>VZRL01003083.1:2057102-2072263 GCA_013397895.1 Origma solitaria
CCCCCCCCCCCCCCCCCTTAAAAATTGGGGGGGGGGGGGGGGGAAATCAAACCCCAGTTTTTATCCCTCAGGACTATACTCGTGAACTGACACTCATACTGGCTGAAGATTATAGAATGTTTTAAGTTATATACTTCTCAATATGTTTTTGAACAAAGCAATTAATTACCTTGAAAATCGAGGGACAAGTTCTTTCCAGAAGAGCCCTCAAACAAAGATGAATTCTGAAGGTGATGCATTAATAACTGGAAGAAATTATGTTTTGATGCAGCAGAAGTATTTGTCTTAGATCTGCTTTTGCAGTTTGAGAAACTCACTTCAATGCTGTTTGTAGGACTGAAGTTGCGCTGTCTGAATCCTTTTAAAGCACTACTCCAGATATTTTCTGCATTGATGTTAAGCCTTGTTGTTTTTGTTTTAACTTGTACCTTTAACTCCTTCAGTATATTACGAACTTCCCTTCTTTGTTCTCTTAAACACCTATGGGAAAATTGCATGTGTTTTCAGATGAAATATGATTCACAATTAGCAACAATTATACAAAAAGCATTTTAACAGTCTATTAAGAAGAGCACTTCTTTAAACACTCTGGCACATTAAGGTATTGCCTAAATTATATCAGTAAAACATTTAGTATAGATCTAAAAAATTTTAACACTGTAGCAAAAAATTTTAAAGTACCTCTAAGAACTAAAAAAAAGGTAGAAATAATTATTCTGGCAAAAAACAAATAGCTATTTTCTTAATTCAGTGACATCAAAACAGTGCCAAACACTTCTCATGTGAATCGACATTTAAGCAATGTGAAACAAATGAGAAATTTAAGAGTTTACCATTTTACGTTAAAGATGTTTTGCAATCAAATCAGGATAATCTTTGTCACTATAATAAAAAACACATTTGAGTAGGAAGAAAGTTCTCATTTAAAATAGGCACCTTCTTTGTTTTCTACCTTCCAATCAAAACTGTCTCAAATACCCTACTAGAAATAACTAATTCCCTCATCAGAATTTTTAGCACATAAGGTAGAGTCCATAACTTAACTACTTGCAACAAGACAATTAATTTTATGTCCTTAAACTGAATATTCTATATTAAAATGTTGTTTTAGCACTGATTTTAGTACTATCATGAACTATTTCCTATGGTATGAATGTAAAAACATAAAAAATTTAGAACATGTCTAATCAGAAGAAAGTAATTAGGATTCTTTTTATTTCCTGTTTTCTAAGAAATGCTTAGCCATGCAGCGGTAAGGACAAATATGCATTTCTGGGTATTGATTCCCTCACTAACTAACTATCGAGAATATAAAATTTTCAGTAGGTTTCACTCTTTTCTCCTCACACCCCGCTAGAATTCATAAACAGTAGAAACCTTTCTCAAGCTGTGACTTCAGGTTTTAAGCGTATACTCATCTCATTTTTGCAGTGACTATATATATATATAGTCACACACACACAAATATATATAGATATTGTATATACTCCCCCAAACATATATGGATATTGTATATACACACATGTACATACACACAAATATACATGGACACTGTATATACACACACAAATATACATGGATACTGCATATACACACAAGCACACACATGCACAGACCCGACCCTCCCCCCCCCTGCATGTTCTGTAGGAAATATGGTATAAAGCCATGAGCTAGATTACTCTTCAAAGTAAGAAAAATAGAAGAAAATACTTTTGCGTCAGGGACCAGATCCTGTTTGACATCACTGGAGATAAGGACATGGTCACTCTGTTGGATGCTGGAAGTTCTAGGTGTGAGCAAGGTGACAAGTTGTTCTGGCACAGAATCTTTGGTGATCTATAAGCCAAAACAGTATTTTGAGAAGAGATACAATTGAAGAATGCATGAACACTTCCTACTTCAAGGTAGCAGTATTGTTTCTCCCTACTTCAGTACCAAATCTTACTTGTATCTTCATTTCCGTGAAGTCCACAAGTGCCTGAACTACAATTAAAAAATAACAGTTCAGTATTTTATTACATGGTGTTCTTAGACCTGCATCTCATACATCAGACTAAAGTTCTGACTGATGCAGTAGGTAAAAACTAAAAATATGAGTTTCTACAAACTTGAAAAGTTTTTATTACAGCAGAGGAAAACATTACTATCAACATCTCTAAGTCAGACTTCTAGAACACTACTAAAATGGAAGAAATACCAATAAGCAAGCTTAAATCTTTGTCATTTGTATACTCTAAATTACCACTAAATCGTTAAAGTTCCTTCTACAAGGCTCTATCTTTACCCAACTAAAAAGTGATTTATATGCCACTAAATCCAAATAACTATAGCAAATTTTCAGAGTTCATGGCTTACTCAGAAATCTTCAATCACTAAACTTTATTCCAATTTTATTCAATTTGCAAATTAGTGTTTCTCCTACAGAATAAGCCATCATTTCCTCATGTTTAAGTATTATTTTACACAATAATCAGTTTATGCTAGAAAACAGAAAATTACACACTGGAGTAGAAAATTGCGTGGCGATCCAGATGACTGCCGAGGGGACTTTGGAGGTGGCTCTTCAAGCAAACAATTTGTCCCATTTGTCTTTTCTGAGGTAGCCAAAGAATGCTTTTTCCGTTTCCTATACTTCCCTGTATGATTAAATTATATTAATGAATTCGCTAGTTGTAAAGTACACTTACATAACTTAAAGTTATCATTTAAGAAATCACTGTCACATCCATAAGTTTACCTGATTTTGCAAAAATACTCCTGCATTCCATGCACTCCCAGTTTTGCTCCCAAGACTTCATAGATGAGCAGGCCAAATGAGTGCCACGAGAACCGCAGTACTGACAACGCTTTATTTCCCATTTACTAAAATTAAAAATTTAGGTATTTAGAATTAGACAGAAGAATGAGGTTAGTTAAAGACTATTCAATAGTAAGTGCAATCCAGACACTAAACCAACAAAGCATAATTTTATCAGTCTGGTAGAACAAGGAGACTTTTTTCATGCAAGATGTATTCATGTCTGGCTGCAACAAGAAAAAGAGCTACTCCTGTTCCAGCACCTTGCATTAAATGAGGCTATTAGTGTGCTCCCCTGCCCTGAGGTCAATAGTTTGCAAGCACTATTTTCTTCTCATGCTGCTAGCTCGTCAGCAAAATCCTCTGTGTTTCATGGGTATCCACCAGTCAGCTTTTCCAAATGGCAATTTTTTTTAAAGGAGAGCTCTCTAGGGAAACATTCAAACTACTGACAATGTTGAGGGACAGACTTTTTAGCAGAGCCTGTTGCAATAGGATGAAGTTCCCTTCCAATTCAAACTATTTTATGATGCTATGATTATTCTTGCACTCTGGAGAAGACTCTTCATTAATGACAGTGTTTTAAGTATCTCTTAGATGTTTATCTTGATTTCTTCAATTTTGCTTAAATATACAATGGAACAATGTGACTGATTAGTTCCAATATTGGAAGCTAAGGTACAATTTTTAAGGGC
This sequence comes from Origma solitaria, assembly GCA_013397895.1. Taxonomy (NCBI): domain Eukaryota; kingdom Metazoa; phylum Chordata; class Aves; order Passeriformes; family Acanthizidae; genus Origma; species Origma solitaria. Next base: position 2,060,595 of record VZRL01003083.1, read on the forward strand.
AAAGTAAATACTGAGGTGTAAACTCACCATGAATGAATCAAGCAATACTTGGTCAAAACTGTATAAATCAAAACTAACAGCTACAGGGAATAACCACCAAAGTACTACAGAAAAGTCTTCAAAGTAAAGGCTCTGACAGCTTTGAGTATACCCATGCCAATACTATACTCAGTGCAAACCATTTTCAGAAGCACACAAACAAAACAAGAATAAATACAGAAAATTAACTTAAAAAAAAAAAAAATTAAGCAAGTGGTAGAGCAGAAAAAGCCTTTCACATGGTCACTCAAGCCTCTCATTACACTATCAGAATTATTCTAGCTACCACTTGCATGCATGAGGATAGCTTTATAGTTAAATTGATTTTGCTAGCTTTTACACAGCTGGTTAATTTTCACCTAAGTTTACTACTTTAACAGTAATTTCTTGTAAAGGCGCTAAGTATTTTAACACTTATTAAATTGCTGAATTAAACTGAATAATAGATACACAACATTCATTTAGGCACATGCTATGTTGATGGATCAAATCTACTTCAGCATGTACAAAATGAGGACAAGGTAACCAATAACCCATTAAATTTGGTTTTTGTGGCTTTTATAACCAGATTAAGTTAGAGAAATTTAGTATTGAAATATGATTATATTGAGTAAAAAAACCAGTTTATCTGGACAGTGTGTTGGCTTGATATTAAAACCTGATGCTAAAAAATGTCAAAGCATTTACATAAATAAAACCAATAATAACAATGAAAAACACACAAAAAAATTATTCCATCCTAAGTTATACTTTCCTGCTAAAGTATCATACCTATCAGGTTCATTATAGTCTCTTCCTTTCTTGCAGAGACATCTTTTGACATCACAGTGTTGATAACAATGCAGTAAGTCTTGATAGGCATTTTCTTCAAGTTCCCAAGATGCATCCCTATAAACAAGGCAGAAGATTGGACAGTAGAACTCTATTTCTGATTCATTCAATGGGTTACTATGTATTTCCAAAAAGATATATGCGATAGACACATGAATGTATTTCAACCATGTCATGTTCTAGGTAACAGACAACTGGGAAGAGGAAGAAAAGTCTAGTAACTAAAATAATATTATAAAACACACAGACAGACCTATTCTTGTGTACAGTTACTTTGATTTCAAGTATTTATTATTTTCACATGACCTCAGTGCATGTTCGCTCTGTCTCATATGATTTCTTTCACAGAAAATGAGGATATTTGTTTAGGTAGCCTACTCAAGTTATCACGGAAATCGGTTTCATGAATGGTAACTCAGAAGGTTCCAGGCCAGTCCAGCAAAGGTAATCAATTATTTTGACTCTTCTTCCTCTCCAGAATCTTAAGCTTTTGTCTCAAGAGGAAATTAATGGTGCTCTCTGAAGAGACTAGTAGTTATTAAAGAATAATACTTCTAACAAAGAAACATGATTCTGATTTGTCTTATTTTGAGACTCATCAAGAGATAGAAACAGGAAAAGCAGCTCAAAATTTTGTAAGCAGTTATTACACTAAACATAACCTTTGCAATCCCTTGGCAGAAGATAGAAGCTGTATGGCTGAGTAAACAGTCAATTACAATCCTGTCTTGACAGAAATTCAGGTAGTTTAAAAACTTGGGTACAGAAAATACACTTCTCAATGATCTCTATGTTAAGGAAAAATTATTGTATTTAAGAAGTGCTTTTATCCTTTAATTGTTTTTAAAGTTTAAGTTGAATCATGGCATTAAAAATTACTTTTCAGAGCTTCCTGTTTTATGTTTGCGATAACTAATTTGACCTTTGCCAATTTTTATGCATATCTAAAAGGAAACAGGCTGCTCCTTATCAAACTGAACAATTCTACGATTGAAGGTATAACTAACATTTCACATATTAATAGATGAAGTTCTGTAGAATAAATTAAAAATATTTTTAACATCCTATCAAAGTTTTTATATAAGAGTGATCATTAACAAAATTACTGACCTTTCTGGAATGTGTATGCCCATTCTCAACATTTCTTTTTGAAATTTGTCCATGTTATTACATATTGTGCACCTAAAGAAAAATATCCCAGCACTCAAAGCTTGATACTGTGTCAAGAAAAAAACACAACAAAAAAACCAGACCAATTATTGAATTACTACCATCCTTAAGATGCCAATAAATTATGTCTTAATATTGAGGAGCATTACATTCAGATACTGTCCTGACATGGGTCTTAAAGCTGATATCAATCATGATGTGAGTTGACATTAAAGCAAATGGCAAGGATTTCTCTTCCTTTAAAGGAAAGAGCTCATATGCTAGAATAAAGTTCATAAACGAAAGTGCCATCCTTTTCAGTCAACCTCTCCAGATCCAGAGTAAGTTTACAAAAAGAATGTTGTAACTTTTTCTAGCCCTGGATTTAGGCAAAGAGAACTGATGATGGATAAGGGGCATTGTTAGCATTCAGATTCTGCACATAACAACTTGCAAGGAAGCAACCACCTAGGCTGAATTTCAGTTCTAAAAGATAGTAAAGGCATAAAGTATATATCATGCATGCAGAAATATGGAGGGGCCATGGGGGGAGAAAAATTAATAGCATTAAAAACCCAAAATCCTTTTGTGTCCATAACACAATTTTAGCACTGTTCTTCAAAACTAGTATATTTCATACCTACTACCTACATGTAACACTAAGCAATTTTTCCATTATTTTTAAACAACAAAGAAATGTGATCTCCACAGATGCAAAAATAATGAAAGGGAGAACCTGTATTACCTGCAAGCATTCTCGATGAAACCACGCATTTTTACAGCAAGGACTTTTCAATACAGTGTACATTGGAAGATGTTCAACCAAATCCAGGCATATTGTGCACTGTGATGCTCCTCTAGGCTCTTTATCTGTAAACTGTTGGACTGGTTTATGTTCCCAACAGTAAGACCTAAAAATAATAATTTATGGTTCCTTTATCAAAATAATATTTTACAAACCTTCTTCATAAAATATGAAGACAATAAAATTAATTCATTAATCTATTTTTCACGAATAAGTGCTATGCAACAAGCTAAAAATGCAGACATATAGGTTTTGGTTAGGATAGGGTTAAATTTCTTAATAGTAGTTTGTATGGTGATATGTTTTGGATTTGCAATGAAAACAGTGTTGATAATACAGGGATGTTTTAGTTATTGCTGAGCAGATCTTGAACAAAGTCCAGACCTGTTCTGTTTCTCACCCCACCCCACCAGTGAGCAGGCTAGTGGGGGCAGAAGGAACTGGGAGGTGAGACAGCTGGAATGGCTAACCCAAACTGACCTAAGGGATACTCCATACCATGACACCCAAGAAATGCAGCTCTAGAAAAAAACCTTTCTGAAAATGCCTTATCCTTACATTCGCTTGGCATAATGTGAGTTGTTTTTTATTAAATGCCTTGCCAGACTTCAATCCATCCACCCTACAAACTCAGCTCACAATAAGAAGGATAACGCACTCAAAATTATTTTGACTACAGCCAAGATGCTAGACAGATGATAGCAAAAGAAAATAAAACATTTTTTACACATTTGGTAAGTCCATTTCTCCTGCAGTCTATCTCCAATAAACTTGGAAACACAACAAAATGGCATACAGTGTGTTTTGATTGCTGACAGATATAGGTAGCCAAACCTCTGCCATTTTAACAAAGGCACAGGAGACAGGCATATAAAAACCCCAAATCGACCATTATGCAGTTTATTTAAGAGTTTAGAATTTACTGCTCAATTTTATAAACAACCTAACTACTTGTATAAGCATGAAGTCTTATATTTAAAAGTGTTGAGAATTGAGTTTATAAGTATTAGGCATGCAATACAACTGTTTGACTTTCATGTCTTCCACAAATCAGCCATTTTTCTCCTATATAAACTGATGTCATTTGTAACTAACAGCCGATCCAATAACAAACCATGAAAAAAACCCAGGTCACCTTGAAAATGGAAAAACAACAAAGCCCCAAAACTCACCTGAAGTCTTCCATAAACTGGAAAATGCATTCCCTTTGTAACCCACAAGGAAAATGGTAACTTCGTTTGCATTTAGGAGCTACACATCCAATCGAAGCACCCTTTTTCTTACAGATATTACATTTCTAGAAGTAATTTGTTTTGGAAACAGAATATTAACATCTTAAATTCGAGTAAAATTACAGGAATTAAACCGATAGAGAAATCACGAAAGCTGTGTAAGAAAGAATAGCAGCTAATAGATTATAACAGCAACAAGACTAATGTGGTTTAGCTCTGTTACAAAGAGTAAACATATGCAGTTATTTCACAGACTTGATGTATTCGTTTATATGCATATTGTCTTGTGACATGTAAGCTAAAATACAAGTTATTTTACAAGTGCCTATAGTTTAGTTGCATCTATAAATTAGTTACTGTCAGTTTCAGGCTCAGTACAATGTCATGAGGTATTATCAAAGTTTAATTCACTCTTATTTATGTGCAACATATCCAGAGAATAAAAATAGTTGCGAACTGTAGGGGCGCAGGGAAGTTGACTTCAGCTGTGGGATGGATTGTAATGGAGCATCCCTGGCCCCCAGGCCACACTGTGATCTCAGAAATGCTCACTAGGCTCCAGCCTGGATGAACTACACTGGACTAAGCCTCTCTGGAGCTCATCACAAATACTGCCTGTTCCCAGGAACTAACTGGTATCTAATGAGCACATGTTTTTTAACAAACAGCCCTGGAAACTTGTTTTTCTTGCCTGAATAACAACCCAAGTGGGACACTATTTTTGTTACCAAAACGTCAAAGAAAGTTATCCACTTGAATTGCAGCCAGGATGGAAAAGTACTATAACTAAAGCCCACTCTCTTGTGACCCTATAAACAGTGGTCTAAAGTGAGACCCTTGGAGGTCTTGATTCCCAGAAGACAAGGGGCTAATGTGCATGTCTCAAACACTGATAGCCACATGGCTCTGGAGCCAATTAGGGGCTGCTGGAAATAACAGACAAGAATTGCTGGTGATAACCAAGGACTATTGATATTAACAATAGCTGTGAGAAAGAACAAGATTTGACTGGAACAAATCTTGTTGCAATCAGAGGGCCAGGCAGAGATCCACTTTTCTGTGAGAAAGAACCACAACGCAGTGCAGTGCAAGCACAGGAATGTGTGGCAGGAAGCAGGCATGGACTATAGGGTGGGATAAAGACCTCCAAAGCCCTCCAACCCATTTCCAGAAAGGCCTGAAAGAACAGACTGCTCATGATAACTAATTTACATATAAGGCAAGAAATCTGTCTTTGGGGTGGAGAAACCTATCCCTAAAAAGGTACCTCCCACGAAGCCCAGGCCAGTTTCCATGCCAAGAGTGCAATTTGCTAAAAAAAGTTTCTGATCTCTTGTGGACCCTCTGACTTTTGTCACTCCTTTTGCCCAATGAGCATTTAGGAGTCTGAGCTGCTTCCTTCTCCTTAAGGGTGGATTGCTACGATTTCTGCAGGTTTTTTTTGAAATTGTGGCTGCCACAAACCCAATATACTTGTTATTTCAATGTAAAATTCAGATGCTTGAATGAGCTCAGCACATTGTCCATTGGAGAAAGCAAACAAACCCCCAAGCAAAACTAAGAGCACTTAAAAGTTACTTTTTTCACCTTGTAAATAACAAAGACATCATTCTTACCAGTTTTGCAGCTCTATTTACTTCTTTTCTAATATCTTTGATTAAAAATCCATCTATACCTTCATCTTCTTCCCCTCTCTGCCAAATGCCACTTGACATCAACTATGAAAACAAATTAAGTATTTTAAAACATTCACCTACCGAAAGATTTAAAATTACATACACTGTGCTTGTCAAGTTCATATGGAAACATTTTAATGATCAAAAACCTGACATAAATCATATTTTTGTCTGACATGACAATAACCAGTAATATGAAAATAAATATATTATAACATCAAAGTATTGTATAATACTGTAGGGCCAGAGATAGTGTATTTTGCCTTCCTTTTTGAAGTATACAGGCTATTTGGATAATTGTCAAACAATTACTTTCAGCATATAAATCTTCAGAGGAAGTAAAATTAAATTAGCTTAGTTAATATGAATGACAATTGTGCTGTGGAGATAATGAAGCACAGCAGGAAGTAACTGTACTGAAGTGTCACCTAAGAGGGAAAGTAATTCACTTTAGAGGAGATTTAAATAAACATAGAATCAAGTAACTAGGCAAATCAGAAGAGCCTGATGATAATTTAAAGTTAGGCAGCTACATTACAATCTTCAAATAACTGAAGAGTTTCACAACTTGATGCCATCTATATTCTTTACAATCTCATTTTATAATTTCAACATAGCACCATTTTAACTAGTTTGATCAATATTTTAGTCAAATAAATATAAGATTATATATCCAAACCAATTAAATATATTTTTCCAACTGTGAGACATTTGGCAAAGAATAATTAAACTGTATGACTAATGGGCCTCTTTGTAGAACTCTTTTCTTATATAACATACACTATATTTAAGTAAAATCACAGGGCTTTGCTCATTTTTAAATGAAGTAGAGACAAAAAATGTAAAAGATACTGTGATGAGCTTCCTGCAGTTAAAACACCTTATAAGTCATAAGGCTCAGTATTGCATGCATGCCTTTTCTTAGCTGTTCTGCTCGAACGGGATAGGATCTTCTCATTTGATATGGCCTTATACAGGAACAAAATTACCACTAACAGACCTGTATTTCCTTCCAGCTGCTTAAAATTTCTTTAAAAACAAATATTTCTATCTTTAAGTAACTTCAGAAAACCTCCCCTCTCCTTGGTATTTAAACGATTCGGTATCCAAGCTATTAAACCATCTGCAATCAACATTCTTTAAAGAACTTGTACTCCTACATTACTTCTGATACTTGACACTTATTTTAATATTGGGGAGAACAATTAAAATTATATTTATTAACAAACAAAAAACTTCTTAAAAAAAGTAATCATATTATTCTAAAGACCTGCAAAAATGTAGAGCTCGAGAGGTAATTTAAGTACACTTTTAAGAATATGAATCTTGGAAAATGTCAAGGGTGAGAACAAAAGCTGCAGGTTATAGCCACAGCTTTTTTTAAATTATAAATGTCTACTAATTAGTGACACTGTACTAATATGATCAGCAGGGTACATATAACTTAACTGAAAATTAGGACTTTAAGTGTTACAATGTCCTATGTAATATCAGAGCATAGCCCACAGCCAACAAAAACTAATGAGAAATTATGAAAAACAAAACATTTCTGTACTTCTTCCACAAGGGGTAGAATTTTCACATTTCAAATTTTGAAACGACACTTTTCTTTTGTAGGTGCAAACTACTCCCTTTGTCTTAACATGTACCTTCATTGCTATTTGCTATGATAGGTTGGGAGAATTAATGAAGTAATTCCTTTAAATGGACCATGAACAGAATTTAGCTTTGACTAAGGCTTGTTGGGATTTACTTATTTTGTCTGAGGCACCTGACAAGTACAAGCCTTCAAGGCTACAAGTTAAAGCTCACCATTCAAGCTTTACAACAACAAAATTGTTACAACAACGGGACAGGTTGTTACTATTAAATACTTGTTGCAGCTTTTTTTTAAAGATAGAACAGAAAACTCCAAGATCAACACCACACACTTACCAGACAGTAATAATGAACAGTGAGATTGTATTCCACATAGGTCCGTTTTTCTCCATACTTTTCAGTGCAGTCATCTGTCCGTCCACAGAGAACACAGACTAAAATATAGAATCATGTTTATAACCACAGTGACTGTACTGGAATTACTATGGATCAGCTATAGAGCAGTAGCTTTCACCTCTTTTAATCACATGGCTCTTCAAGTAGATTACTGGATAAAGGACAGTAGATACCCCTTTCCTTAATGTTGAATTTTACAGTAGACACAGAAGAATGTACTATTTGTTCTTCCTCTAGTTACTAAAAAGAAAGTACTTCACACGCCTGCTGACTCGGGAGTGGTCTACCAGCCAAGCTAAATTCACAAGCAGACTGTGCTCCCAATTGAAATATTCTTCTCAAAACACCCAGAGAGAATTATCAAATGGCCAACAATGTCCAGGTGCATGTGAAATGTCATCCAGTTGTTTTCAGTACAGTACATAAAATCATCCCCATATTAGAATCCACGAATCAACCATTTCTTTGTCTACCTATGTATAACCTTGGTGAAACCATGGGAATGGTGTAAAGTCATATGCTACCACAGCTTTTAAAAACATTCAATGATTTCAGACAACAGTGCATTCAAATAAAACCTTGAGGACTTCCCACTTACTGAAGCTTCTAGCCCACTAACAGTTCCATGAACATTTAACAGCTTCCCTTTAATTCCCAGCAGATATATCAAATGCAATTACAATATTCTAAGATCAAGAACAGACATAGTAGTGACAGGAACAGCCTAAGAAAGTCCTGAACGGTACATCTCAAACACAGTTCCGTGTGATTTGGCTGCTGAATTCACAAGGTTACTTTCTTAAAACATCTGCAGAAAATACTATTTTTAAATATTCTAATTACAGCAAACAAATCCAAGGAAGTTTGTAAGTCATTTCTTTTTCATTTCCTGAGACAAGTGGTGGTTCCAACACAATTTCACAGAATGATTAGGGTTGGAAGAGACCTCTGGAGATCATCTGGTCCAACCCCCCTGCCAAGGCAGGGTCACCTAGAGCAGGTGACACAGGAACACATCCAGGTGGGTTTGGAATGTCTCCAGAGAGGGAGACTCCACAACCTCCCCAGGCAGCCTGTTCCAGTGCTCTGCCACCCTCAGTGTGAAAAGCTCTTCCTCGTGTTGAGGGGGAACTTCTTGTGTTTTACTTCATGACCATTGCTCCTCTTCTTGTCACTGGGCACTACTGAAGAGTTTGGCACCATCCTCTTGGCACTGCCTCTGAGATATAAATATGTGTTAATGAGATTCCCTCTCAACCTGCTCTTTTCCAGGCTAAACAGGCCCAGCTCCCTCAGTCTCTTCTTATAAGAAATGCTCCAGACTCTAAATCACCTCTATGGCCTCTGCTGAACCCTCTCCAGCTCTTTTCTTTCTTGCACTGAAGAGCCTCAAACTGGACAGTCATGTGATTACTGGAAATTCACCTGTTCTTTGAGGTTAACAAGTTATAACTAGTATTATATATGCAGATTAAGTAATTATGAAATTATTTAATACAAACTTTACTCACATGTATTTTGAACGTCAAAATTATTCCGTTTACTCATCCTGAGTTCTTCTGGCTGCAAAAGAAACGAGATATTAAATACATTCAGTGCCTTAATGAACATTATATACCTCTTTTATGTTTTATTTAAAACTGAAAAATTGGATAAACTCAATAAACTAAAAGTAGGATTATGATAAAAGATCATTCATCTGTTAATGTGAGAGACAGAGGGTCAGAAAGCAGGATGCAAATGTCCAGAAAAAATATTCCTAGACCAATGAAAAAGATAGCAACTTTTACCTATTTTCCCAAACTAATAAACAATATATTTTATTTTCAGAAAAGAAAATAGAAGTCTAATGCAACAACTAGTTATGTACAAGCTTAATTGTACAGAAGAGTTCTTACTTACTTTAAGCATCAGAAATAATGGCCCACAGATAACCTAGGGAGCAGTTGTGACTTCAGCTCAAATAAAGATTGTACTAATACAAAGAACCTGAAAGTAAAAAATCACTATGCAGAGTAGTGACGTAACTATGAATATAGTCTCCACTGTTTGGAGAAAATGCAGGATCCTGGCCTAATCAGAGAAATCCTGATCCACAAAAAAGGCAAACAGAAAAAAAAAATCCCCCCAAAAAAGGTGAGGAATCCAAAACTGGGACATGCATACAAGGGAATTTACAGCATGTAGGACTATGTATTTTACATTCTGGAAAGTAATTTATTTAGAAACACTGACCTAACTCACATTTCTTTCAAACATCATATGAGCTGCCCTTTACTGTGTGCCACGCCATGCATCTTAGCCCACCTTGGAAAAAAAGAAAAACACATACCAAGTAATCCCTTGTTTCTTCACCAGAGCACCAAGATGAATATCCTTTCAATAGAACCCTTCTAGGAACATATCTGCAGGTCTTTGACTTGCCTTTCCTTAGGAAGCTGAAGAAAGCATTGCCTAAGTTCTGCAAGCCAAGAATCATGGGTGATTGCCTGCAGATCCTGGCTAGATCTCAGGTGGGCAGACAACTCCCACTCACATGCTGAAGTGAGCAGGGAAGCAGCCAGTAACAAATGCAGGGTCCAAACCAGAAGCCTGACAGACTGTGAGCTATCTGTGGTCTGGTATGTACAGTTTTGCCAGGTATCAGCTTCAGGAGCAAACTTTAGGCTAATCCAAACTATTGCAAATAAAGCACTGCAGCAATTTTACTGTAAAGTTAGGAAAGGAGGCGTATTGAGAAAGAAAAAGAAAGGGAGGCAGAAATCTCAGGCAAAAGGAACTGCCCTATGCCACTGCACTCTGCTAAAGAGCCAGAGCAGTCACACAAAAGACCTTTGCCAGAAAATGGTCCAAAAGGAAAACAAGCCAAAAAGCACTGCAAATATATTAGGTGAAGAGGCTCCTAAAAAGACACCACACTGACAGTCAGATGAAATAAGTGATTACTGTTTTCCCAGAAACGCACTTCCCTTTTTCTAAATTTCAGAGGAATAAATATACTTAATCAGGTACAGAGGGAGCAAAGGACAAGCACAGAGCTCACACACGTTCCCTTTCTTCAGGAGTTCCCGAGGATGGTCACTGTCAGTTTAACCATTCTCAAGCTCTTGCAGTAATACAACAAAGAAACTACCTATACACGGCCACACAAGCCGAGAATTGTTTTGTAGAAAGCCCTACAGGTCGACAAAGCACCTATGTGGCTGGAAACAAGACAACCACCTTCCTGCCTTTCCTTGGCTCCAGCAAAAAACCCCCAAAAAACAACAACCAAAAAACCCCTACAACAAAACAACCACCCAAACAAAAAACCACAAAAACCCCCACCCGCAATTCCTTCTACTTTTCTCAAATTCTTTCAAGGAAGTGAACCCAAAGTTCAAATTTACAAGTTAAAAGATAAGCAAGATGAACCATTGAGGCCCTGAGCATAAATCCTACAGGGCTTTTCGCAGGAACAAAGCAATTCCACATCACTCTGTTTGCAAGACAGAAACGAACACATTATCGCCCAGTGTCTAGAAATCCGGTGTAAATGAAATGTACCTACTTTGCCTAACAATACTAGGAAAGCCCTCAGAGTGGCTGTTTAGATTTTGCTAAATTCTGTAACTTTTTACTGCTTCAGAACGTTTCAGGAGTCTTTTAATTAGACGTTGAAAAAACAAAAAGCAAAGCCAGCTCCAATATACATTGTATCAGGCCCACGCTTTCCCAGCACAAGAACAAAAGAACTCTCCCGAAGCTCATCCATGCACCCCGCGTCTCCTCAACTCCCACCCGGCGGGGCCTCCAGCTCAGCCCGCGGTTACTCCCCGGCGCCGTGTCCCGAGACAGCCCCGTCCGCCCGCATCCACCCCGGGCGGGCGCGGAGCGCTCCCTCCGCGCCCCGAGGAGCCCGACCGCCGGGGCTCAGGGGCCGCGCAGCCTCCGCGCCTCGCC
>VZRL01003083.1:2072633-2223089 GCA_013397895.1 Origma solitaria
CGCGCGGCCCCGCGATGCGCGCGGCCTGCGCCGCAGCCGCGCTTGGGGTACCTAAGGAAACAAAAAGGTGGGGTTTTTGTAAGAAACCCACTTTAAATTTTCCAAAATTTCTGCAGCTTGTTCTCAAGGGGCCAAAGCTGTCACAGTGTAAGGCAGTAGTGCTGACCCTTCTTTCCCCATAGCTGCAGTAAAAAGGAGTTTCTCAACTAAAGCTCTGTGTTTGATGTTTGCGCTGATGGTTTTCCATTGGAATGCCACTGGTGGTGCGCTGTGTCACAAGGGAGCTCATTCCAGCGGCTTTGGGCTGCAGGCGAGTGGGGCTGGAATGCTGCAGTCGCGGTGTCCGCGGGGCGGGAGTGCTGAGCGGTGTCAGCTCCGCTCCCCGCGCTGCACGGTGCCGGGAGCGGCTCTCCCGCCCATCCCCGCCCTACCCAGGCCTAGGTCCGCAGCTTTCTTCCCCCGGGAGCTTGGCTGCTGAGCTCGGAGTCTCTGCAGAAGCGGCTGAGCCAGGCTGGGTGCCTGATCTCTTGCCCTGTTCCCTAGCTCCCCTGGCTGGAAGTTCTCCGGCGGCACACAGACGGAGCAGAGAGCCTGTCTGGGAGCTGGAGCTGCTTAAGCAGGTGTGCTGACCGGCAGCTTGTTTGCACACAAGTGGCCCCATTGTCCCACTGCCTCTCTATTTTCCTGTACCTAATGTACCTACAGCACACCCGCTACCCGAAACATCCCGTAACACACTTTGCGCTATCATATAAATACCCTACAATGCCCCATAATGGGTTTCTTCTTTCCAGCAAAGTTTGTGATCATCTTTCCCCTTGAAAAGAATGAGAGGGAGATGTCTTTACAAACTGTGAAGCCTCCTAGTAGATAAGGCCAGATACTGATAGATGAAAGAAGCAATGGGAGGAACCATAAATTCCATAGGAATTCCATTAATTGATACAGACTGGTACTCACCCAAGGCTGTGCTAAATCCCTGGACTTAGAGAAAAAGAACAGAGACAGAAAGAAAACAAAAGTGTGTGTGTGGGGGGGAATGTACATTAGAAGGGGGTCTGTGTTAGGTGTTCCGGGAAGTCTGTACCTCTTGAGTACCTTAGCCAATGGGGAAAGAGAGAGGGAAATGTGCCCGGGAAATTAGGATAAAAAGAAGGCTGCGTCCTCTAACACTTTGAGAGATGCCATGGGAAACTGTCCCATGACCTCTCCCTTTATTTGAATAAAGCTACGCAACTCCTCCATCTCCTTTTTGGGCATAAAACTTTGGTGTTTGTGGATTAATTTTCCTGACACCGCTCACCAGTTAGAAAGTTCCAGTTTAATTTTGAGGATGGACTGGTTCCTTCAATGGCCTATGGAGGCCTGGTCTTTGTCACTGTCTCTGTTACCCCCTGGGTTTGTGTATCTGGGGTTTACCTATTTCTCCTGTGTGTTGCCCAAGTCTTGCATCTTAAACAGCTGTTAATCCTTCCAATGTGTACTTCTGAAAAAAAAAAAGGAAGGATGTCTATGGATATGAAACAGGGTGAAAGGCAGAGACAGACAACTCTAGGTAATTATTTTCTTCCTTAAAAAAAGAAAAAAAAATATTTTTAATGAATTATATTGGTTTTCCTAAATGTACCTCAGTGTGGTGGGTGTCCCATTTTATTCAATAACTGATGACCTACCTGCTATCCAGAAGAGCTTCCATTCTCCTACATGGATTCAAATGCATGTTTTCAAGAAGTCCAGAGTATCGCTCTTGTCCGTACCCTGTCTGGCTTGCTGACTATTCTAATATATACAAGGAATTGTCACACTGCCAATGGAAATGATAAGCCTTTATGGTGCCTTTTGAGAGTCTGATCCCAGTCTGCTGCATTCTGGATATACCTGTCTCAACTAAGGTTCTACTGAACAAAGGATGTTGTTATTATTCTACTGCCTCCATCTTTTGTAATGTATACTGCTATTTCTGGTGTACGTTACAGAATATATATGCTGTGTACAGTTATGTATGCTGTATGATTCCAAATACAGAATATTTCATTTTGGTTCAGCTGTTAAGTTCTGTTAGAGTTATGAAAAAAAGGATAATTATTATTGTTATTGTTGTTATTCTCAGTCAGTATAAAACCTGAACATTTTTGTTTTCATTCAGTCCTTATCAGTCAGTCAGGTAGTTCTACCCATGAAGGAGAAAGAACTCTAAAGGAGGAATTAACATTTGAATGTATCTGTGTGTTCTCCTGGTCTTTTTGGAATTTTAAAAAAATTCTTTAATGAGACAGCCTCAAAGATTGTTTTATATTTATGTAAAATTCTGACTAGCAGTACATCGTCTAAACATTTGAAGTATGGTAAGCTGTCTAAAACTCCAAATCACATATGGAGATACTCAGTAGTCATGTCATAGCTTATATAGTTTTTAGGACCTAACCATGTTATAATCAATGTTATGTTATAGTCAATTTACATGGTTATATAATAATAAAATTAGCATAAAGTCCCTTTTCTTTAATTATTTTTAAAAGAAAAGTATTGCGGTTGCCTTAAAATTTATATATATATATATATATATANAAGTACTAACTTACTTTATACCACAAAACACAAGTGTTTTGTTTTCCTAGTTCTCCCCTATTTTATTTTCTCATTCTTGTTTGAATGTGCGATCTGAAATCACTTCTGACTGTTCTCAGTGTCTTTTAAACACAAACATACATCCTCTTGGCAGCAGAAATTTCCTCACAAAACAGCAATTTCAGGTCTCCTGGTCCTGTGTTGCTCTCATAACAGGCAGGTGTGTGAGCAGCAGTGCTTGGGGTGATATTTCTCCTGCTATGAGATGGTGGGGCTTGACCCTGCAGAGCTAATCTGCTGCCTGCGCTGCTGTGTTCATTCCGGGTCAGGAGCTGGATGGGCCTGTAGAAATGCAACAACACTGTTCCACTCCTTGGCTTTTCAGATGGGACATAAGCAAAATTGCTTACAATTTTTCCTCCCCAAGCTGACAGTGTAAATAGGTCTTCTCTTTTGTGTATCTGGACACTTGCGAGAAGGGGGTGGAGGGAAACAACTACATTTATCGAGTGAAACTGCACACACCATATCAGTTACCCTTCCTGAAGCTGACAAAGGACTTTAAAATTGTCTTTCTACATATGATGACCAGTTGTAGTTTATGTATCTCTGGTTTTTTACTTGATAGTTTGTTGAGATTTTTAGGTTCAGTAAAAAATCTTAAGAAGCTTTTCCTTTTTCATTCTGTAAGAGTCAGAAAAACTTCCACTTCTCCCAAACCAAGTGAACAAACTCTAGCCTCTAGATGCAAATGTGCTGTTTTACTTCAATTGTTCATGTTTTATGTTTGAAAGCTATATTTAAATATCAGCTAATACTTGCCTTGCAGAAAGCATTTTGAGTAGATTGTGGGTAATGCTGATGAAATACTTTTGATTCAGAGACTTATAAAATATTCCAAAATAAAATTGTATCAATTTTTGCACAGTAAGTAGCTTTAGGGGAAAATAGTTAGTTGGGAAAATATTTTGAAAATCTACTGTCACTTAGTTCTTTGAATGTTGAACTCTTCCAGTGTTTCTTAAACCTTTAAAATAGGTTAATGTTTCTTGAGATATTTGTTTGAGCATACAAATAATTAACATAATTTGGGAGATAAGTAGCCTTACTTATGAAATTCCTAATCCACTTCAGGCAAGAATCTTACAAAGGTTAAATAGAATAGAAAACATTTTCTTTGAGCATTTAAATAAATATTTATTTTAAAGGTGGGCAGGGATTGTTACTTCAAGGGCTGGTATTTTCTGTTTAATTGATTGTGGAAATCTTCTAGGTTTTATAAATAAGCAGACGTGAGCAAACTTAGCTAAAATCTGCTGACCCAAAATTTCTCATATGGATAGATTGTAGCCAGCTTTATTCATCCAGTAATAACTAAACAAGAGCAGAGTGAAACAGTTTACTTTATGCAATCCAAGAATACTCAGATGAGGGAGCAGTCAGTAGACACAGGAATCTGTCAAAATTCAAATCTTGAAATCAATCAAAAGCACGTGTTAGATGATTTTTAAAAAAATTAAGGTTTCTGTCCATTGTCTCCTTGGCATGTTACTTCTGCCAAAATCTTACGGAGAGCCCTGCTGAAGAGGCAATTAGTACTAGTTTTTCTTTCTTAACAGTCTGGGACTTACTATTCTTTTGCTGCTCTTTAATGAAAACATCAGAAAGTGACCCAGATTTTGGAAAGCATGGAAACATTTGGAAACATAGCCCTGAACTGTCATTGAGGGCCGACCATCATTCAGACTTGACTCTAAATTCCTTTCACCTAATATGGAGTTGATCATATTTTCTTTTCTTTTTGTAATGATGCTCTGAATATCATTCACAAATTTTTGCAGATACAAAGACAAATCTTAACACACTGAAAAAGCAATCTGCCCTCACAAAGGTGAGTTGTTGGGTTTTTTAAAATACATGGGTTTTTTAAGACCTTTGTGTCTAACTGTGACAATCAAGATGCTAATTTTGCCTTCTTAGGCAATGGTGAGCTATCCTTCAGTGCACCCTGCAAACATTTTGTTTTCATCAGACCCAGACAAGGCAGAAATACAAGTTCACTCCCACATGAAACCACTGGTGTACGCTGAGAGTGTATGTAATTGTCCCGTGCAGCACAAATGCCTCTGAATTACATATGAATGAAGAGCCCAGCTCCAAGATCTAGAATGTCCATTGTTACTTTATTGATTTGTAACACTTCATCTCTTTCAGAAAGATTTAGATGCTAATATAGGAATTTCACCACAAAAGATTTGTTCTGGAGTCTGACAAAAGCAGAAGAATAATGGTGATGGCCTCAGTGATTGCTCTGCTCATGTATTTTACTTAAGTAGATATGGGGTTTGTGTGGCCAGGTTTTGGGGGCTGGGGGTGGCTTCTGTGAGAAGCTGCCAGAAGCTTCCCCCATGTCCAGCAGAGCCAATGCCAGCTGGCTCCGGGACAGACCCACTGCTAAACCAAGGCCGAGTCAATCAGCGATGGCAGTAACACCTCTGTGATAATGTATTTAAGATGAAAATCATTTATTGTGCACGTGTAACACATCTCTGCGGGCAGAGAAGAGCAGGGTGAGAATATGTGAGAGGAACAGCTCTGCAGACTCCGAGGTCAGTGGAGAAGGAAGGACAGGAGGTGCTGCGGCTGCCAGAGCTGAGATTCCCCTATAGCCTGTGGGGAAGACTATGGTGAGGCAGACTGGGCTCCTGCAGCCCATGGAGGACCACAGGAATGCAGAGATCCATCTGCAGCCCATGGAGGAGACCCACACCGGAGCAGGCGGATGCCCAAGAGAGGACTGTGAGCCCTTGGGAAGCCTGCATTTTAGCAGGTTCCTGCCAGGGACCTTGCAGACCTGTGGAGGGAGTGTTGCCAGTTTTAGGAGCTCTCCAAACACAGACACAGACTCTAGTTTAGAAAAGAGACATTGTTTGTTCTGCACAGGGTGCAAAGTGGGGGTTTCCACAAATCAAGCACACCAACTATCAAAACATTTTACTATTTATATATTTTACCAGACAAAGGCATTCATGTTTATTGGCTGAAATTACATAGTTCTCTTGTTAATTAATATTCAATTATATCCTATTCTATAGGATTCTTTTGCTTCTTGTGCTAATTAGTCTGCATGCTCAGTCTTTCTCTTCTTTTGAGTCAGTGGGTTTCTTGGGGTGGTGACCGCAGATTTCCCTCTGCTGGAATTACCTCGTACCCAGTTGGAGCAGATTTAGCGCAGTTGCTGAATTGGTTTTATTAGTGTCTTTCTTATCTTGGATGTTTTGCCAAATGTCCTTGTAGCCCGTAAATTATGCATTCTTTGTGGTTTACCCTTCTTCCCGGGTTTTGTTTAACCTCGCTTTAGGTCTGAGATTGTTAGAGCACGTCAAGCCCTAACAAGGCCAACAAATAATTTGCCTAACATCTGGACATCACTTAGAGCTTGCTTGTTAGCTGCTCTCTGTTTCACAGATTAAATCTTTATTTTTGATTAGGCTTGAAAGTATACAAAGATCAAACATCAAAGAACCTCCTTTCTTAAGCAAATTTGTACATATTCCACATTTTGCAAGAATAAGGCAGGATCCTGTTTCATAGCCCCTTCTCATTCCCTGTAACTCTCTGGGCAAGTTGTTAACTCTTTTTGTGGCTCTCAAGATGTCAGCATCAAGAGGAACCCACCCTGGAGCGGTTTCCTGTTAGGACTTGTGAGCCTGTAGGGCATCCACAGTGGAGCAGGCTATTCTTGAAGGACTGCACCCTGTGGGAAGGTACCCACATTGGAGCAGTTTGTGAAGAACTGTAGCCCGTGGAAAAGGCTCACACTGGAGAAGTTTGTGCAGAGCTGTTTCCCATGGGAGGAGCCCCACATTGGAGCGGCGGAAGGACTCCTCTCCCTAAGCAGTGGCAGGAACTGACTGTAACCCTCATTCCCTGTTTCCCTGGGCCATGGAGGGGAGGATGAGGGGGAAGGAGATAGAACGTGAGGAAGGAGAGGGTGGAGGGATTTGTTTTACTCTCATTATCCATCTCTGCTTTTGATTGGTAATAAATTCAATTACTATTCCCAAGTCGAGTCTGTTTTACCTGTGGCAGTGTTTAGTGAGGGATCTTCCCTATCCTTAGCTCATCTTATGAACTTTTTATTTTATTTTTTTCCATCCCCTGTCCTGTTGCAAAGGGGAGTGGAGGGATAGAGCAGCTTTGGTGGGTGCGTGGCATGCAGCAAGGGTTGACCCACCACAGGTAAAAAGCAGGAAGGTGTCAGGGAGGTCATGATACCTATGTTTTGTTTGCTGCAGTTAAGAGTCTTGCAGGGAACAGCCTATGCATTGCTCTTCTGAAGTTCATGGATAGATGCAAGGAAAATACCAGATGAGCTAACAGGAGCCAAGGAAGCATCACTTGCTGGTGACAAATGAGTCTTGAGTCCCGATTTTTGTATTTGTCACCAATGATTTCTTTTGTATTTACAGACAGGAAATTTGATCTTAAACCTCTCTATTATCTCTTCTCAAGTGCTGAGATGAGATTAAATTCTCAGCTCTGAAATAGCTAGACAACCTGAAATCTTGACTATTTTAATGATTATGGTATATTCTGCACCTGAACTTAGCTGTGGTACACTTACATAGGCATTCTGTGTTTAATTTACTATCCTCTATGAATTCTTCTTCTTGTGGAAGACCTGCTTTGGAGAACAGAAATAATTTAGATTGAAATGTTGTCTTGTAAGTGTTATCTCATTGCAGAAATTTAGAGCTGAAATTCACTAGCACAATCCATGCTTATCCACACTTCCCACATTCTGCAAATTGCCCAAGTTCTGAAAATGGGCTAGACAAAAGATTAAAAATAGCAGGTGATTGCTTAATTCCTGGAATACATTCTTTTATTGAATGGCTATCAAGGGAAAACAGCCTTTATTCTTTTTAAAAGTACAAATAGTTATAAATAAAGAATTTTATTATAAAATGGGTAGTTTTTAAACTAGAAGCATGGAAAATTATTCTTATTAAAAGGTCTGTTCGGACATTTTTCTTTTCTCTAAGGTATGATTGTAATAGGAGAAGAAGGTTCTAATATGCAGCTATAAGACCACAGTATTAGAACTGTGCACTGGGGATCATCTCTGTGGTATAATTTAAGAGGGAAATAGAAAAGTGCCAGTACCTGACATCGGTATTTTTAATACATTAATTGTACACTGTTGCATCACTTACAATGAAAAATATAGTTACTGTATTTGTTTCAAGTACTGCATTTATTTTGTTGATCTACATCTTATTTATGAATACCAAAATATTAATAAGATGCTGCAGAGGATGTAATGTATCCTAACTGACAGATCTCTTACCAAGCTGCAGTTAGCTCATATGAAGACCTGAAGACACCCTGCATCTCCATTACTTGAAAATCTGAAAATGATTTTTCCTCTAATTTTTTGTTTTGATAAACACATCTAAGAGATAATTATTCTATGAAATCTCAGTGTTTTTAAACTAGTTAGCTATGAAGTCACTCTCAGTTGTCTAGAGAGAGATGACTATTTTATGAAATTCCAGCGTTTTTAAACTTGTTAGCTATGGAGTCTCTCTCAATTGTCTAGAGAATTGTTTAAAGATGCTCTGTTCATCCATAGGTGTTGCCAAGGACAGCATGTGGAATATCTTGTCCTGGAAGCAGTGTACTGAACACTGAACATAATAGCTTGGGAGAACAAGTGCTACTAGCAAAGAATTTCTTCAATCCAGCGAATTTTCACTAGTACTCTTGTCAAAGAGAAGATAGGTTTGAGTGGGACGGGGTTTAGCTGTAGAAATTCTGTGAATCAACTGTGGTTGATTAAAACCTGCAGAGGGGATGTGAGCTTCTTTATTGACATGTACTGTTTATACAGCTCTTAGGAGAGCACTGTGTTTGCCAAGTTTACTCCCTCAAAATAATCTTTGGGTAATTTCACCAGTAAATGCTTTCAACATTCAAATTTTAGCTCTGAAAGGCCAGTTCACTATAGTGTTAATCCTTTGCTCAGTGTCACAGCTCTTTTGTCTATGCAGACTGTGGCTGACAAGGTAGTGTTAATCAGATCAAGCTAGGGCTGAACTCCAATCATCCTGCTTATGGAATGATGTTTATTCCTATCAGTAGTTGATATTTTCCTCATTTTTGTGGGCCAGTTCAAAATTTATTGATAGCTTTCCAAATTATTAATTGGTAAGTGTTACGTATTTGACTTTACATAGAGTAGAACAGTGATATTTTTGTTGCCCTGTCATGGAGACTCTGGAGATGAATACTGGGTCTCCTTCCTGAGGTTCACTGTATTGCTTGAATTTACAAGTATTGTTGTAAAAACAGGAATAAAAATTAGTATTTTTTGATGTCCATGTTTCCCCAAAGCCTCAAGGCTTCACAATGTTAAAATCACTTTTCTCTATAGTTCCTTTGATTCTGATCACTACGGACTTAAGTTTTCTTTCAGTGAACCTGAATAAACATGTGGCTTTTCACATCTCAGACTTCTCTAGCAGACTTACATTTTAGTAGTTATATAAACAAGATTATCCAAAATTACTTCATCTGGATTAAAAGCTTTTGAAAAATTTTTTAAAAATAACAGTTTGAAAAATTATTTTGAAAAATTACAGTTATTGTCCTGGAGACTTGGCCTGTTGTTGGTTTGTTTGTTTGTTTTGGTTTTGGTTTTGTGTGTGTGTATGTGTTTTTTGTTTTAATTTTATGGAATAAAGTAGATCATCAGGGAGTTGCAGTGTAAATTTCTTCATGCCAGGCTGCCACTTTGGTTAAACTGTGCATTGTGGGGGCTGAGTAAGCAGAGCATGTTCTGAAGCTAGATTGTCTCAGTGGGCTGCAAACGTGGTTACTTGTAGTGGTTAAGGTGGTAGCTGCAGTGATATGTCTCCCTCCTCTACATTATGAAAAGGAAAAATACAATTTCATTTCTTTCCTTTCTTTTCTTTCAGCGTACCAGTCACCAGTAGTCTATTGGTAATCTGAGGCAAAGACATCCAAGGAGACAGATTGCCTCCTCATCCTGGTTCCCTGGGGGATAACCCTGTGGCTGGGGAAGCTGAGGTTCTTGTCCTTATTCTGCCACTGGCCAAAATTGTCTCATTTCCCTCTGTCTCAGCTTCCTAAACTATAGTGTATGAAAAATGATGTTGACTTTCTTTGCAGAATATTTTGAGCACTGTTTCTGCAAGAGGTGTGGATTGATTTTCTTGATTATTGTTATCTGTTGTTGTTTCTTGACTTGTAACGAATTAAAATGAAAGTTTAGAATTGAGTTGTCTACTGAAGCAGTTGCAAGTGAAAATTACAGAAAATTGCCACTAGATGGAGTCAATGATTTTCTAAATTATTCTTCATAGCTCAATATAATAGAGTTGCAAAATGATTATGATCACTGAGTTAAGTGGAATATGATAATTTAAGTAGCTCACCTGTATCCTGTTATAATTGCATTATCTGTTCGTTGAACTTTGCAATTCTATGATTTTTCACTTCGTCTAAAAAGATTTTTTACAATTTGATGCTGAATAACAATATCTTAATAGAATTCTTTATCAAACTTACAACATCCTGTATCAGTGCTCACTTTCCCTATTCATGTCTCTAAGTTGTTCTTATGATTCTCTGCAATCCTGTCATTCCACAGGGTAAGTTCAATTCCAGTGGTTTCATCCTTTCTATTAATTAGAAATTGATAAGTAAGGTGAATTGCCAGACATAATTTTTAGTTCATGTTTAACTGAAAAGACTGTTATGCATTGTTCTGAAAAGCAGCTTGGATGTCATCAACAATCATGAAATCCCACCTGTTTGGAGCAAGCTGTTCTAAATTTGCAAGCACAAAGATTACTCTGTTAAGATTTGCAAACATCACCTTCGAACAGGATTATTGTAATATTTTTTCCATGTTGCATAACTTAGTATAGTCTAGCTTCCTTATCTGAAGATAGCTAGCCAGTCAAAAACGTCATTCACTTTTATTCTGTAAAATAAAACTTGTTTTCTCTAAAGAGTTGTCCAGATGTGCCAGCTATCTTCCAATGGGCCATTACTAATGTGTTATCTCTAAAACTGTGCAGGATACACAACCATTCTCAACTTCATTTTCTGATGATTTTGTCCTGCAGTCAGACCCATTGAGGTAGCCTTTTGTACAAAATGAAGAAAGGAGATAAGATTTCCCTTCAACATTGGACTACTAGGAACAGGCAGATTTTAGTAATTTGTTGAAGAAACCACTTAATTTCTTGCAAAACAAATACATGATAGTACTTAAAAGGAACTCTTTGACATTTTAGTGAATATGATCAACAGTTCAGATCTCTTTTACCAGCACTGAATCTCATATAATACAGCTCTAACCTTATTTTGTTTCTTCTGATAATAACAAGGGAAAAAGTAATAGAAGTAAAAATCTCATCTTACAATTAATGTTTCAGTTACGTGGCAAATTAGTTAATGCCTTCAGTGTTTTGCTTTTATCCAACTTCCAAGAATATTCATTTATACTAATAAAGGAAATACAAATGATACTGAAAAGAGAAGATAAAAATTTTGGGTATGTTTAATACAAAGCAAAAAACACGCACAAATGGAAAGGTATGTGTTATTTAAATACTATAGGAAAAATAATGAGAAAAGTATAATTTAAAAATCTATTGCTGGCTGTAAAAAAAAATCTTAATTATTTAAAGGAAGCAGATAGCTTGCATCTTTTTTTAAAAAATTATCCTCATAATAAAGTGACATTGAAAAGAAATGAAGAGATTTATGTGACTCTCTTACTTGCTTGCTTTTCAGCATCTTGCATTTAGTGAAAAACATAGAACTGATGAGGAAGAAAAGGAAAACAGACATTCTTGATCCCAAACCTGTGCTTTGTTGTATTTCTAAATTCTGAGCTCTATTATTCCTGCACAGTATTATTGTACAACACAAACAGTCATACTCAAACCTCTCTGTAGGTAGCTTTTTCCATTCACGTTGCTGAAAGGCAGACTGAGAATTTATCTAAATTCTGCTAATTATTTTTCATAGAATCACAGACTATCCTGAGGTAGAAATGGATGTAACAAGGATCATCGAGTCCAACTCCTGGTCCTGCACGGGACACTCCGAGAGTCACACCATGTACCTGAGAGCATTGTCCAAATGCTTCTTGAACTCTGTCAGGCTTGGTGCTGTGACCACTACCCTGGGGAACCTGATCCAGTGCCAGCCACCCTCTGGGGGAAGAGCCTTTTGCTAATACTCAATCTAAACCTCCTCTGACCCAGCTTCAGGCCATTCCCTTGGGTTCCTACTGTCCTGTCACTGGTCACTACAGAGAAGAGATCAGTGCCTGCCTCTCCTCTTGCCCTCACAGGGAATTGTAACTGCAACGAGGTTTCCCTTCAATCTCCTCCAGGCTGAACCAGGCTGACCAGGTGACCTCAGCCACTCCTCATGTGGCTTCCCCTCCAGGCCCTTCACCATCGTCATGGCCCTCCTTTGGACACTCTCTAACAGTTTAATGTCTTTTTTATATTGTGGCACCCCAAACTGCCCCCAGGACTTGAGGCGAGGCTGCTCCAGAGCAGAGCAGAGCATGACAATCCCCTCCCTTGACTGGCTGGTGATGCTGTGCCTGATGAACCCCAGGACACAGGTGGCCCTCCTGACTGCCAGGGCCCTTCTGACTCAGTTTCATTTTTGGTCATCTATAGTCAAAAGCACAATTATTTTGCAGACTAAGTTCATGTTCTTCTAATCAATTACTGCTGCAGGGCTATAGGTTTAAAAGTACGAAGCATAATTACTTTCATGCAACACATAGCTAAGACTTTAATAGTTTGTGGTATCTTTTCACATCTAAACAAGTAAATGGGTTTATAAAACTGTGTTGAGTAAAGGTCGCACACTAACAAATGAAATGGAGCACACTATATAAGCTTAATTTTGTAAAGTTTACAAAGATTATTTTAAAACCATATGTAGGCTCAGAGTCAGCTATATTGTGTGTCTGATGATATAGTCATCTCTTGGAATAATTTGTTTCATTATCCAATCAATTTCAGAATTATACTCTATGAATTTGACATGTTTGTTTTATGCGTTCATAGCTGTTATCAAGAACTTTAATGGCTTACTAACCCCCACCTGTGAATAAAGCTTTTTCTTTTGTAAAGCTGGAAGGATGTGGCAGAATAGAAGCAAAAAGAGTTTTTACACCTCCTCTTGTCAGTCTGAATGATTCACTAGTCATGGTAGGCTCTATGCTCTATATCAATACAATTAAATAATCAGTACCTGTAAGTTAAATCACTTCTCACACCCACTAGTAAAAATATGACAATAAAGCTATTCCCACTACAGTTTTTCTCTTTTCATTGAAAGTACTTGCATATAGTTTAGAGACTACTGCTACAAGACATAAAAAGATACTTCAAACTTCTTCTCTGTAGGTAATAAACTAAACAGAAGAAAAGATACATTTCTGCAGAAGTGCAGTATGTAATTTTTAGAGGGACAAGACACTGAGAGATGGTAAAGTATCTTTTGTTTATTTAATTGTAGGCCCTGTAAATGTCATTAGGATTCTAGACAAGTGGTATTTTGGACTTGAGAATTAACTGTGTGATGCAGTAGTTATAAAATGAATAGATGAAACTTTTTTTAAAAAGTGAAGTATTGGTTTAAAACTTAAACTCATTCAGTAGGAAGAAGGTGCTTATTTTTACTATGAGTTGCCTGGCTAAATCTTCTAATAGCCTGCATTGAGTCTTGACAGCTCAAAAGCTCTGATAAGTCCATGTAAAACCTGTGGTCCCTTCCCTTTAGAAACACAGGGAGCAGTGAAAGTTTTTTATCTAAAATGAAGTTTTTAGCAATGTGGTTGCTATAATGTAAAAAAACCCTATGATTAATAAGAGTTATTGTTTCTGAACCTGTGACTTTCTGAGTCTACTCTCAGCTATATTCAGGTGCCATGAGAAGTCCAGCTCTCTGTCTTTTTAATTTGATTTTAACAGTGCCTTAAAGAAATAATGAGAAAACAGTAAGGTTAATTTCTATGGGTTTATGTTCTACAAAGATTCATGCTCTAGTGGTGGCTCTAGTGGCTCCACCCTTGGGCTGACTGCAGGTAAAAGATAACTGCTACCTTTTGTTGTGCTTGAGTAGTGAGTACTTAAATAATATATTTGAGCCCTTTTGGCACCATCAGCACTGGTTTATGAAATCAAGCACTTCAGGGAAGCTCTAAGTATGAAATTTAGATGTTCAGTCTGGGCAGATAGTACAATTGAACATTAGTATTTTGACACTGCCTGTGGCATTACACATATATGAAAGGTGATTATATATATTATACATTGTCTTTTGGTAACTTACGTTGCCATTTCAATGGAGGGAGAGTAAAAAAACTTTGAAGTGATACAACTGACCATAAGTGAGGAAAGGATAGAAGTGGAAGAATTTCAAGGGTTTTTTTTGCAGTAACATCTCATTTTGCCTTATAAACTCTTTTATATAACTCTGTCACCCCAGAACCTTTTTAATTTGAGAAAATGTTGAAACTCTTCTTTAGGGAAAATACTAAATTTTGGCTTTTTTGACTTTCTGTTGCTTTGCTGGGTTTAGACTGATCATAAATGGCTAATTAAAAGGCAGGTAAGTTTCTGTCTCATTTTGCAGTTTCTCAAGCAGGGGAAGTATTATATGAAGAAGTTACAGAACAGAGAAAAAAATTTTGAGGAATACGTCTTGATAGACTCATTTTGTTGGCTTGCAGTGAAACGGACTGCAGACTTCATGCACTGAAATCTGAAAAGAAACATAATTTGGCATTTATCCATGAAATTTAAGAAAGTTACCTTTATTTTATAGTATAATGTAATGCCATTTTAAAATGCATAATATGTCTTCATTATTGATAGAGTTATAGGAAGGGGGGTGGCAAAACTGGAGGTTTTTGGGACAGACAGAGTTGCTAGTATTGATGCATTATAGGATGTACTTGGCTGCAGGAAGCTTATTTTTTTGGATGGACGTGTAGAGCAAAAGCAGAATTTTGTGCTGATATTAAAACTGGCACTTTTATTCCAGAGTTCACAGCTAACCTTAAGTGAATAGGGCGGAGTTAACATATCTCATAGATTTTTCCTGGAGGATGTCTGCAGAGTAGCCAGATAATGCAGCACAGGTTACTCCAAGACTGCAGAGCCCCTCCTGCCCTGCCCCCTCGCATTTTCTGAAGCACAATTCTGTTCTGTGTCTTTTTGTGCAATATAGGAACCAACCAGCCTGCATCCATAATGCTTTTAAGACTCTTCTAGGGACCAAGTCACTCACATGTATGCTGAAGGTTTTCAACATGCCCTGAATCTATCCTAAGCCCTTCAGGTCCTGTGAAATACCATGCAAATACAGGTATGCTGAAGTGCCTTTGTTGCGCTATAAATGGATATATGGTATCGTTCTGTAGTAGGGTTCAGTGCAGGGATGGTG
Source organism: Origma solitaria (assembly GCA_013397895.1). Taxonomy (NCBI): domain Eukaryota; kingdom Metazoa; phylum Chordata; class Aves; order Passeriformes; family Acanthizidae; genus Origma; species Origma solitaria. The sequence continues at coordinate 2,087,721 of VZRL01003083.1, forward strand.
GAAAGGAACAGAGAAGAGGAGAATGCTGAGAATTTTTGTTCATGTCTATCAGAAAAGATACCTGGTGGTATTTGAGAGTTCTCTCAGCTGAGTTTATCAGCTATGCTTCCAGACTGGCCAGGAGATTCACAGGTGCTTTATGTCATCTGCTGTGACTGACCATACAAATTGGGATAAAAGGTCTTGAGATAAGCAGACTCATGACAAAGTGAGGGATGGCCTGGGGTGCCACAGAGAAGGCTGATTCCCACAGCTGAAAGCTGTGTCTGATTTTTTTCTTTTTTCATTGGTTCTTTTATTTTTTTTTAGGAGTATGTGGCGAAAAGTGCTTTTCCCAAAATTGATACTGATGGTAGGCTACCCTTTGACACCCCCTAGGAGAAGTCAGGAAAAAGAAATCTGCCCAGTTCATCAGCTATTACCTTGCAAAATGGCTTAACAGGTACAAATTGTGCTTGAAATATGTTCAATTAACCGTGACTAATAAAGTCTTTGTGGTTGGGTAGGATGTTAGATATGAGAGATTGTTAAAACAGGTTATGTGGAAATGCTGGCAAAATGTGCTGGAGCAGAGGCTGCAGAGGGTTGGGGAAGGGGGCAGAGGCTGTGGGGGGTGTGGCTGGCTGAGGTGAGCCATTCAAGCTGTGCAAATACAAGTGTGGCAGGCCTGCCTCCAGGCTGAGCATCCATTGTGCTTTGGTTTGTGACCGTACTGAACTCTGCATCGAAGCTGTGCATCCCCCGGCAGGTGTGTTACAGCATGGGTGGTCCAGGGAACCCGTCCTAAAGATATGGAAGATAATGGACTGGTGAATTTTGTGGGTGCTGGGTAAACGGCAGTGGGTATCTGTTTTCTTTACATAGGTAGATATCTGTAATGTCCCATTTCCCAGAGTGGCTTGAATTGAACTTTGGTCTTGGGACAGTTTTTTTGAACATTGTCGTGATTTTTCCAGCATTAGCATAAGCAGCACTTGCATCAGAATGTGACTCATATCAATAATTAGATCCTTAGTCACACAGCTTAGTGAATACTCTGCTTATAATATTTAAGTCAACTATTTCCTTTCTGAGACAGAAAGAATACTTTGAAGAGTTCTGCTGTGTGAATTCTGATTCTGTTTTGTAGATATTTGAAGTAATTCCTCGACTTTATTTATATATCAGGTATTTTTCCTGATGATTGTCAAACTCGAGGAATGTCCTTATATGTGTGAGACATATTTTGTATGTATCTCTTTGTCTTTTTATTTAACTGAACTGTTTATTCAACAGTTAATATAAACAGAAGGCTACAAATGAAGTTTTTATCTGGAGTGGTAATTGATGAGTTTTCCAAGAGAAAGACATCAATGGCATTATATATGTTTTTAAGATGCACAACACTGATGATATTTATGAACGCATGGTAGGTGTGCATAAATCAGTATGTTTGTGGCATTTTATTGAAGAATCTGAGGTGGGTTGTCATGGAGATTAAAAGCTTCAAAATGCTATTCGTTGGTATTAGTTTGCTGGGCATAAGGGTATTCGTTCTGCTACCCTGGAAGTTTTGTTGTAAAAAGAGCTACATTTCTACCTGTATTGCAAGGGCTATTCTAGCAGGATAAGTAAATAAAGATCCAATGAACACCTTAAACTTAAAGAAAATAAACTGTTTTCTATTTTTGATCAACATCACAATTTTTGTTTTGATGCCATTAAGAAGGTTGTGTTTTAGCTGTATAGCGTTTCAGGCTATTTATAAGGCAGCAGAAAATTGTCAACTTCTCCTTCTTTCCCCCACCAAAAAAAAAATAAAGTTCTTGTCACTGGTAAATGAAAATAATTTCTTCAGATGGAAATGTTATAGAAATTAAAAGCATTGAATATGTTTTGCTGGTATTTGCTTTTACAGTAGTATATACTTTATATGAAAAGCTAGAAAATTTCTGGTGCTTTTTCCTTAAGTAATTAGAAAAAAACACTTACAGACCAGTCAACCTTGTTAAAAGCAATGTTGTTTTCTCCATGAGGTCATTGATGTGTTGCCATTAGTATGGCTGTTTTTTTAAAAATTAAATCAATGAAAATGCTGCAACAAATGCTGCATACATACACAACATCACACACACTCTGAATGAGTAATACAGTTTTCATAACAGACTTGAAGTGATGATTATTAACTAGAATTATATATATTTATATTTAAACTGACACTACAGAATTCTTTTGAGTCTTGACAGATCTGTGGAATATTTAAATGGAGTAATTGTAGTTACCAGACCTCCTGGGATTAACCTGCTGGAAAGAAAGTGACATTTTGCAAAAAGAAAAATGAATTTATAATGTGGAAAAAAAGCTAAAAACGAGGTTATAGTGTGCCTGTTTATAACCATTCAGGAGGAAAATATGTTTATATGGAGTCACTAATACACTGTAGCAATATACTTCACTTACACTTAATTACAGAGGGGCTTTGCATTTATCTATTGAGTTCTATGTTTCCTGAAATAGAATAAGCGATGCTAAAAGCAAACTTATCAGTTATTTTATTTTTGGTGCATTCGTGTTTAGGAATTGATTCTCTGCTATTTGTATTTGCACCAGGAATAACTTTACTAAATTCAACATGCTCTATGGTAATAATGAAAAAACCCATCCAAAAGAGAACAATAGTAACCTGTAGCACAAACTGCTTTGGATAAATCACACCCTTTCATTTATGAGAGGGACCTATTCAGACAGGCATACTCAGATTTTCAATTAGTGTAGTTTTTTCAACGGTAAACACTACCTGCTGAGCTTTCCTGAGCTGAATAGAATCACAGAATCACCACATAATTTAGGTTGGAAGAGACTTTTTGAGGTCATCTGTCTCCACTTAAAGCAGAATCAACTTAACTAGGTTACTCAGTACCTGGCCTGATTGAGTTTTGAGTGACAGTGATGCCACGACTTCTCTGGGAAACCTATCCCGCTGTTTGACTATGATGAAAATATTTTCCCTACGATCTTGATGGAATTTCCCATGTTGCAATTCATGCTCACCAACTCTCACACTATAATTGTGCCCCCTAGAAGGAGTTTGGCTCTGTTCTTTCAGCAAGAAGATCACTAAGATCTCTCAGCTTCTTCTTCTTGGGAGTGAAGGAACCCCCTTCTGTCAACCCCTTCTTGTACACTGTGTGGCCTGGTGGCTGGCTGGAATACACCACCAGTGCCCATGGAGATGGGTGGTTGCTAAGAGCAGAACTAGAAAAATTCAGGATTAAGTGGAAGGAGGTGGTTTCAGAAGAAGGAAATGAATGAGAGATCAACTGTTCCCTCAGGAACTTGTGGAGACCTTAATGTCAAGTGTACATCCAATGCAACAAGTAATGCCATCCATGGGCTGGCAAGGAAAGCTAAGCCATAAGAACCTATGAGAATTTAAGAGAAACATGGCATTCATCGATATTGAAGTGACTTTAACTGGTAATCTGCGTATGTACTCTGATATTGCCTAGAGCACAAATAAAAGTGGGGCATGGTGGGTGACAACTATGTCTTCCTACATTATAGAATTTTCATTTAATCATGGGTTTTATATTGTATATAATAAATATGATGTTAAAAAATTAATTTAGCATATTTAGCATATTTTGTCACCATCCTTTTATCAGTCAGGACACCAGGAGTAATTTTCTTCTCCTAAATGCTCCAGACTAATAAATTTATAATGCACGACCAAGATGAGGTGAAACTCACACAACACCTTCCTTCTCTATTACATGCCATTTAGCATCTAAAACCTGAAGTTCCTACCATTGCTCTTTCTGTAACTATGGTTATTAGTTAATTTCAACTGCTATCACTAGGAAAAAATGCTGTCACTAGTCTCTTTTTAGCAGCAAAATGATCTTCTTTTTTTTTTTCCCCACAGTAGAGTCATTCAGCCTTTACTGAAAGCTAATGTCCAGAAATAGTACCTGCTGCTATGCTCTTTAGTCTCTTTCTCCCCTTGACCAGGCAGCAAAAGAGGATTTAAGAAAATACATCTACACTAATGATTGCTGTAATGAACCATGCAAATTGTTAAATAAATACAAGCATTTCCTTGCAAGACATTTGACCAAGTATTACTAGAAAGCAACAACAAGCAATCCAAATTACTGAATGACTACCCCTTCCTTGAGAAGTAACCATGGTAAATGAAGAGTAAATAAAGGAAAAAAACCACCCACAAGCATGCAAAGTTCCCTTTAAAATATTTTACCCTATTCTTACTCTATCTTGTGCCTTCATCAGAATAGTGTTACCATCTTACAGTTGTGCATTAAGCTAACTGTATAATAAAGGGTTCATTCCGTTTCTTAACCTCTCCTCAGGGGGAGAATTAAATGTGCACTCTTACTCCTGTTTTGGTGGAGTTTTATTTTTTAATTTTTAAAAAGATTTTTGCAGAAGGTTCCTGAATTGCAGAAAGTTGTCAGAATGAAGGACTCGGGGGACAGAAAATTATAGAGCAGAACACTCTTATGTATCCTAGTAACTATTCTTTTAATCCTGTCTCAGCCTATACAGCCACAGAGGTGCAGAAGGAGGAATAAAGGCCCGTTCCCCTTATTTCTCGAATCTGCATGTGATTCTGCAAAGCAAGGCAAGCACTGAAAGGCTGAACTGCTGGGAGCTCTGCTGGACAGAAGCATCTTCTCGGGTGTGTGGAGGAAGGTAGGTAGTGTCATCCCACCCACAAGATGTTCTAGGGTCTTTCTTTTCAGGAGCTACACAGAGCAGGGAAAAAAACCATTTTGGAAAGGTGTCTGGACATAAGTCTCTGCTATCCAAGGGATATGTACTACCTACCAAAAAAAAAGGTGACAGGTGTGTTTCTGAGTTCCTCTTGTTTGAGGCCACTTGACACAGATATTAATTCTTCATTTGAGATGAGAAGCTGGACAGGTATGGAAGTGAAAAGGCTGAAGGCTGTATAGAGTTCTGCAAAATGTCTGCATGCCCAGCGCCTATATAGAAGAGAAGTTTTAACAAGATTTCTGTTTTTTTCTACATTTTTGTCTTTTTGATTGCCATGGTGAAGGAAAGGAAACATTGTAGCCAAACTAAGTAGAATCTTTAGATAAAACTTAATAAATGCCTTCTTTTCCCCACTCTATTCTTTCTTGTTTTGCTGAATATTGGGTGAATAAAAATACAAGTGAGAGAGGGAAATATTTCCCTAATATGAAAGAGAGAATTAAAAAATGAGCATTCAACTTGAAGAGAATGTCAGGGAACAACAGTACCTTATACTGCACTCTGAAAAATTGTAAAAAGTACAAAGGTTCATAACATATTGTAAAGAAAATTCTTTAGAACTTGCTCTGTTATCTTGGAGGTAACAGACACACCATATGCTGTGTCTGGCAGTTGCTATGGCAACTACTTTTAAAATTTAAGCATGGGGAAACTACTGCCTAAAATCTCCACGACTTGGGGCCAAATCTTGCTTGATGCTGAGCACCAAGGGAGAGTAAAAAAGATATAAAGGAAATATTAAAATATCTTTTTTGTTGGCTTCTGAAATTTAATCTTGAAATATTTCAATACAAAAGGAGATTGCAAGCCTTGGATGCCTGAGGACATTGAAAAAGAGAATGGGATGATTGCAATAACTGAAATTTAATACCATGCAAACTGCTTGCAATTAAAAATAGAAAAAACCTATTTGTTCACTGAGGCATTTTACATAAAAATTATATTTGTATGAAAGTAATCTGTTTGTCACTGTTTTATGTGTTTGAGAATTTTTGCTTAGAAGTCAAAGAACAGTAAAATTTTTGAAGGAAGTAGATGGGAAGGTCATAGATCTTATTAAAATGTTACTGTTTATTAAAATGTAGCAAGTGCAACTTTGTTTCATTGTAAAAATAGTTTCAAACCTTGAATAATACTTGCACTATCCCACCAGCAGTCTGCATATTGCACTCTAATGCAAAAGAGGCTTAAAATATCAGATAAGGATGCTTCTAAGGAAAAAGCAGTACAAATAAAATTAAGAAGATATTGTTGTTCTTCACCTAAAAAAGTCTGTTAGGCCGTGGTACAATGAATGCTTTTATAAGCAAGTTCAGCATTTCAGTAACTGGATTCTGTGATCAAACTATATCACAAATTCTACCTTGCCCATATGCTCTCTAGAAGGCCTCCTTGAGGAGTTTGGAAAGGTGGGACATAATTCAGCCAGAAACTAATACTGGTGTACTGTAGCTCTTTGTGAAACTACCCATACAAATTTCACATGTGGCTTGGAGTCATTCAGTAATTGTCTGGCCCAAAGTCACTGAAATTGGTGGTCTCTCTACAGATAATCCCAGTCCCCAGACTTTGTTTGAAGCACTGCCCATTCTGCTTATGGGCAGTGCTTCATTATATTAATATTTATTGGTTTAATCATTACCAAGAATATCTGATGTTTTCAGCACACCTCATGTAACACTGGCTTTCTAAAAGTAATTATTTAAAATTTTATTTAAAATTCTTATATTATATGAGATCACAGATTCACAGAACATGCTGAGTTGGAAGGGTCCTGCAAGGATCACTAAGTCCAATTCTCATCCCTGCACAGAACAGCCTCAAGAGTCACGTCCTGTGCATGAGAGTATTTTCCAAATGCTTCTTGTACTCTGTCAGGCTTGGTGCTGTGACCACTTCTCTGGGGAGCTGTTCCAGTGCCCAGCCACGCTTTGGGTGAAGAATCTTTTACTAATATCCAACCTAAACCTTCCCTGACACCCCTTCAGGCCATTCCGTCAGGTCCTGTCACTGGTCACCACAGAGAAGAGATCAGTGCCTGCCCCTCCTCTTCCCTTCATGAGGAAGTTGCAGACTGCACTGAGGTCTCCCCTCAGTCTCCTCCAGGCTCAACAGACCAAGTGACCTCAGCCACTCCTCATGCAGATTCCCCTCCAGGCCCTTCACCATCTTTGTTGCCCTCCTTTGGACACTCTCTAATAGCTTAATGTCTTTTTTATATTGTGGCACCCAAAACTGCCCCCAGCACTCAAGGTTCAGCTGCCCCAGGTAGGAGCAGAGCAGGACAATCCCTCCCTTGTCCAGCTGGCAATGCTGTGCCTGATGCCCCCCAGGGCACGGCTGACCCTCCTGGCTGCCAGGGCACTGCTGGCTCATGTCCAGCTTGCCATCGACCAGAACCGCCAGGTCCTTTTCCATGGCACTGCTCTCCAGAACCTCACTGTCTGTTCGTACATCCAGGGTTTCCCCAGCCCAGGTGCAGAATGCAGCACTTTCCCTTGTTGAGCTTCCCACGGCTGGTGATTGCCCAGCCCTCTAATTTGTCGAGGTTCCTCTGCAGGACCTCTCTGCTCTCGAGGAGTCAACAGCTCCTCCCAGCTTTGCATCGTCCCTGAATTTGCTCAGTAGCCCTTCCAGTCCTGGTCCAAATCATTTCTAAAGAGCACAGGGCTGAGGATGGAGCCCTGTGGAGCCCTGCCAGTGACAGTCTGATGTCACCCCATTCACTGCAGCCCTTTGTGCCCGACCCATGAGCCAGCTGCTCACCCATCCCCTGATGTGTTTATCCAGTTGTGAGCAGGACATTTTGTCCAGAAGGATCCTGTGAGAGGCAGTATCAAAAGCCTTACTGAAATCTGGAAGGATTACATCACCTGGCTTCCCCTGGTCAGCGAGGTGGGTTACCTTGTCATGAAAGGAAATCAGGTTTGATAAGCAGAACTTTCCTCTCACAAAGCCGTGCTGGCTGTGACTGCATTGTCTTTCAGGTGTTTTTCAATGGCTCCCAGAATAATCTCCTCCATAACTTTGCCAGACACTGAAATGAGGCTGACAGGCCTGTAGTTTCTGGGCTCCTCCTTCTTGAAAATCAGAATAACATTTTCCAGCTTCCAGTCAGCTGGGACCTCTCCAAGACCACTCAAGAATCATCTAGAGAGGGTTTTCTCCAAGATCCAACATCTCACAACATTGCAAGATCCTTGCAAGAAAGAGTTATTTGTCTCAAGTGTACTTTTCTCATGCTGTTAGTTCTCACTGGGTTGAGAACTTTTTGTAAAATAGTGAATGCTGTGAGCTGTGGCTCTCATAAGTGTGACTACAAAAGTGTCAGTGCTATTATTGACAAGAGAAAGATTTAAAACTTAAACACAGTTTAGGCACCAGTCTACTCAGGGCTCTTGAAATTAATTATTTACATTGTAAAGAAAGATATGCATTTTAAATACACTCTGTTCAGCTACAAGAATCATTATTCTGTCTTCCTCTCTTTGCTGCTCCTTAATCAAGGCACCTTAATTTAACTTCTTGAAACATTTTTTGATGGACAACAGCAGTAGAAAAGGTTAAACTGACTCATAAGTAATGTGATATTGACTAGATTTTGAAAATGACAAATACATTCCTCATATGATAAATTCGCAATGTGCAGGGAATCTGAAATGAGTAGCAGAGATTGGAAGAAAGTGAGGAAAAGGCTTTCTTCTGTGGCTGCCAATCCTGTTTTAAGTTTTAGGCAAGGAAATATAAAAGGATCGAGACTGTGCTGAAGATGTGATTTAATTTGGCAGAACCAGCTGTTAAAATCACAGCTATTTTTTGGACCTACTATTAAAAAAATTTTGGCGCGTTTTTGCTGCTACTTTCTCTCTGGGGACATGGTGACCAGCTCCTTCTCCTCTGTTCCCTGTCCACTCCCATTTGGACCTGAAAATCATTGCCATGTCTGTGGGAAAGACGGCTCTTGTTGGCTGGTTGTTCCAGTTCCTGTCCTCTGGCCCTATCCCTGTGCTGTCTGTCCTACTAGAAATGTCTAATATTTCCTTGGCAGACCATTTCTGAAGGAGATATGCATGATTTTGCCAGAGATTTGACACTTCTTGATGTCACGTTAAGATATTTGCTTGCAAAACCTGACTTGCTGCTGAGTAGACACTAAGGCACCGATGTTCACAGTATAGCTGATAGCTGGTGGAAATGAAATAATCTGTATTGACACATTTGAAAGTTTCACATCTTTTTCCACTTAACATGCTAATGTGATAATTGCTAGACTGATGATTTTTCCAGTGACACGTCTCCTTTTGTCAATATTTAGACCTGTGTATAGAAAACTTATCTATCACACCTGACTAATTTTCACTTAATTTAAAAATAAATGAAACATACTTAGTTTGCAGGGTTAGCAGAACAAAGTGAGGTTTTAATAAACATTTCTCTTGAATCATTATTTGAAGGATAGGGAAAGATAATGGCAAATGTTTAGAAAATCTGGCTCAAATGAAAATAGATTCCATTAATCAGGAAATTCTTTTAATGCTTAAATAAAACTAATTGAACATTGTATCTGAGGCCTCATTCTGCTTACTATTTACTGCAAATGAAACCTAAACATAATGCCAAATAGAAATGGCAACAAATACCCAATAAAGTCACTTCAATTTACTATCCGGGAGACTGGTGAATTTGTAGCCAAAGTGATTCTATGTTCCACTATACATAGGGTTTAAATATTGAATCCAAACAATTAATTCGTCTAAGCTTCTATCATAGCATTTCTTTGCTCTGTGTGCCATGACTTTTGCTATTAGTGATTAGGTAAGGGTTTGTCAGTGAAGAAACATAGGCTGTAGTATTTTGAGTATCCTGACAATTGTAAACTTTATTGCCTTTAGTTTTCTTTAGCTTTGGTGCTTTTCGCAGGAGTGATCCTCAGGAATGAGTGTGACTATACTGTTCTGCAAGAATAGCTATCATGACCATGGAATGAATCACTTCACCATTACTTTGAAGGTTTAAGTCACAACTTTTCTTTTACATGCAATTATCATTCTTGCTGTAGTTCTGTTTTCACACCCATTTCTGGTAATTGTGTTCTACCTGTTGGGGTGGAAAGTTTATTCCGTTATCTTTGGTAGCAGCTGTTCTGTCCAAGGAACTCTATTCACTTACAGTTCTTACTCCATAACACTTCTTGAATGGTTTACTTTATTGTGTTAAACACTGATATTCCAGTCATATGACTGAGAATTCAATTATGGTCAGCTTTTACTCAGTCTGAATGGTTATAAAATCTTACATGTAATACAGGTGCTTCACAAGGTTTTCAGTACTATACATGTTCCGCATATCATAATTTTGGATGTCATTAAGCTAGTTAAGTGTTTTTCTTCCCCACCTTTTCCTTCAGATAATGAGAACCTGCTTTGGGTTTTGCATTCAGAGACTTCTATCTCACAGTCTGAAGGATGAACAGTATTCTAGAAAAGTGCCACTGTAAATCCGCAACATGCACTGACATATAAAAGCAGCACAATTCATACCGTTTTCCACCAGATCATCATATTTCCTAACCCTTCTTTGATATTGCTTTGCTTCCAATCTCACAAATATGTCATCTGAAAAATAACTTTTGTACATTTTTATGAAATCCAGTAAAGAATCTTTTTCTGCACAACATGTCTTGTGGTTACATGCTTATTAATACATTCCTGCTGTTCTTTGAATTATGTGGTGCAACTTGTGCTGAAACGTGGAAGCTGACTGCTTTTACTGCATGTCACTCAGTGCTTCTTTGCTGAAAATCTCTGGAATTATTTCCCAGTGTCTTAGAAACAAATCTGATATTTGCCATTTAACTATATTAATATTCTGCTTTAATGCCTATTTAGTATTTTTTTATTTGAAAGACATTATTTCACATGTCATCTCTCAATAGATGGTTTTAGTTTATCTTTCAAATAGTTGCGGTTGCTCATGAAATTTCTCAAATAGCTTGCCTTTGATCAGACATCAGGGATTCCTTATGCAGCTTTTACTGGGTTTTAAGCTTCATATACTTCACCATTATTGTGTAGGCCTTTAAAATCAGAAATATGGGTAAGAGGAAAGAAAATGTGCTTTTGCAAGAGGAAAGAAAATGTGCTTTTGCAATCAATACTCTTGTTAGAAATATTCTGAATTATTCTGTCTTGCAAGCCTTGCAAAGGACTCTCATTCTGCAGAAAGATTATGTCATAGCTTTCCATAACCTTCAGACATAGCTGAGTATCTGATTTCCTGAGTGATAGTGCTTTCTTTTTCCCCCTACAAAAATCTGGAAACATTGCCTTCATTTCTTTCAGTTCTCAAGGTCCTATCTAGACTAAGAGATTTAGAGATTTTATTTTTTTCCATAAAAAAAGATAATTTCCCCACTCCCAGGTAAGTGTCAGAATGCCAGTTACTTGAAAAGTCAATATTATAATAAGTTGGTACCCTTTCATATGACAGTACCCACAAACTTCTGGAAAAATGAAACTAAAATGCAGCCAGTGGATCCAATATCATCATCTTCCAGGTTTTTTTCACAGTCTTGTAATACATGGTGCATTTTTATATGTTTCAATTGCTAAAATTCTTTGGATAGAGAGGGAATCTGAGGATTTTTTAAATGAAAAGATAAACTAATAGACTTCATGTTTCTAAAAAAATTTAATGTATTATATAGATCTTCACAAGGGTTTTCAAAATGAAAAGTGAATAAAATTCTAAAATATATTATTAAATGCATAATTTTAAGTATTTTAAATTTTTATCCCAAAGCAAAGGACAGGAGGCATTTTATGATGCTTGAATACTTCTGTCTGATCTTGTGAACCAGGGCACAATTTTGCCAAAGCCATGCCAGTTTTGGAACTACGTATTTGCTATATAAGTTTGTTCTGTTGTGTACGTATTTGCACAGAAGGGGAACATTAGGACTTTGGTAGGGAAATACAGAGAAACAGAGAGACTAATTTTGCCCTAAGACTAGACAATGTTATAACCACCCTCCACAGCTTTGGGAAACAGGAGTCTTGGTTTTGCATTTTAATCTGTTTGGCAGTATGCACTCTGTCTCACAGCCACTTGGTTATTTGTAGAATTTGCTGTATTCAGGGGGTTTGAAAATCTTTAAAACAAATTGAGCTGAATGGGCACCTTAAACCATTTCCTGATTGGTGTGTCTTCTAGCCCCTAATGTGCCTTTCTAGGTCTTAGTTATTTCCTTTTCATAAAAAAATAATTGCTCTTAAAAATGTCTGCTTGGATTTCTTTTGTAAAGAGTGCCAAACTGAGGAGCTCTAGGCAGATTAACTGGACTGCTTCGTTTAGTAGGCTCTCTGAGCTTTGAAGAATGCTTCAAAAGTATGGAATAAAGCTCTTTTTCTTCCTATTTTTGCATGGGCTAACAACTTCCCAGTCTTTTAATTTGCTGTCCTGTTGCATTAGAGTTCATTATCTTTGTGTTTCAGTTTAGTAATTCTGTCTGAGTTCCTATCCTTTCTCTCTTCTGAGTCCCTGCCGAAAATGGCAATACAAGTAACACAGCAGAAGCTTGTATATGGACAGAAGGTATAATGAGAAAGGCACTTCTCGTGGGAATTCAATGCTGCATCACGGGGTTTCATTTGTAAATATCTGCAATGGAAAAGTATGTTTAAAAGTGCATTCAGATGCACTGTTTGGAGTCTCTTGTCTTTTGTACTGTGACTGCACTGCTCATATTACAAAACAAGGGATGCAGTTTGGGCTAGATTGAGGGTTAGATATGCAAATTTGGAGAAAACAAGGCCAGAAAATGGTTTTAAGGCATAGTAAAGAAAAAAATGACTTTAAATGTACAACAGAAGCACAAAACAATTTGTGCAAATGTTGGCTCATAATAGCTTTATAAATGAGAGATTCAAAGAACAAAGACTTTGAGCAAGTGACTTATTCAATGTTGTTTGGCCAGATGGTGGCAAAATGCAGGTCTTCAAGTGACAGTTCCCATGTACTGACTTCTCAAGGAGATCATCATATTGGCTGTGAAAACACAGATTGGTTTCTGAGTGGAAAACCTGACCTGTCTTGCACCAGTCCAGAAGTCTTCTACAAAATAATATAAGGTGGGGAGAATGGATATGGATAGTTCACACATAGAACTACTATTCAGTGAAAAGGCTAGCTGTTTTCATAACTGAAAGAAAAAGAAATATATTGTGTGGAAAAAATTAGACTGGCTCTTGTATGAGGTTTATTCCCTTTGGCCTAGAAAAGATCTTCCATCAATTCCTTTGCTTTTTTAAGAGGAAAATTGGGAAAAGCTTAAAATGTCAATGTAGGTATTTTTTCTTTCAATAAGAAAGAATGCACAGAAAGATAATCTTGATGTTCAAAGAGATCTTGTCAGTTCTGTTGATGTCAGTATCAAAAGAAGTTGATAATTATCTGAAGAAAACACATTTCTCTTAGTAACTTTCTTTTTCATGAAAAATTTCTCAGGTTAATCACAGCAGCAGATCTGCAGGGGTATGCACTGTGCACCTTCACTTCTGCAGCACATTGTCTACCAAGATTCATACAGGCAATTATAGCATTATACCTTCTCTGGCATGACTAAACTTATGTTGGATAGACTGCAAAGAGAAAAACCTAGTAGTTATCTTAAACCTATATTTCTTGTACAGTATAATTATACCAAAGGCGTGGGTTAGCTTTTTGCTATCTATAGGTCATGTTTGGCCATGTTGTGTTTCATTTAAGCTGGACTATTGCCAGTGCTGAAGGTGAACAGGTAGCTTATGGAGAATTGTGAGTGCATTTCACTTCACCATGATTAGTGTTTATTTAAGGCAAATAAGCTTCTGCATTGTTATTAAATGCATTCTTCAGGGAGAATGGGCTCTATTCTGTGGAGCATTTGTCCTGATTTAATCTGTACACCACTTCTCCAAGAGTGTTAACTCGTGAAGCCACTGGAGGACTTCTCGATGACAGTTTAATTTCTAACTGAATTGCCATCAAGATCAGTTCTGAAAATCATCAAGATGATAAAAGAAATCAAAAGGCCTTACTGCAAATGAAGCAGAGATAATTTTTTTTCTTTTTTTATAAGGAACAAAAGAAGTTCTAATACAGTACTACTTTTTGGATTCTCTTTAACATTTCCTTCAGAATGTAATAGCATAATCCTGTCTACAACTTCCTTTGGTTGGGATCATGCAGTGTGATTCAGACAATGACATCTTCAATTCTGCTCAACAGGATTTATCAGCAGAATAGTGCACAGCAACATTTATTCATTTATTTATTTTGTTCCATTTCACAGACTTTTTTAACGTCTTATAGCTTAAAAAGATGTGTTTTTCCCATTGTGTTTCCTTCAAAGCTACATCCACTAAAAGAAAAAGGATCTAGAAAATGCTAGAAATTCAAAATTTCTCACGTACTAATTTGCTCTCCTTTGGATTTTTCATAAAGACAAATCAGGCAGAAATTTCTGTGCCTTAGTTTCCTCAGCTGGAGAAGGAGGGCGAAAAAAAAGAAGCTGTGATAACTCCCACGTATGTTGGGAGGATACATGCATTTGATAGGCTTGAATGGAAAGCTTTACATGAGAATATTTGCAATAACCAACACTTTTATTTTGTCTGGCCTCTCATGAAAAGAAGCACAGGGTTAATTCTGGAAGCTAATTCTTGGAGCTATGCTGTTGTGTGAATCTAACCTTGGTATTATTCAGTGCAATATTCTAAAAAACACCACTTTTTTTTTCTCTCTCTTCCCCCCCCCCGCCCCCAAATAGTACTGCACCATAATTACAATTGCCATAGAGGCAGGAGCAGAGCAATTAAATTCCCCATAGGTGTCGCATGTAATTGTTCCTAGAGAATCAGAAGATTAAACATGGCAACAATACACAGCACAAGATACCCTACACCTAGTTTTCCTGCAGAACTGCAAATAGTAGCAAATCAAAAGACTGTTCTCCTTAATTACCACTGTATGAGGCATCAGGCTAAAAGCAGGCTCACTCTGTAATGTTTTCTATACAATTACAGTATGTACATACAATGCAAGCCCTTATGCACCACCTAATAGACAACATTATACACACAATTATTCCTAACTTTCATTTTGCAGGAAGGAATCACTAGTGAGCTTAGGACATTGGCCTCTCAGCTTCCCCAGCAAGCAATGTGTTGACTAAACTAAGGGAACAGTTTTACTTCTTGAAGCCAGTAGAGACTATTTATACTTAAACACATTTCTTCACAACTTACAGCATGCTGTATTAGGTGAGAGCTTGTGAGCTGGATGGGTTGCAATCTCTGTGAGGTTTGCAAGCTGGAGCTTGTGGAGTACTTCACGAAGTTTACACATTTTCTCTCTCTCTGTATTCTGAAATCAGCCACCCTGCTGATCAGAAGTCCATTTGGGACTTGAACTCAAGTCAGCAAGAGTCAAAGAGCTGAAACAATAAAAACAGTGTGGGTTTTAGGGAAGAAATTGTCATTCTTGTACACTGATGTAACATGTAGCAATCTGATCAATATTTTCTGTTGCTGTTCTGAGCCAAAATAAGTATTGGTACAAGCTGAAATACGTGTCATTGTCCCCGCTGTCACTTTTGCCAGGATTTATATAGTTTCATGTTGTTATTTCTTTAATCAGCTTTTCAATAGCTGTAAGGCAGCAAGGTATCCCAGTAATGAATTTCTTCCTATTGTAGTTTAACTGCTCATTGAAATTTCCATTCAGTTGGAGAAACCATTTTGCTCTCTGACATGTTTTTACTGATTATCAGGGTTACTGGATACACTGTGCACTGAATTTTAATTGGCACCAAGCTATATATTTTTAGTGAGAAGAATGGAAAGTGCTTTTCATTAAATTCTTGGAATTCAAGTGCTGTCTTTGAGGATAAAATGATTCATAAAATTTACTGATTTACACATCAGAAGCAGATTATAAATCAACCTTCACCTGAGGCACAAAGAAAAGAATCAGAATTGTGATAGTCCTTATTTAAACAATACCTATTTATACAATTATTCATGTTGTAACACCAAGTATTATTTTACTTACAGTACAAGATCACCAGCTGAGAAATGGATTTTAGCTTCCAGCATATTCACATACTTTTAATTAGGAATTGAAATAATGCAATAGTACTAAAAACTATCTGAAAACAGTTGCATTTTATAAGGGTTTCTTCTAGCAATATTAGTACACCAAATAACAACTACCTTTTTTTTACATTAATAAAATGAACTGTTGGAGATACAAAAAAAGGTATCAATATTTTGTCTGAAGGATGGAGACTGAACTAAGCCTAAGTAAGCACATTTGCATTGTTTTTAATATCAGTAATCAGAGAGATGCACAGTTTAAAATTTCATAACAAGTGAATCAGAAAAAAATACATGTAAGTAGGAATGCACCAAACAGTTGTTAATTATGGCACGGTAGACAATCTTGTTCACCTAGGAAGCCTAAGTGCTATCTTTCCAGCTCCTAGTTCTGGAATTCATTACTTCATCTTCTTGAAAAGAGGGAAAATATTATGTATTCTCTCAAATCATCAGAGTCTAGCCAGCTGGGGGACAGAAAATGAACTCTTTAAAGTATTTACCACCAGTTAATTAAGAGGTAATGTCTGTAATCCATACTTTCATTTCAAATGAGATAAAAGGATAAAGAGAAAGAAAAGAGAATTCAGAAAAGAGAATAATTAAAGAGAATCATTAAGAAATACTGTAGCTCAGGTAACATTGTGTTTTTATGTAAATTAGATACATTCCTTTGAGACCGTTTTATTAGTGCTCATTACATAAAATAAAAATTTTCATTATATATTAGTAAAGAAGTTGCTTCTATTTTATTGCTTTATAAATGTTTCAAATACTGCAGAATAAAGCAGCCTAAAGATGAAAAGCAATGTAGATTGTCTTCTGATTTGCAGGAGATGATAAGCCACTGCTAAGCTGCAAATAATGGAAAGAGAGGAAATGAAAAATATACTGAAGAAGATGTTGCAAAGAAACTCTCTCAATGACCCTCTCAATGCCTGAGTCTATTTTCCTTCAAACATGGCCTGATTTGTAGCTGTTTGTACAGTTATTAATAGTTTAATTTTATTAGTTCACTGCAGAAAAATCTGATTTACATCTTGTGCAATTAAATGATGAGTCAGCCTCAATCACATACTAATCTCGATTTCTTGAATGCAGCATTGAAGGTGACCTGAATATGTTTTTGACATTGAACTTACAAAGAGCATTGTGACAAACAAAATTTTGTATTACATCTAGAGAAAAGTATAGCCCGAAAGAGACTGCATCTTTCAAAATTGATGGTGGTGGCTAAATTCTGATTCCATTGAAACCGTAATTAATGAACTTCTGGTTTTACACTATTGTAAATTTTAAAAAATGTAGCTGGTAGCCATCTGGTGAAAAAGGTAATCTTGCACATACAGAAAGAATATTTTAGGATGGGAAATAGTCTAACTTGTGCGCTGAATAGCTATGTGGGAATTTGCTGCAGTAATTACCCTCCTATCATTAGTGACAAGTAATTGCTATAGCAACCCTGCTGCCACCTGTCTCACACACTCTCTTTCAAACACACACACACACAGACACACACACACACACACACTCTCTCACTACATATTCATAGTTTTGAAACAAAAGCAGAAAAGCCAGTAGCTTAATGTCATTTATTGAATCACTGTTTTTTCTAATCATCAAAATATAACCTCTTTCTCCCCTGCCAACTCCTCATAAATATTTATTAAAAATAAAACGTTTGTGTTGTAGAAAATAGTGCTGTTCAACCAAAGTATCTCTATTCAACATTAATTCTCTGAGGGAGAGAAAAGAGAATTCTCACAGCTTGATTCCTTTTTTTATTTTATTGTATACATTGTGCCTGAGACTGATTTTGCAGATATGGATGTGAATTCTAACAAAGGCAGCCATCTAATATATGTAACTGGTTTGATATTCACAAGTAGGGCAGCTGAGATTTGTTCTCTTTCATTTAGACACATCCCAAACCACCATGCGGCTCTGTCAGCACCAGGTATTTCTTTATTGCAGGCAAACACTTCCAATTTACACACAATATTTTTAACTAGTTGGCAGTGGGTGGAGACTGAAGAACAGGCTGGCTATCAAGGTTTCACAATGGCATAATCTAACGTTCTAGTTTTCTATTTTGCTACTGCTTTTGACAATATTAGTGGAACCTGACTTTGAAATTCTAAAATAATCTACAAGAATAACAGTTCCTTTGTATTTGGAAGTACCAGAAGTTCACTGTTCCCTATGATTAGGCAGTGAAAGAAGAGAATGGTTGCTGAGCCTTTTCTTTTGCAGCTTACGAAATGCCAGCCTTACTCCCACCGTTACAAGCATTCTTCATAAAGCGATGATCCTGCTACATGAGCACAGGACAGAAATCTGGCTAACTGGTTCATCACCACTAGATGTCAGCAAAATACCAATAAACAGGGTTTAGACGTGCAAATTTAAAACCACTAGGTCTCTCTAACCCTATCACTCAGTGTGTTATAACGTGAAGATGAAATAAAACAGCGTTTGAAATATGAAAGAACAGATAGGGAGTGCAGGAACAGCATGCCTCGACATCAGACATTTGTGCCCGACATGCTTATTCCAACTCTTTTGATCAAAAGAGACCATTCATATTTAATTCTTAATATATGAATTTTTTCCTAAATAAGACACAGATTTTCTCACGCTGCTCACTCCATCTAAAAATAATTCTGTGCTACAGATTTTCATGCTGCTGAGGCAGAGAAGGGAAATATCTAATGAAGTACAGTGGTATTCAATTTTTTCAGATAAGCAAATTGCATGGAATATTATTTCAGATAAAAGCTTACACATAAAAAGTAAACCTTGTAATATTTTTATAGAAGTGAAATCTATCCTTTTCATCGTTTTTTTTTTAATTAAAAAAACCTCTTAAAATTTTTCAAATCAGCTGGGTAATAGTTTTAATTTTAAAATCACCTTACAGACATTTATTAAGGGCATTAAAAGCTATGTGCCTCCTTAAATCCACAGAACATCTCCCAGCATCAGTCAGCAATCTCAATGTTTTATTTATTTGGTTTAAAAACTATAAAGAAGAAACCTGCTTCTGATCAGCTCACTGTTTAGTGTGGAATGGTTGTCGGGTGATGTGAAGCATGGCTAGACTTCAGCTTTCAAGAAGGAAATCCATGTACTGTCCCTTATACAATTTGTCTCATTTATTTCTGATTAAATTATTCATTCTTTTTCTGATGTTCTATCTCAAGACAATATGGCCTGTCAAAATACAGGGTTTGCAAGTATAAAGTAGTACTCATTTCCCAGACATATGTAGTCCTTCTGTGCTAAATCTTTAAGCAGTAAACATCAGTCTGAGGGATTTGTTGGTAAATTGTCCTGTATTTTGTAACCTGTTTGACTTGAATTATTCCACATATTTGAAGACTAAAGAACAATATATATTGTTAATGGGAATTTTCTGCCTCATAACAACTGGGAATAATTAAAAGACAAATAATAACAAAAAAGAAAACTCTGCAAACATATAAAACCTAAAATGCTGTCTCAAAAATGTTATAGAAATAGTTTACGAAGAAGAGGAGACAAGGTTTTTTTAATGTCCACCAGGAATGAATGAGTGCCATAAATTAGTTGCAGGAGTTGTGGTGCTTTCTTCGAAAGCGCCAGGGGTGCCTTCAGCCAGAGCCCCATACCAGGATGTAACTCTGCTCCACTGTACATTGAGACTATTTGATGTTTCACAGAAAACACTGCTCTTGTGGATTCAGGTACCTATTTTGCGTAATTCAGAAAAAAAGAATTCCAGAGATTTCCCTGAGGCTTACTCTTAGAAATGAACAATTCACTCCAATATTTCTGGGATCAATTCAGCAAGGAAATAAATAAACTTTACTTTCAGTAATGAAGTAAAGTTTCAACATTTGTACAATCTACGTCCTGAACAACAGTGCGCTACAAAAGACAAAAACCTGTGATAGTGAATATGAAAATTCACTAACTGCTCAAGACTCCAGTGTTTGATAGCGCCTGAGCTTCTTATTCCATCTCTTCCTGCCCATTTAGCAACTCTTACCAGGGGAGGAGGCAGAGCTTCCTGGGGGCAGTTCTAGGACATTATACTCCCATAGGCTGGTGATGCTTGCAAGAAAACCCACAACAGTGCCTTCACATTTGCTGATGGAAATAGGCACAGCTCTTGAGTCCATGGGCAGCAAGACTGGTTATTTCTCTAATGTGATGGAAATAACAGAACAAAATATCCAGTTCACACCTGACTGTGGGTTCTGCAGACCTAAGGATCATTCTATTAAAGTCAAAGCCCATTAGCAGTGTGTAAACAACATCTTAGACACTGACTGTTCATGTTGAATATATTTTTACATGTTTTCAGTTCTCATTCAAGGCAGAAATGTCAACACTTTTGCCAGACAGTAAAGGGCAGACATTAAAGGGTGCTACAATCTTGAGGCTGCCATCTGTTATCCTTGAGTGCCAGTCCTGATGGAAAGGAGAGGTGATACTTAAGAAGGATGACAACGGAGAAGCAGTGGGAGGGATTCAAGGGGAGGAGGCTTTGTCAGGAATTTCTGTTGCTCTTTCATATTGACTTTTCACTAAAATCTTGCACAGAAATGATTTTTTTTTTTTTTTGTTCCGAAGATGAAAACTGCTGTCCTCTCAAAATCTGCTTGGTATCTTATGAAATCTCAGTGCCTTATGCATGTGATTCAAATACAAATAAAGGATTGATGGCATTTATAACATCTTCTACAGAAGGCATATTGATGGGGATTCATGAGTCACAAACAAATTGCACATGTGAAAGCAAACTGTATCGGAACACATTGCACTTCCATCCAGAGGCTGTTTTAGGAAGCTAAATACTATGGCTTACTCATTATGGATGAAAACTGCACTTCAAATGGCAGTGGATTATATTCTCTGACACAAATGGATAAAGAAACTTTTCCTTTGTTGCCAAAATAGGGAGAAACACCATCATCTCTGTAGGATGGCAAATGTTTGAGGATCCAAGAGGATATAGATTGTGCTTAAAACATCAAATCCACATTTACATCCCTACACTTTTGGTGAGATTCTAGATTTCTAGCTGTGATGACAGATATTTGGAATCATTTTGCCTGACAATCAGTAATTATCTGTCAGATAGGTATAATAAGTATTCATTCAGCTAATGAAGGTGGATGATTACCAAAAGACTAACCACATTCTAGAAACTTGGTGTGTATTTTGAACCTTTATTGTCCTTCATTATATAGTATTCAGAATAAATTGTGTGTCAGTAGACTGAGACATTTAACAACACAAGTATATTTACACTGGTGTCGCTGAAACTAAAGGTAGCAAATATGAAAAGCATCAGACCAAGATGTTACTCAGGTCAAAATTATGAGACTGTCTGGTGCTGCAAAATCAACCATTAAACATCGAGGTTTCCATTTGGAAGCGTCACTCAGAATGTGAGTTAAAACATCTCCCAAGATAGGTCATGTGGAAAATGATGCCAAACTAACTGGTAAGTCAGTAGCAACCTGCAGATTCTTTCTATCTTCTTGCAGACTGATCGTATTTTTAAAGTGAAAAACTGGGGTGTTGTGTTCAGGGGTTCTCAGGGAAACATTCTGGCACAGGGAAAAGGGAAGTTGGCCAGGAATTCAGAAAAAAAAAAAAAGAAAAAAGGGGGCACTCTTCATCATACTTTCAGTGCTAGAATAGAAAACTGGGACACCTTGTAGTAAGGACAGGTTGGATAAATTTTTATCACTGTGTCACCTCTTCCTTGTCTTCACTCTCACATTCATTCATTCACATCTAGTTCAAACCTTGTCCTCTTACGTCAACATGCACACCATCAATTCTTTATGTGATTTATTTTACATTTTTTTGTACACTGAATTTTGACAACACAATTGAACCATTTTTAGCTCATACTCACTTAAGGTCTCCTAGAGAAATTAAGCTCTGTCTTCAGAAATGTTATCCCATTTCATGTCATGATTTCCTTTCCTCCTGTTTGATCATTTTACACTCAGGACTAACACTTCAACACTGAAACTTCCATCTGACACTTTGAGGGTTACGGTATTACTCTTTTCTTTTTCCTTTTTTATATTGTCTTTCAAGACCAAAGCTTTTCATTTGATTGAAAACTCATTTTCCTTTGTAATAAAGCCCAAACCTCACCATAGCTCTAAATCTCACACGTGCATACCCCATCCTGCACTACCACTGAAGAGCCTGAACATATAGCTTTAAAGGCAATGATGAATTTTGCATGCAGGAAGATCGCTTGTGCTCTCTACAAAAAGTATTTTCTGCCCAAGAGACTAGTCTGCTGAACTACTACAATATCTTTCACAATATTTAATCAGAACCAATAATTATCAGGTTTATAGGAAGAAGAACATACACTTTCTTACCATACTTCAATATGTTGATGAGCAAAAGATAGTAAGCAGTCACAAAACAATACAGAAGTCTGCCTAGAGCCATGATGGAAGAGGAATGCCTACCAGTTATCCAGCAATAACTTGGAAAATATGTTAGACTTTAAAAAGAAAGTAGCTGGCAATCCATCACAGTAAGAATACTATTATCAATTTACAAATGGGCATAATTGTTAGTGCTCAAAGTTCAATTTTCAGGAAGAACAGATGTTATTCAAATCTACTCAAAACATTGTTTCTCAGACCACAAACACCAGCTCTTCTACTATGGCAGAACAACCATGTGAAACACGGAAACTTTGCAACATGGAAAACTTCAGTGCTTAGGGATTCAATAGAGATAAAATCCGTTTAAGCATACATTACACCTTTACAGCCCCAATGACTGAGTAGAAAATGCAGACCATACCGGTTAAATCTGTATAGTGAATGGAAATCTGCAAATACAGAATTGAATTCAGTCAAATCATTGTGTCTTTAATTCCACAAGGTTTCAGTCTGCTTCTGGTTATCAGATTTGAAAGGTGCTGTGTTTAATTTGCATTTGATTTAATAAAGTAGCTGTCCTAGGAGTAGGTTAGAGGTTGATGAAAACTGATGAACATTTATCCTCAATATGTTATGATAGTATGACCTTTTTGTAGGGGGGACTTTAAGCAATTTAAGAAGGGGGAAAAATGTAGAAATAAAGATAAGCTAACTTGAATACAGGTATGTTAGTATGGTGAGGTGAGGAGATAATCTTAACACCTGGCTGGACATGGTCCTGAGCAACCTGCTTTAGCTCACCCTGCCTGAATAAGGGGTGGGAGTAATGACCTGTCAACCTCAACGATTCTGTGATTCTGTGATCCTCCCGGGCTTATTTCTTTCATTATCTAGAAACAGCCAAATTTGTCTACTAAAACTCTGTTGCTGCAAAGTAGGATATGCAGGATATATCCTGCTTATAAATATGATCTTGTTACCACCAGGAAATAAACTGTCAGTTAATTTAATTAATTAAAAAAATAAAAACACATCTCAGATGAAAGCTAGCTTGGAAGTAGCCCAGAGGTCAGAAACTGAAATCTTTGATGTATGCTTGATTATCTCAGTCTTCAACATATGTCCTTGCATGATGCTGTCTGTAAGTTTCTGAAAATGGTGAAGACACTCCACATTTCCAGTGGGTGTAGGAACAGTGAAAACAAGCAAGAAAGTGAACTTCCTGGATAATGCAATGGAAATAGCATCTCTATGCCCATCTGAATCTTCATTTAACAGCTAAGGTTTACAGTCAGTCTAACATTACAGTGCTAAATTCATTCAGAGGCTCAATTGGCTTACTGCAAGTGAAAACAGTATTGCAAGCATTAATGTAATTTCTGAATTTGTCACTAGAGACAGATACTTTGGTGGGTTATAGGTCATTTGAATCTGAACATTCAAGTCTGCCTATGTAAGCTACATCAAAACAACAACAAAATTTGTTTTAAAATCATAAGATGATTAAAACCTTAAGAACTTGTAAAATAATTCTGCCAGTATTGAGGAAACTATACAAGAAATTAAAGATTTGAAAGAGGTGAAAATGATCAAGTTTCCACTAATATTTTGCTAATTGAATGCATTTGGGCCCGAATTTTCAGAGCATTTTAAATAACAAGCATAGATCCAATTCATTTCAGTCACAGCTGTGATCACTTGGCACTTGTATGGATCTGCCAAGGATGACTCAAATAGGTACCTAGAAAATGTGGCCATTTTTAGCTGCCATTAGCAGCCATATGAAAATTTTGATTTAAATGTCTCAATTACCATCACATTAGAACTTTGTGGTAGATTCAGTTCTCACTGTCACAATTCAAATCCATTATTCTTCCCCTGCCATTTCCAGACACACTCTGGTCCTACAGACTTTTCTAGTTACATGATGGATGAATCATTTTTTCTGTGGTCTTTATTCTCCATCCCACTTTATTATTGATATGTTTTCAGAACAGAGTGTAGTCTATTCAATTAGGCAAAATGTGAAATCTTATTCCAAGAACAAAGAAATAAGGATCTACAACCTAAAACATACATGAAAGGCCTGCATTAACATTGCTGAATCAGCCTTTAATCTTGGGTTTCCTAAGTCTTGAACTCAGAAAACAAACTTCCTTGCACTGCAATACATAGTTTCTGATTTTTTCCCCCTTTTCTTTTGCCAGAAAATAAATAGCAAAAATTAGCTGCAAAGGCTATCTTGCATATAATCAACAGAACAGAACTTTAGTAGCCTATGTGGAAAAATAGCTGGTAAGTAATAGGCTATTGTTTTTAATCTGATGTTACAGCCACATTCCCAGCATGCTTCACAGGTATTTTTCTCACAACAGAAAAATTCTGGAGAAATTAAGCTGGAAATAATGTAGTTATGTTGGCAGGTTGATGCCCTGGAGCTAATGAGCCTGTGGTCTTAGCACAGGCTAAGTGTATTAGAATTTATGTATTAGAATGGATGCAGTTTGGAGCTGACATGCCTAAACCACTTCTGGACTCTTAAAATTTGGCCAGACAAAATCTAGGTTTTGCTTCTAAGCAGGCATAGGCTAAGAACTTCTTATGAAAGGCTTTTCTAATATCAGGAAATATTTGAAAAATATTCAAAATCCAACACCTTACATGAGAATTTCAGTCCAGAGTTTGAAATTTTAGGACGCTTAAATGCAAGTCAAATTTGAATGCTAAAATAGCAAAGTGTTAGACAACCTTAAGTCTAGATATTATCTAAAATTAGTGTCTTTAATGTGTAGGAGTATGTGTAAAAATGATAATATAAAACTGCTACTTTTTTGTTAGCCTACTGCTTATTTGCTTTCAAACCAAGTAAAAAGCACATTATAGCTTCTATGATCCTATATTCTTTTATCTCCTATACCTTGAAACATGTATAATTCAGTTTTTATAAGGCTTTTTCAGAAAGGAAATTGATCTTTGTTTCTCTTTCCTGTGGTGGCAAGTATGCAATTAAATATTGCCAAGGATGTATAAATTTGTATAAGTAATTTCAATGAGAAATTAATGGGAACACAATATAGATTAATCTCAATGTTTCAGAAAAAGCAGATATATATTTTCCATCAGAAAAAGAAAATCTCCCGTGTTACTAACTACATTATTGTGACTTTCTTAAATGAGGAGTAAACCAAAGACTGGGAAGAAGTTTGGTATGGTTGTCTTTTACGGTATTACTAATATTTTACAATATATGGCAGTGATGAATAACCTTTCATGCATGTTTACAAAGTAATGGCATAATTGTTCATGCTTGCATGATAATTAAATGTGTTGATGTTTACAATTAGATGTAATAACATAAAGATGGTCTGAACATTTGCCAATGTATCTACTATCTGGATCTTTTAAAAAATAATATACAGTGGCAACTAATTAGGTGACTAATCTTTATGGCAATTTATAAATGGTCTGCATGACACACAAGCAGACACACAGACACACATTTACGTTCTTACCTGCCTTCCCAGAGTGAGGTGGATGAAGTCAGTACATCTTTAGTGTAAGTGCCTTACTTCAGTCTAAGGCACATTATCCTTACAGAACACTTGACTGGGTTTGAATTGAAGTAAAATATATGTAATTGTGAAGTATTTTATAATAAAGTTTACACTATCTGATGTTATAAAAAAATTTCTTAGTGCTGTGATTTGTGTGTATATTTTAAACTAGAAGCATGAGTCAATCAGCTTCTGTAGACGAATGACAAAAGGGGTCTTTTAGATGTCTGACATAGAATTTGCATAAGAATAAATGGTTTTTGTATTTTGATAAAGGTGTTTCTTGTTCACTAAAATGAAAACTTTGAATGATTTTTTTGTCTTGCAGTGACATTATAAAGGACAAAAGGCTATAAGTATTATCACTTCAGAAATATGCACAACACAATCTCTAACCATTGCAATTCGCCGCAGTTTTGTTACAGAAAAATGATGAATTATGGGCTAATAAAATACTCCTAAATAAATACTAATATATTTCTGTTTTCAAATGTTCTTTGGGAAATCTTGGCTTAACTTTTAAGTTTTCAAGGGCTGGGGATTAATGTGGCCACACTTCTGAAGAAACAAACATTTTATTAAAACTAACCTGTAGGGAACTTAAACACAGCAGGAACTTAATAACCTTTGTCTGTTGCAGCTTTACAGAACTTAAAAAAGGGGGCAGTGCATAAGTTCTGCTTAACACATCTGATATGTTACAGTTGTAAAACTGTAACCATGAGCAGCAAATCTAATTTAAAAAAAAAAAAATCAGAATTGATTATTAAGCTTCAAGGGAGTTGCGAACAAGGGTTACTGATTGAAGAATATATGGGACTTCCATTCAAACAGTCAAATTAAGTGTTCAGCCCCTATTTAGGAACCTTTTCAATATTTTATACCCTGGGGAACCTAGCTCCAACCAAGAGCCATGGCCTGTGGTTGTTCTGCCTACATTTGCAACAGCTTGAGGTATGCCATCTCACATGGTTTAGGGAAATTGCTGCCAGCATAAGACAAATAATTCCCTCCCTCTGGTCCTCAAGAATAGCTGGAAAGTGTAATCTCTCATTATCAAACCTTCTGCTTTATTCTGTCCTTCTGTAGCTCTGTGTCACTGGCCTTGTTCACAGTCATCTCATCTTTGTCACAGATACATTTTTTTAATGTGACAGAACTGCATTTAGTAATCATGAGATTGACAGATACATATCTGTAAAACCAAAAATTGTAGAGAATAAATATGAAAGTTTTCATCAGTTTAATGCAAAAATATATACATTTTTTCCCATGTAGGTTCACACATTTCAGTTGAACACATAAACCCTCGATTAAGATGCAATCCTATACATTCTTCATTTAAATAATAAAGATGTCATCCTACTCGAAGATTCCTTGTAATTGGTGTTTATTCTCTCCATTCCAGTAATTCCCTCAAATTTAAATATTTCAATAGCTTAAAAT
Source organism: Origma solitaria (assembly GCA_013397895.1). Taxonomy (NCBI): domain Eukaryota; kingdom Metazoa; phylum Chordata; class Aves; order Passeriformes; family Acanthizidae; genus Origma; species Origma solitaria. Next base: position 2,115,045 of record VZRL01003083.1, read on the forward strand.
TTAATCTGTAAAATCAAACTTTGAATTTTAGATTCGTCAGGACCATTACTTTATTGCTTCCTTATATGTCGGTAAGTCTATACAATGTAAACAGATTTCTCTAAGGATAAAAAAGTGCTCATTTGCCACTGTCACAAATCAGCCCAAAGGTGCAACCTTACCATTCACACACTCAATCTTGGCTTTTGCAGCCAAGAACTTTCAGATATAATTACTTTGACTTATTCAAATTACTTCACCTGACTATGATCAGCAACAGGGGTGCCCTCTCTCATAACATCTCAGGAACCTGAAAACATTAGGCGTTATGGCTTTCAGTACTGAATGAGAATATTGCTATTGCTCAAATTGGCTAGACAAGCATACAAGCAACTGAAAGCGTCATGGTCTTTAGGTGACTGCAAAAGCTCTTGAGCAGATCTCATCCCCTTCTGGTCTGTGGGAATATGAGTGTGATCAGTGGAAACAGGATCTTGATTTCTGAGTAGTAGGGGAAATGGCAGAAGACATGCTCCAACATCTTAAAACAGCCTCATTTGAAAGGACAGAAACTGTTACTGGAAAATCTGGGAAGAACACTGAGTTTGATATCTTACAGCAAATCAGAGGCTGAATCAAGACTGATATAAACATTTTTGAAGAGCAGTTCTGTATCTAAGCCCTGAAAATTCTACATAAGAGAATTTGCACATATTTTTTCCTAGTAACTTTTGTCTTAGGAGATGTTATTAGATATTAGAGTGTAATGAAAGTATAATGCATAATGACAAAGAAAAACAGGGGAAAAAAAGTATGCCTGAATTTATACAAAAATAAACACTGAAAGTTGCATCAAAGGACCACTACAAGAAATTTTCTCACTTACACAAACTCAGTGCTCTTCTTTTTGAAGTGTGATACAAAATTTTTCTTTTCTGAAAAGATACCAAATGGAGAAGAAACAGTAAAAGCTTTACTAACAAAGTGTATCACATCTCTTGAGCACCATGCTCTTTCCCAACCACATTCTGGAACCTGATTTTATTTATTCCATCATGGCTACCTTCCAACTAATTCTTCTCAACAGCTGCCTTTAATAATAATTGGGGAAAAGCTTCCCTCTCGCTCTGACTGATTTCCAATATAACCTATGTTAGTTTCCTCAAAGGACCAAACATGTTCAAACCTTCCCTATTATGTCAGTCATTTCAAAGCTGCAATTGCAGAAAGTTAGATACCTTATGTCAGAAGTCATTTGACCAACACATTCACTTTCCTCAGCAACTGTGCACAAATATTTTGTGACATTTCATTAGTAATAAGACTTTGTTCAACACAGAAAAAATGACAAACTCTGATTGACAAAGAAGTGATTTTAATATTGGGGTTTGAGGTTATGCCTGATTAAGCTGAAGTTTACTGATCCCTATAACCTTTGAACATGCATATATTCGTGGATCGAGATACATGTAATTAATTCAGAAACGAAGCCTAAGTTGTTTATCTCTGTTATTTTGAAGTTCCAAGAAGAACCTTGTTTCTATCACAATGTCCCTGTTATGTATTTGCATGCTCAGTAGATGACCTGTACAGACTTCCAGACCACAAATCTGGCACCGTGTGTCATTATGACACTTATAATATCTTTATATGATGTAATATTTTGCAGTGACACCCAATAAATTCCTCATACGGCTAAGTTTCTCTGAGAAAATTTTAATTTCTATTATGAGGTAAGTTTTGCCATGTTGAAATGAACAACCAAACCTGTAGACAAGGGATTATATGGACACTTGAAAATTCAGCTTTCATATCCATTTCTTTCTACCTGAAGATATGTTTGATTTTATTGTTTTTAATACTTTTTTTGACTTACATTTTTTGAGTGTGTCTTTCAATGCAGGTGTTACAAAAGAGAAGCTGATCTTGGGTTTACCCCATCCAATCCACTTACTTATGCTGATACTGTTTTAAATTTATACTCCACTGAAATTTAATCTAAAGAGATGTTTTGTTGAAAGGCTCATTTCAACTAACAATGAGAAAATAATTTTAAACTTAAAAACAATTCCCATCTTTTTATTTTGTTGTGAACCATATTTAAGAATGAACTGGGGTCAGTATTTAATTTTTTTATGCTGTTTTAATGTTATTATCTAAGTGGTTATTGTAAGCACCTCATCATTAGTCCTTAAGAATTCTTGAGTATTTCCTTTTGAAGAAGGGTAAAAGGTAAATAAAAGGTAACTGGTATTTAGTGTTTCAAGTGATTAGAAGCACATAAGCTAGTCCTTAGCCTGCCTGATACCGTGTAAACTGAGACATTAAATAAAAGAAAACTGGTGTATAAAACTCATCAAGAAGGAATTCTGATGGGAAGATCAGCCAGCTGTGTTAGAGTCAGTGGTGGAAGCAGAAAAGAAAGAGAGACTGGTACAAAAACATTGACAGGGATATTTTAGAGGTTAAAAATAGCCAGAAGTTATCTGACTCTTCAATGCATTGGGTTTTAGAGTTATTTGTCACATGAGAAAAACAGGTGAGAGCACAAGGATGTTCTTCACCCCTTGGGGAAAAACAGTGTTACTAAGCATGTTGATTATTGTTTCAAAGCCTAAGAGTGGAAGATTTTTTCCAAGTCACCAAGTCCAGTTATTGTAACTTGATTTTGGGATAGGGAACATGGGTTTGTGTACTCAAACAATGTTTCTCTCACTGAGATTGTAATTCCATTATATGGAAATTTCAGTAGATGGGAACTTTTCTTTGTTTTACACTGACTCAGTGTTGTGATAGGCAATCAGTAAGTGATGGTTATTGGTTTCAGTGACTATTATAATGTAAATTTTATCCTCTTATCCAGTTTTATTACTATTTTTTAAATAAAACAAGACAAACCTGCTCCAGTTGGGTTCTGGTTTCCTAAATTACAAATTGCTTTTATGCAACCCATCAGTAATGACATTGTCCCAGGCAAATGATGAAGAGGTATTTTGACTTGGCTGTTACAAATGCTGTTTTCATATTTCATAGTGAGCTGAACAGAGGAACTCTACAGGAATTGGTCTGAAACAGAAATTTTCAAACTCATTCTATACTGAGGGGAAAATAATATTCCTGCAGCTATACTGCTACCACATAATTTCATTTAAAACATGCTTTAAAATATGATACCTGTGCTCCACCTTTCTCTTTTGCTCTCAATTATGATATGTTGCCTAAATTTATGTCAAACTACACATGCACATTCCTCTGTGTTCACTAAACTTTTTTCCTTGGCAAGTGACTTTTTAAACTTTTATTCTTACTGTTTCAAAGCAGTTATTCTTTCAATTACTATTTTTCTGTCTTGCATACTAGAATGTCAGAAAGCTGCACCCACTATCACACGACCTAAATATTCACTTAGAGTGAAATATTTTCAAAGCAGTGACCCTCCACAGCAGGCTACAAAATTGATAGTAAAAGCCATTCTATTGATGCTTCTCTTTTCCTTTGTTCCTTTCTCCTAAGGAAAGTAGATTGGAAATACAGCAATTATTCTGCCTGGATATTGAAAGGGATTTCTGAGCAACCTTGCACAATTGAGCTGGCACATGTGAAAACTGTTTCTGACTCACTGAGCTGGCATATACTGCTAAATCAGCATTGGCAGGACTCCAGGCAGCCTGTCACCAGCACTGGATATTGCAGTAAGTACCAGTTCTGAGTATTGTATCCAAATTGGTTTTATTGAATTGTTTCATTCAATGCTGCAAGGTCTGGCTTAAGAAACTAAAGCCTTGGACTAAAAATAAAAAGACCACAGTGGAACTAAACATGTGCCAGCTGAGCTATGGTAACTGAGTATGCTATTAATAAAAAGACTTTGCTTAAATTCCTTTCAATGCCCATATTTTCTTACACACAGAGACTTCTAAACATTTTACAAAGGTATCAATTAATTTACAAATGATCTTTATGAAATAGTTCAGAAAATAAAAACAGACCAAAACACACAAAGAATGATTATTAAGTGAAATATCCATGATTTTTTCAGCAATTTTTTTTTTCTGGAGGGGATACCTTAGAAACTGTGCTCTTTTATAGGAAACTAGGCAAATCTTGGTATGGTACTCAATTAGTCAATTTCTCATTTCAGTTTTAGTTGTGCCATATTTTCTTAAATTTTCTGTAGACTAGGGACATCCACAGAGACAGCAATCACAGTTCAGCTACTCATACAGATTTACTAGTCTGTGATAATTCAGTTGAATCTGGGCTGTATACATGGTGTATAAAAAGTGACACCCACTGTGGGCAAGATTATTCCCACTTCAACTTAAGCACACACGAAGGACCTTCCAACACACTTGATGGAAAAAATATAGCTAGGTCTCCTGTGAGGTTCATTTATTAAATGCTGTTAACTTTAGAGAGAGAGTGTAGTAGAGGTAAAAATATCCCAAAACAGCACACTAGAATAATGGAGGCTGAGATAATGCATCCTGGATGCCAGAAAGTCCGTATAGCTCTAAAAATCTGTGAGATATTTGTTGCTCTTCCTTTCCGTGTACTTTAGCTTAAAGGCAATCTCTGTCACCTATCCAGGCTTTAATACTCTTTGACTGCGTAGTAGGCATACTCGTAGACTTTTGGAAAATAGGAAAACACCATAAGAAATCATCTCATTCACCCTCCTCCAAGACTCTTAGGAAATCTGGTCTTAAAATCCTCCAGGAATGGATTTGAAGATCACCTGACTGATTGTAAACAATTTGCTTGGTTGACATTGAAAAACTGTTTGATTGTAAATGCCTAAATCAAAAGCTCTCCCATTAGAGCAGAGTCAATATCAGCTTCCTATTAATATAATGGGAAATACTGAAATGCTTGATTGTCCCTTTCTGCAGGTTCTGCACATACTTTGGAATGGAATAAATCTTCTGTCACAGAATGACTAAATACACCGGGGTTGAGATACAGGCGAAGCAAACATACTAATTTACGAAATAAAAAGATAATACAGGTATTGAGACAGTCAGCACAGAAATTAAAAGATTACTACAGCTCTACAAAGTAAGTTCTGAAAGTTTTCCTCACCCTGTTTGTATCTAGCTGCCAAGCTGAAACATACCTCATGAGGCTGAGGTACAATCCTGCATCTTCAAGGTATATTAGTGAAAAGGGATCTCTCAGGAGGAGTCATAATTGTTTTTCTAGCAGATTGTTTATGAGAGCTATTAATATTCAAAATCTCCCTGCTTCCCACTCTTTCTGTTTTTGTTATTATTAAGTCAGTGGTAAGAAGTTTCCTTTCATCACTCCATTGCCTTCCCTTTCCAGTTTTGAAAATATGAAGGTCTTCTGGGCATGTTCAGATACCATTACAACCTGATGAAATACTCGGAGTTGCTCAGAGGTGAATCACTACCAAAACAAATAGGAAAATATTTTTTCCACCTCCTAAGACTTAGTCATTACTACCTTCATGTTTATGAAGACAAATTGTACTTTACATTTTGTGCACATGTGTAAATTGACAATTAAACTCCTTCAATTGGGATTAATGCTTTTAATTAATATTGTGTCACTTTATTGGTTTTTGATGAAGACTGGATAATAACAACTGAATTTGGGTGATATTGAGCTTGAGATGAACTTAGCCACCAAACCTGTCTTTAAGGTTCATGTAGCTACAGGTGATTCTACAGTCTGCTGAATGTATTTACAGCCATATGTTATTATAATTTCTCTTTACATGATAGTTTGTAAGGTCTGGTTTAACTCTTGTTTCCTGCAATTTCAGACTATTCTTTCACATCATGCCCTGCATATGCCATATTAATAACAGATTTCACTCCTTGCTGCCTTTTCTCAGCCTTGTTTAGCTACTTCCTGCCAACATGTAATAATATATTGTGTTTTCCAGATCTCTGTCCATTTGACTCCCTCTGTTCTGGACCCTGTACATAACTTTATTTGACTATCATTTTCCAAGCCTGGATGGAATTCTCTAGCTGATATCAAGCAGACCAAAAGGACAATTCAACGTGAATTGAACAACAAGGTATTAGACTGTTGTAGATTATATTCTCCCTCCTGTCTGTATAGCTGGTCATTGCTACTAATATGCAATATTTTGACATTTGTTCCCTTTGAACAAGGATATATTCAAACAACGTATTTTAGCACACAAAAGTTACAGGATGTAAATGAATTCAACTATTTCACAAGAATGAACATTATTTTACTCAAAAAATACAGTTAAATTCATGTATATCTCTTGACACCGGAAAAGCTTCTCAGGAAAAAAAAAAGAGTATATGAAAATCTACACTGAAATCAACTTCAGTGCCTTAGCAGCCCATGCATAACCAAAGAGGCCTCAAGGTTTCTGATAGCAAAATGCCAAGTTTTTCCAACTCCCCAGCTGTAGCCAGCTGATTTTCTCCATGGCATCGCTATGTTTTTGCGCCTTCAGTTGATGAAGATATGCATGCTAAAATCCCTTGACTCTGTTGCTCTTCTAGAACTGACTGACCCAAAGGAATTTAGTTAGCAGGAAAGCAGAATTTCAATCCTGGATGTAAGGAACCGGCTTTGGTTATCACTTTTACAAAAATGGTTTCTGTCCTGAATGGCTGTGTGATGTATTGTGTAGTGTCATTCATTCTAAGAGGTTTGCTAAAAAATCTTATGGCTAGATGATCATCAAAACTGAAATATTTTAATTGCTTTGAGCAGATAGCTAAAGGACATCTTCCTATGTCCATGAAGGAACAGTGGTGATGATCATATATAGCACACTGAATACCTTTGTAAGCCACTCTGTCAGGGATTATTCAGTGATTTTGCTTTGGAAATCTTTGCAATTCCTATGACCTATACAGTTGAAAAGACCACCAACCCACAGCTCTAGTTTTCCTAAAGCAGAAAAAAGAGAAGAAATAACGTACTTTTCACAGGGACTTGGTATTATCTGAAACCCTATAACAAAAATCACATTTTGTTTCTTCAATTAATTGATTGATTTCAGTAGGTGTGCCTGCAATCCAATAAATTTCAAAACAGCTGTAAAAAAATATTTTATTCATTGAAGGATATCCTATTCATGGATCAACAGCAAATTTAGTAAACACAAAAGAGAATGTGATGAATTACAAGTATTCTGATAGTACCATGGAGTTTACCCCAAGACTGTGATTTGTCACTGATATTTGGGGTAGCTGGTCCTTTGGAAACCACCACTAGAGCTAAGGTATAATATATATTAAAAATCTTGCTTTATCTAGCAGCAAAGGGAGTTTTCTTTGCAAAAAGTTCTTGTGAAACACCATAATAACTGGTTAGTACTCATCTGTAAGTTTTAAAAGGGTGTTTACATAAATCAAATACAATAATTTCAGACATACAGAATGTTATAGTTGCTATTGTAACCTTGCTAATACTTTGATCTATGTGTGCATTCTTGGGAACAAAGGATGTTTTTGTTGGAACTAGTTCTCAGAATATGAGATAAAACTGAATGGTGACAGCAGTCATTCATGGTGCCGTATTAAGAATGTTGTTTCTTGTGACAATAAATTACATTTCTCTCCTTTAAAGCATGGTGATTATGAAAGGGTTGAGAGTGGAGGAGGTCCAATATGAAACACCCAGAGAGAAACTCTGAAGTATTTTGCAGCACATTTCCACTTTCAATAAAAAAATATTAGTATTAATCTCTGTATTACAATGAACACAGAAAAAGGAATATCTAAACAGGAAAAAAATTACCAAGAAGGAAAATCCCGCAAATTTCTTGATTTCATGTTTCCAAAGGTGGAGAGATCAGAAACAGAAAGGATGCAATATATTGGTGCAAAAATCAAGCTTCTGCTTGACCCTTCTTTAGCAGAATATTCTGAGCTTTATGTAATAAAATCGATCACACATATACTATGAACTAGAAATTCTCTATACATTTAGTCCAGTTACTTCCTCTATAAATTGGCAGATACTTCAGGGGAAGTCATGAAGGGCTCCATGGTAAGCTTACCTGAAATAATCTAACTAGAAGAAAACATTTTGTTAACTTTCTATATGCTGATTTATTTTCATTAACATGAAATTTTGTATGACTCTCAAATCTCAGATTCCTCAGACATTAGTAGTATCTCACATCAATGTGTTCCCTAGGTTGAATATCTATGGCATATATTCTTTTCCTTCAGCTTGTTCTATGTGTTTTACTCTTTCCTTCTTTAATGAAACTGCTGATCTTTCACATTACTCAGATTTGCCAAACCATTTACATTTCTTCAGTAATGTGTTTTGAAACACTTTTCTATTATTGATGTAATCCTTTTTTTGAGATGAAATTGTCAGGACTGAAATCAATTTAATGGGAAAGCATACTGGTAATTGATATACATTCAGAATTATTAATTTCTCATTCTTTGTTTACAAGGAACTGTTTATTTTCATAGTTGACTTACATACAATGAGTCCTCACCCTCCCAAATATATAGTTCCATTTAAACGGAGGTATTAGAGACAGGGTTTGATACAGGATCTCTAAATGCTTCTAGTTTCCAGGTCATGTAATTTTAACATCCTGTGCCAAATACTACTTTCACTCATGCTAACAGATGTCTAACAAAATTTTAATGTAATATCTGTGCTTTCTATTGATTTAATGTGATGATATTCAAATAGCTCCCTGTGCTAGTTATTGAATGATTAATATCTGTGGAAATCTAGAAGCCTGTAGACGTCACTTTATCTCAGCAACAGTAGATGTGAACTGATTGGAGAGATTAATAGGGAGTTGTGGCACCCTTTAGCTCAACCTGTGAAAGTCCATTCACAGTCTATGTCTTCTCCTAAACTATATGCAATTTATAATTTTTTGAAGTCATTCCATACTTTTCATGAAAGTAATTGAAATGGGGAATCTTTGTGTTCTTTCTAATGCAGATGTTCGTATGTGTTACAGGTAAAGGGTACTCTTCAGGAATAGCCTTGTCCTTGCTTGAGGATTCTCTCCCACAATACTCTCTTTTATTAACACTTGGTTTTACCATTCACAAAATCACCGAGAATTTAACCTGAAAAGTTCATTTGCTGTCATTCTGTTACTGAAGATGACAAATGAGCCTATTATTATTAATAAAAAATAAAAAGTGGTACAAAGATAAACAACAGCAGATCGAATTGCAAGAGTAAAGATTGCAGGAAACCACATGAATATGACCAAATGATTTGACAAAATTGTGATAGGATTATCAGCAATGACACAGCATAGTTTGGATGCCTCTGTCCTAAATCCCCTCTAGGTCTGTAAGGTCAATAAGCTGACAGCTGAAACTCCACTGGAACCAACACATATTCTGTTTCCCACTGAGTTAAACTGTGTGGTGTTCAATGAGATTTTCACTTAGCAAGCAAATTTCCTGGGACAGTTCTCTCCTGCTTCCTTTGTCTAAATATGCACTGAGAGTTTACCTCTAAATACTCAGGCAATTACAAGAAAATTTCTGCTTCTATTTGTGATAATAGGTAACACTTTTAGGAATAATTTAGTGCAATTGAAGACATTCTAATCCCAATTATTGCAAGATATGAGGGGAGTGTCTTTATAACTCCTACAAGGTAAGCTGCTGTTACTACATAAACCCATGCCGAAGGTCCAGCAACTTCTTTTCTTCATTGTTCTGAGGATGATGTGTTTTGAGGATGCTTTTGTCTGCTGAATCCTTTCTTATATAGCCTACTTGTAGAATGTACTGTGTTATGCTCCTCTGCATACTCAGATGAGCACAGAGAAATGAGCGCTGGGGGATGTTTCTTCCAAGGCCATCAGAGAAGCTGTCACACAATCAAAGGCCCACCTCCAGGTGACCAGAGGAGCACAGGGACACAAAACCAGGTGAGAAATGCAAATTAGGGACTGAAAGGAAGAGGCATCCTATTGAACCTGTTTTGGGACAGACTGAGCCTCATTTTCCAGGTGTGAAATCTCTCAAGATAAGTCAGGGCTGGAACACCTCATATTCTGATGTGGTTTGCTGCCTAAAGGTAGGGGACATATGAGATAAAGGAGAAGAACACTTCAGGATTGCACAGGATTTACTATGACTTGTTTAGGGGAGGAACTAATGGCAGGAAAAGGGAAGAAATTAGGTGACTTGGGGAAGTGTGGGAAATAAGAGGATAAAAAGGGCCTGTAACATAAATAGTTGCTTGTGGGTATGCTTGTGTGGCCACAACTTGTACCTGAAAAATACAGTCTGTCCTGTCTTCTTGTTCAATTCCTTCCCTACTCTTTCTTGGGTGAAGGATTCTCTGTTCTGTGTGCATTTGTGTTTGGGGCTCTGAGTGCATCAACGGGAGCAAAAGCATGGGTTGGAGGGTCGGTGTGTCTGTGATGCCAGTAACTGGAGGATCTGCAGCCTCTGGATGAGTGTGTGAGCCGTAGCAAAGATCATCCCGGGGTAACCTGCAAGGGGGTGAATTGGCCAGGGAGCCGTGTGTGTGTATGTCTGACTGTCTGTCTGTCTGAGGGGGACACCACAGGAGGAGCTGACTGTTGGAGGGAGTAGGGGACTTCCAACCTGATCCAGAGAAAAACCAGAAAGGCTATGGGGTCTGCTGGTCTCCAGAGGTGAGAGCTGATGTTTGTGTAACTCATGGGAGGCTGTGAACAGTGTCATTACTCACTGAGAATTTTTAAAAATATTCCACTGTCCCTCTTCTGACTTCCCCCTAATAAAGGAACATTTCACTTAAAAGGTCACTTTATGTCTTTCCAGTACAAAAGCTGATGAAATAAAATATTCTGCATTAGTATAATTTCAAGTCCCAGGGTAATGAAGAAAAAAATATTATCAGATATGTGCACAAGCATGCCTCTGTCTAGCAAATGGAAACCAGATTAAATTCTGCTGAAAATAAACATATAATAAATAATAGACATATGTTATCAATTATATCCTGTATGTTATCTACAGCTGGCTCATAATTCAGAGAACAATTTTTTTCTTCACAACTGTTTCTGCACAGTTACTGCAGACTGAAGATACAGTGAACTGTCCATAGAATGGCTGCTGCTTTGACAGACACTGAAGACCTTCCTGTGTGAGGGTGATGATGGAAAAGCTGAATTTTCAACCAATTACAGTATCACCTTTACATTCAAGGCTGTCTGCAAACAAATGGCTTTCCCTTTATGTACTCTCTACATTCAGTCGCTGTTAGAGGGTAATTAAAATTATTAAAAATAATTTTAAAAAATATTTTTTAACTTCCAATACTTTTGTGGGTAATTTTCAAAGTGTTTGATACAGACAGTCATATTCAAGTTTTGAAATTAGAGACTTGCCTAGCAACAACAAAGTATCAGTGCTTTCTTGGCGATGTTGATATCAGAGCATTAATGTTGTTTTAAGACTCTGCCTGTGAGTATAACATATAGTTTATATTTAGAAAGAAAATCCTACAGGGATTCCATAAATCTGCAAAATGGTCAGACTTTCATGCTCTTAACACTCCACTGCACAGCAGCATTTCTGTGTATGACTCAGGAATAAAAAATGCTAGGTCAGCTTAACATTAACAAGCCAGACCTTTACTTTAAATGTGGGCTTTTTTTTCTTTATTATGAATGAAGTTTTAATTTTTGACACTGCTTATTGATCTACCCTCATTTGCCCTTCATTATTCTAGTGACTTTTACGTAATAACAAATGAAAATCAACCTGCTTTCTTTTTAATGAAAAGAAAATGCTTCATCTTAGACACTCAGGCTGAGGCAGCTTCTTTTTAAGATTTGTGGATAGGTGGGCTTTGGTATGATTTAATGGTAAAGCATCAGTAGTTTCAACTTTAATATCAATATGTATTTATGTGCGTCATGAAGTAATAGTGGAAAAGAATTAATCATTCCACATATGGAGAAAGGCATAACTATGTTGCTACATATCTTTGCAGTCAAGTAATATCTTCTGTGTTCTTTCATGGCCAAAGGTTCACACTATTGCATTTCATTAAAAAATAAAATGTTGTTAAATGTTCAAATGGAGCATATACTGAGACTCATTACTAATTAGGTCTTTCTCAAGCTGGACCTACTTGTGTCTGGCAGAAAAGTTGCAACAAAACTTTTCAACAGCAATATAGATAGAGTGAGGACTCACATACTAGAACCTGTTTCCAGGTTACATATAACCAGTATTAAAAAACCAAGCACCTGTGATCCTCTGGGTCTCTCCATACAGGCACATATGTACATGCACAGAGCCAGTGAGGAGAATCTTGATGATCTGGGTTGAAAGGCATCTTGAACATTTGGGTAGCTTTTGTTATAATTATTTATCCTATGCTGCAACACCAGCCTGCTAACCACAAAGGAATTCAGGTGCATGCATAGCAAGCATGCGTAAACAAACTACTGTTGCCATCCGGAAAGTGCAGAACTTGCACTATTTTGAAACACCAGCACAGCAGCACTCTGTTTGCTTACTGTGCTCTTGAACATAGTCTGAGGCGTAAGAAAGCAAGGAAAGAACTGTTGTGTACTTAGTTAAGATCTGTCTTCCTTTTTGCAGTCTTGAAATATTAAATTATTTTAAAAGTATTTGATTCATTAATAGATGTATATATACTTCTTTTATTTATACCGCCTATGTCTATTCCTGGTTTCAGTTAGAAAGAGCATTTTGAAAAACTGCATCAGAAAAAGCTGTATTCTTATATTTGGTACTCCTTACTTTCAAAATTTTTTTCCAGTTCAAATTTATTTACTGACTGACTAAACTCCATATAAAACGCAAACTGGGTTTTTTCAGTATGACACAGTTCTCAACATACCTTTCATGTTTCTGTATCTCATTTAGAAATTTTGTGTAGTATCTAACTGATGAATACAACTGATTTACAAAGTCCACAAATGACATAAACAAGTATCAGCATAAAAACTATTTACTGTATTTCTTAGAAATTTGCGGGATCTGAAAACTAGATTGCAACCTTTAAAATTGTGTTTCATGACACTAGCTGTAGTATCTGTATCTGAGTTTTGGTTTTAGCTTTTTATTATGATTGGTATAAAAAAAATGGAAAAGCCATTCATGAAAACACAGTTTAATTTTAGGTAAATAGGAAATTCACAAATTGCAAACAAATAAGAGTCGCAAAGATAAATTAAGCACCATTCCTGGCAAAATGGTAGTCTTAATTCCATGTAGGCAATTTCCCCTGTATTAAAACATTCTTAGCTATTGGATTCTAAATGATGAGAAACAAAAATATCATACACTTAGAAGAGTGCGCTTGAGGCTTGTGCCAGAGCTTGCTTAATTTAAAAGTTTCAACGGATTTCTATGTACATGGAGCAAGCTGGGACATAAACAGCATGAATGAGGATGTTCATTTTGCCTTACTGCAGTTCTGTGACTGTGTTAAGTTTATATAGAAAGAATCAAGACACTGTTCATCCTCTGTCTATGTAACTTGTTCTGATTTACATGTATGATGAGATATAGAGAATGCATCTTCACTGCTGCTACAGTGTCTAGAAATATTGTTAGATTATTGGCACTCAGAGGTTTGATCTAATATACTTAATTTCAAATATGTATATTTAAATGAGAGTAGAAACATTACCTATGAGAAGACTGGGATGTCAAAGTAGTTAGAGTTTTAGCAGGGTCTCATTAAGAGTACAACTTATCAACCTCTCCATTCACAGATTTGTAAAATTTTAATGGCACTAATGACACAAAAGAAGTGTATATCACAAAGGAACCCCTGTGTTCCACAGAATTTGAACACTAAGCTTAAACAAGGGTATCCTCTTTAGATGGTTTCCTCATTCCAGCAGTGATCAAATTCATACTGGGCTCTGAGAGAAAAGGAGCAGCAGCAGGATGCTGTTCTGCTGGGGTGATGAGCCAGGCCAAGGGCAGCGGTGCAATGGCCTGAGGGACAAGTCCCACAGTACCTGAACAAGCAGGGCAGAGCAGGGCTAGGGACAGCCAGCCAACAATTTGGAGAGCAGGCAAGTCCAGGAGCAGTAAGGCAGTTGCAAGGTCACTCCAGGCAGTGCTGGCCAGCGGGTCAGCTTCAGATCCCTGAGCTACGTGGCTGGGCACTCGCATAGACACAGTGCCCCCCAGAACGGGAACAAGGGCAATTGCCCAGATTTAGCGCAGCTTCTGAGTGCAAGGGAATGGCCTCTGCTAAGGCTTCCCACAGCTCCTCCTCAAACAGCTCTCTGAATCGGGGCTGCACAGCTGCGCTGCTGTAAGTGCTGGCCCTGAGTCCAAGCAGCCAAAACCCCATGAAGGGGCTCTGGCACCAACTTCCTCCAGTTCATCTTTTCTCATTCCCTGATTGCAGCCAGGAAGTGGGAAACCACAGATCTCAGAGATTTGGGCACTGCTTAGAGAGTGATTTGTTGCCCCACTGAAGTGAGCATTCACACTGTGTCATTATTTCCCTTAGTGATCTCACATACCTATTAAATGGGATGTGACACTTTATATGATCTGTACCTCACGTAGTGTGAGAATATATTTTAAAGCCTCCTTATTATGTCGCTATGAACGTTTGGCTATTGTGCTGGTTTTGGCTGACCTAGAGTTAATTTTCTTCATGCTGGCTAGTATGGGGCTGTGTTTTGGATTTGTGCTGAACACTGTGATGATAATATAGAGATGTATTTGTTATTGCTGAGCAGGGCTTACACAGAGCCACTTTTCTGCTTCTTGTAACGCCAGGCTGGAGTGGAAATTGGGGGTGCATAGGAGGTTGGGAGAAGACACAGCAGGGACAGGTGACACTAACTGACCAAAGGGATATTCCAACCATATGGCATCATGTTCTGTATATAAAGTGAGGGGAAGAAGAAGGAAGGGGGAGATGTTTGGAGTGATGGTGTTTGTTTTCCCCAATCACTGTTACACATGATGGGGCCCTGCTCTCCTGGAGATGGCTGAACACCTTCTTGCCCATGCGAATTGGTGAAATAATTCCTTTATCTGATTTGCTTGTGTGTGCAGCTTTTGCTTCTGTCATTAACTCAACCCATGAGCTTTCCAGCTTTTACTGTTCCGATTTTCTCCCCAATCACAGTGGTAGGGAGTGAGAGAGTGGATGCATGGGCCTTGGCTCCTGGTGAGGTAAACCATGACACTATTGAATTGGCTGTTTCTAGACCAAAGGTTCAACTTCATTTCAAGCTGAGAGATGGCATTAGCTGTGCACAAATCTTGTGTTCAATTTTGTCAGTCTATTTCCCCCCTAAAGCATATGTAAATTAAAAAAAATTACCAGCATGTGTAATACCCACCTATTTCTTTTGGATTCTTGCCTTCTAATACTCAGGATTTTTTAAGAATAGAGTAGTGGTGTGGTCTGTGCAACCTAAGAGCTTTTATTTTAAATGCAGAGTGCACATTGATAAAATATTATGATGAACTTGAATATAACATGTTCTGTAAAATCTACTCTGTCTCTAAAGCTCAAGAGGACCTACATTAATATTTCATTCATTAAAAAGTGACTACAGCCTGTCTTTTAATTTCTGTATGAGATACTGAAATTCTGGAGTAATTATGATTTTATAATATGTGCTCTTAAATAAGTAATTTCACTCCTCTCTGCAGCCTATTAATCATCTTCTAGATTTACAACTTCTAGATTCTACAAATCAGTATAACACTAAGTGCGCTAGGGTCAAATTCACCTGAAAAAGGCAGATATAAGTATCACATAAATCTTGGCAATTTGAAGTGACACCCATAGCTCAGGGCATTAGCATTGGATTAGAGTTACTATGCAATATAAATGTTTATGCTGTTTTGCAGTGTAATGCAGACAAGAGAACACAATCAAAGCTTTCACAGACATAAACAGACATCACACACTGTAATTATATTTGTCTGCAAGATTATAATAATCATAGATGGCAGGTATTATAAGGCAGTTCTTTTTTTCTGGTTAACCCATTCAGTATACTCATCTTACTCCAAAAGCAATTTCCATTAATGGAACATTTATGTGTGTATATATATATATATATGTATGTATGTATGTATGTATATATATATACAGCCGAAGTTTTGGGGAGGTTGTTGTCTATTTGTCTCCATTTCCAACCTCCCTACAAAAGAAAAGTTGGTCAATAGAATCACAAGGCATTTATGCAGCAGCAGTGTGTGTTGATGTCCTTGCCGGCCCAGACTGCTTCCATTGATGCTGAACATGGGGCACAGCCTCATCACCTGAACCCCTGCGAGTGGAATGTCTCTAGCAGAGCACGACACAGGGTAGAGCTTGTTTCCCCTTCCAGTTTATACTGAAATTAATCATCTCTCCAAACTTAATGTCAGAGGTTGGCTATTTTGCTTGAACAGCAAATTAGTCAGGAGACTGATTAAAGCCTCTGTTTGTCCTGAATGAATTGTTAAAAGGCAAATCAGTCCCTTTTAAAGGCCATTTCCTGCCCTGAGTCATTCACATAGGACTCACATTGAATTCAAGGAGAATTCAACACACTCATCCAAGGGCAGAATTCATCCCACAGTTTAAAGGCTGTGAACTTTGTAAACCCTTGAAAACAGCTTATATGCAGTAAAAACTGTACTCACCTCAATATAAAGCCTATAGGCTTAAACATTAGAGTCTATGAATTTTACGTGTTGAATTTTGATTGAAAATCCAGAAAAAAGAAATTTACATTTTAAGTCTTATTATTGTATAAATACAAAGCATTAAAAGAACCTGTTTTAAAAAAGGAATTGTTAATAATAGTCATGTGCTAATACTAAAAATCTTTTGAGTATAGTGAAAGGCATTTGCAATTGTCATTGATAAAGTACTCATAAAGTTTCAACAGGAAAGATGGATTATCAAAATTATCACATTGAACAAGTGGTATACACAAAATTGTTTTATTTTGGACATGCAATATTGGTTGCTTGTCATCCTGAAAAGGAAAACAAAACATATATTTTCCTGAGCATAACAACCAGGGTTCAGTTCCTATTTTTAAGGAAAAAGACTGTTTACTCCATGTACATGAAGCAGAGAACATAATTATCATTGCAAGTAGTAACACGGCTTCATACTTTAAAAAGTGGATAATAAATACTTTTTCAAAACTATTTCATCACTCAGTGATTTAACACAGTGCTGTTTTTAAGGAACTTAAATTTGATATATTTTCCTAATGATGTGTTAATTTTCATGTCCTTAGTTCACACTGAGGCATAACAAGAACACAAGAACTTGTCTATAGACATGTCTGTAGACATGTTCTTTTCAACAGATTATTTTTAGGGGTTTCAGGTGAAAAGGGGTTCCACATATCAAGAAACACATGCATCAAGAAACACACGGAAAACAGCAGAAGTAGCTCTTAAGATTAGGAAGTAGCGGTTAAGATTTCTCTTAGTCAGTCTTTCTCTTAGAACCAAGTCCAATTGTATGCCAGAATGAAAGGCTTCTTAGAGATCACTCCTGTTAAAATCCCTTTCAGAGCAAGTAACTTGCCGTCTGAGCCAAGCTGTATTTCTTTCTTGCACTGCTGGCCTCCTTGGCAGTCCTTACACTGAGGGCAGGCAGCTGCTATTATCTGTTCAACTCATGGAAGACAAGTTAACCCTATCCTCACCAGGCATTTACAAATGATCACAGGATGAAAAGAAAGACTTATCTCAACTATTGCTCCATTGTGAGGTTCTGAGATCACCAAAGTGAATAACCCATGCTTTTCTGAGAACTCAGTATTAGGTGACTTGTTACTCACCTGGTACAAGTATGTGGATGATTAATATCCATACAAAACTGAAATTTATCTGGGTTCCAAATATGTGATCCTGTATTTCAGACCCACTGCGAGGATAGAGATCAGCTGAGCTGAAACCCTAAATCTGAAATTTTCACAAATATAACTTAAATTTGAGTGGTTCTAGGCAGTCTGTCTGCCACCACTCACTTCTCTGTACTCTACACTTGAGTGGCTGAATGGCAGCCCTTTTTCTGCCTGCATTTTGCACAGAAGAAAAGTAATGGTCCTGGTTTTCTCCTACAGTTACATTATAGAAAATGATAAGAAGCAAACTGCTAGGAAATATAATAGAATTTTCATTCTATTCCATTTCTGTTCCAGCTCTGTCTTTTCTGTTGATGGAATTGCATTTATTACCACTGCTGTAATAACACTAGGATTTGCCAAACTTCTATTTCATCCATGTTGTTTATTTGCATAATCATAGTATTTTACAGCATATGAACTACTTAACTGTATTTTAATGGAAGTATTTAACTGTATAGGAGAGTTTCTCATAACAATACCTGAACATAAGATAATATTGAAGACTGATAAATATAAGAATATTTCAAAATAGCAAAGTTCATCTATTTCATTCACAAGATACCAGCTGCTTAAATTCATATTTGTCCTTCTGCTTAATTTTCTCTTATATTATGACAGTTTTTGATAAGTAAATACAAGCATTTTCTGTTAAACGTAAAGCTTTGATCCTTAAAGACATAAAGTTCAGTGAGGTACAAAGATTATAAAAACAGAGTATAGTTTTCTGCTCTTGAGAAATGTGCCTACCAAGAAGGAATACAGTAGAAATTAGTACAGACAATTAAAAAGTGCAGTGGCCCTCAAAAATGTTTAGCAAAGTGCAGCTGTAAGTAAAACATGCCACACATTCATCACTCTGGTAAATTCAAAATGAGCTTTTATAATTCAGCCTTATTTCACTGCAAAAGGGACTGATACGAATGAATAGACTTAGAGAAAACTAACAAGAAACTTATCAAGTCCAGCAAGGAACAATGTAAGTTCATGCACATGGGGAAACATAATCCAGGGTCGCAGCACAGGCTGGGATCTACTGGTCTGGGATGCAGTTCGGTGGAAAATGTTCAGTGTTCCGGTGGACAACAAGTTCAGTATGGGTGAACAGTGAGCTGCTGCGTAAAAGAAAGCCAACAGGATGCTGGGTTGAATCAACAAGGACATCATCATCCAAGATAAAGAAGTAGTTATTGCCCTCTGCTCAGTGATTTTCAGACCTCACTGGGAATACTGTGTTTGGTTTTGGTCCCTGCTATACAGAAAAGATGTGGACCGGCTGGAGATGGTCAGGAGGAGGGCCACAAAGATGGGGGACCTGTCATATGAGGAAAAGCTGAGAGAAGTGGGGTTGTTCAGCCTTGAGAAAAGGCACAGGGAAGACTTTATCACCATATTCCAGTATTTAAGAGGTGGCTAAAAAGAAGACAGAGACTCCTTTTTTTACAAGGAATCATATGGAAAAATCAAGGCAAGATGCTCCTAAGGAGATTTCAATTTGACATGAGTAAAATTTTTCACTGCGAAAAAAATCAGCCATTGGAATAATTTCCCCAGGGAAGTGATGGATTCCCCAGCACTGGACATTTTTAAAATTTGGCTGGACAAGATGCTGGGCCATCTTGTCTACACTGCAGTTTTGCCAAGAAAGGTTGGACCACATGATCCTTGATGTTCCTTCCAAACTGGTATGGACGTGTATGAAAAAACTGCATAATATTTATTTCTTGGTAATTCCAAGGGCTAGTTCTGAAACACTCTTTCAACTGAAGCCTGGACGGATACTTTGAAAGAAGCAGCTGGATTTCTGAAAAGAAAATTATGAGTTTTCTTAGAAAAATATAAAGGCCTCAATGCTCAAAATTTTGGTTGGTATACAACACTTTGCAACTGATTTCTGAAAATGAAAGTAGCATGTTTGATTTATTTTTCAAGGTATTAAAGGAGATATTCTCACAACACTCAGTAATATTATTCCTGGTTCATAATATTTTTGGCTATAATCCTAACTTGCATCTCTTTAAGCTAGATCATGGGGTGAGCCTTCCAAGTCCTGAAAAATGCAACATGACATGAATAGAAGAGACTTCAAATTGAATATAATATCAACATTTATCATAATCATATGGAATTTGATGAAAGGAGCTTGATATTATTACATACATTATTTCATTGCTAATAAAAAATGTATTTCTGTTCTTGTTTGTAGAAAAAAGAAATGAATACAAGTGCAATGGAAGGCAGAGTGAGCTCTATCTAAATTAATGAAAAATAGAACACAAGGCTATTATTGTGTTTGTCTTGGATGTTGCTACATGACTGCTGATTAAGTTACACTGCTCAAAACAAGGCAAAACATCAAAACATGTAAATGCTTGAATATATCCAATGACATTTAATAAAGCTTTCAAGGATGCAGCTAATTTTAGCACAGTACACAAAGCCAATAAGACTCTAAAAACAAAACAGGACTTGGCTAGAAAACACTTGAGGGATTCAATGGGATCTGAAAATAATGCCCTATCTAAATTTTCAGGTGTGTTTTGATATCCCTCCTATATTAATTTTTATTCAGATATTAGTCTTTCATGAAAAAGGGTTTTTATCCTGTTCTTGAGAAGACAGGACATTCTAAGAATCCCTCTGAAGCAGTCCCCAATGGGGACATACAAATTTAAAATCTCTCATCCCTCACTGCTGATGCATTTAGGGAGAAAGAATGTCTACGGGGCAAAATATGAGGATGTGGTGGTAGCGATAGATGGAAGGATCAAGAAATGGGGGAATTATCACTGAAAAGATCCAGAACCATCCTCTGTCTTTGACTTATATTAGAACAATATTAACAAATTCCTGTTACAAAGTAATGCAGAATCTTAGGCAGTAAAGGGCATACATAACCAGTATTTTGCTATCTGGCTTTGTGCTGAAAGGGCATTCGCTGAAGTTGCTGGTCAGCAGAAATCTGCTGACTGTGGTTGCAGTTTAATAGAGCTCTTTCTCCACTGACAAAGCATGCATGGCTTGTATAGCTGAACTTCAATTGTAATCCAATTTACTAAAACATTCCTTGTTTTATTAAAACTGGTGGCCCCACTTCTGAGGTCTCTAATGATTCCCTTCCACCAACAATCATTACTTGAACAGCTGTTTATTCCACTGCAGCCTGAGATGAGTGCTTGTCCTGCATATTCTGTCCTGACTAAAGTGTCAGTTCTAGAAAGATGTTTTGTGCAAAACCTTAAATGGAGGTGCAGTTAAAATACATTGAAATATCGTCCATCCTATCATCTTCCTAGCAAGCAAAACAAATTCCCACTGACAACAAATGCACAGATTAAATTGCAAAATTGAAGAATAAAATTGCAAACAGAAAATACATTAAAATAAAAGAATAAATAAAGAATTTAAAATCCACAGAAACAGAAATATGGTGAAGAAAGATAAATGGTACTTTGTGTGAGTGGCTCTGAGAAGCAGCAGGGAAAATATAAATCCATGCATGCTCTGATTGCGAGAAGAACAAGCCTCAACACACAAAGCAAAATCTCCATAGACAGACAATTTCCTGACAGGCTAGGGATGAAAGCAGGATGTAATCTTAGGAGTAATTCTTGAAATTGAGATAGCCAACATGCAAACCACGTAGTTGATACATACAAGATAATGGTTATTGTATCTTGTTTTTTGTATGCTAACAAAACACAACACTGGTTTTACAGCCATATTTTCAAACATAACTCCCTGAAAAATTAGGAAAGATGTTTGTTTTCTCTTTGTGAAGAACAGCGATCATTATTTTCCTGCCAGATCCTAGCTTTCCTTCTCATCCATCCACCAATGCCTTTTAAGCAGTACAAATGCCGAAGCCAGAGCTGCCACTCAAGATTTGCCCCCAAAACATGAAGATGGCATTGCAGCTGAACTGTAGAGCTACAGCATTTTTGAGGTACTCATGTTTAAATTTATCTATGCTAATGAATAAAGACAATAGCATGGCAGATGGGACAAATCCACTTCACAGTTTAATGAGAAAATGCATATATATACGTGACCTGATGTTATAAATGCTGAAATGCATCCACATGTGTATTATTGAAGTATGTCTAGGACAAGCTGGTCAAATACTTCAAGAGACTGTTTATAAGCATTTGCTCAATTTTTGAACAGCTATTCAAATTAAATATGCTTATGCACCTCATTGTGTGCTGTTTATGAGCACTTGCATTCCTATCAACATTCTGGAAGTACTATTCTTGAGAAAAAAACAAAGAAAAGAATGGTTAATAGTCAGTAGCTGAATTTACTTCCTTTTAAGTTATTTCTGTTAAAAATATAGACATTCAATAATAATGTAGAAACAAGCTATTTTTACAGTATTTTTACCATACACCCCAAAATATAAACAACTCGTTAGCAGTTTTGCCTGAACTCTGCAAGTATAAATTGTTGTTCAAGCCTTTTTAATGGCAAATACATTTAAACACCTCAATATCCAGTCTTTAGGACTGTCTAGGCTGTGCTCAGTTGAGCAACAAGAAAAAAAATAGCAAGAACAACTATGGCACTATTGTGCCCTCGGGTTAATAGAGCCTGTTTTGACCTTATGGCACAAATTAACACTACCTCAGGGTTCCTTTAATTTAGGCCACCCTGCAATAGCCTGTGGCAGTCAGAGATTATCAGATGAAAGCAAACCAGTTTGCTGTGAACAGAGATTCAGGAGACCTTCATTCAATTCTTGACTACACCATAGAGTCTTTGGGTGATACTAGGAAGTATTAAGCTCTCTGTGCCTCCACCAGCTGTATGATGAAGCAGCAGTAGCATTTACATAATTTATAAATGTGCTATTAAATTAATTTAACACATTTTTGAAAACTTTGCACATAAACCCTCAGAAGTCCACCAAGAGCTTTGTCAGTCTTTGGCTGTCTGTGGCCGAAGAGTCCCTAGCTCACAGCTGACTGCTCACGCTTCAATACATGAAGGACTTTTTTGTTTCTACATGCCTTTTTAGCATGCAAATTATAAGAAGACATCTACAACCACCCATATAAACCAAGTTTGTTAAAAATCCCTTGAGTTATATGCTTCCTTGAAATAATACATATATGTGAATAATAGTAATAAAAAATATTCTGTGAATGGATTTGCACATATGCATGGATTGTTTTTGTGGAATGAGACATCTCCAAAGTCCAGCTTTTCTGTGTTGCAGTCAATACACTGATCAGGGAAAACTTCTGTATGGAAGAACTTTGATATAATGGGTTCTGTGTAAATTCTGAAAAATATAAATGTATATTTTAAACATTTTTGTTATTTAGATGATTATTTGGTTACAAAACTGTCACTTTTAGCATACTGAATTTTGTATTACTCTGTAGTGAACTAATTGTTTTATTTCTAGTAATATAAAAATTAACTACAAAGTTTTAAATTTCATTGTTTTTCATTGTTTTAAAGCAAATCCTCACTGATATTTCATCACACCTTGTATGCATGAATTCCATAAAAACCGAATGAAAATTTAGCTAGCTGAGTTTTTTCTACGGATTGACAAGTTGTCCTTACTTATTTAGCACATATCCTATTAAATATAGCCAGAACTTCTGAAGGTAATTTTCTTACTACCTATATTGTCTGAAAAAAGTAGCACATCATATTATGTAGGCAGACAAAAAGTAATATCTGAGTTCTAAAAAAACTAGAGAGGATACGTGGTGTACCTAATGCAAAGGAAACAGAAGAGGTGATGTTCTCAGGTATATCAAATATTTATGGGCTGACTGTAACACTGGCAGTAGTGACAGGTTGCACTCAAAATGCTTTAGACTTCCTTTGATTATTTAGTTGACATGTCCAAAATTCTGCATACTGGTATCTAGAATACTGTGGAACCTTTTACTTTAACGTAATGTTGGGAATCCTGTTGTCTTTTTATTTTGGAAAGAAACATAAAAAATGTTTTACGGGGCTAATTCCATGCAGCGTCTCTCTCATGGTTATGATGTAAGAGAATGGACACCAAAGGAAAATCTTTCTGAGTTTAAGTTTTGACATTCTGTTTTTGGAGTCTGATTTGCAGCTTTTGAGCCTGTTATCAGTTTATGAATACTTATGCAAAGAATTTTGTGACCTTGTCTATGGCATCCGAAGTCATGTTTGTCTGATTTCATCAAAAATAATCTAATCTCCAGTATAAATAGGAAGGGTGTATGTGTGCATACCTGCATGCACATAAAAGTTGCTTTCAGTTTTATGCTTCAAATTTCTTCCCTGCAACAGTTGAAATCACAGATGTTGCTTTATTTTAGTTTCTTTATTTGTTACATTATATGAAAAAAGAAAATAAAAAAACCCAACTCCTTCTTTCTTCAGTTACTAAAGCTCAACAATACTATTTATGAACTCTTGCAAGTTTTACACTGGAATGTCTCATATTTTATGAAAGTAACTTAAAACAAAACTCAAACTGTTATATATACCTAGGCAGAGCAACATTATAAATGAAAAAGAAAGATAATGCAGCTACATTAATGATGTTTTATAAGCAGCCATATATGCTCTATATCAAGAATAATAACTTCTTTATTATTTATGCATTGCCATAAGTGAACATAGGCGTCAAAGTCAAGGCTTGTAGAATAATTAATGAACCAAACAATAAATATTTTCAAAATGCTCAGAAGACCTAAGCTAACTCAAGTCCCAGCTGAGGCGAAGGCAAGATCAGAGCAACTGGGGAGCTATGAGAAATCAAACATGCTATGAATGGGGCAGACAGAGCCCAAGTGCACAGCTGTTCTATGTGTTCACAAAAAGCTAATGCATTAAATAGTTAATCTTTCATTAAGAACGGGTAATCAGTTGGCATGATTTGCTCAACACACAAGAAAATTGGTGACTGTTCCCTTGAGAGTGTAATTCCAAGCTTCAGCATTTTCAGTCTTTGAGGAAACCTCACCTCTCTAATTTTGTTTTAGATACAAAATATGGCAACTGCAAATTTGTTCTTTCACAAAATACAAAGTAAAAGAAGAAAAAAAGAGAGAGGGAAAAGGACAATATCAAGACAAACTCTTCACTTTTGTTGGGACTGAGTAAGGATCAATACTGATAAAATGACTTTGCAGATTAATCTGTGGACTAATACACTCCATCAGCAGCACCTGCCATTTCAAAGGAGCAATAAAAGGTTAAGAGAACAAGATCAAGCAAGAATATTCTTCAGCGGTGATTCCTCCTCTGGAAAGATGCCTTTATTTTCTCACTAAAGGAGTTGGGTCCAGCTCCTGGTGTTGGTGTTGATGGTATAAGGAGGAACAAGGAGGAGTGAGATGGGGGATGGGACTCCAGGAAGTCTCTTCCACTAGTTACAGCCACTGGGGTTTAATGCGATCTATAAACTCATCTGTCTGTTTACATACCAGCAAATGATACGTCTCTCTGATCCACTTACATTTTCAAGCCTAATGTATACACAGGGCACTGACGTTGTGTATACAAGACACAGAGATAGCTGGGGGCTGTGTGCTATCCCTGCTTTCACAGCACACTGTCACTCTTATAAATAAAGCATTCGCTTGGGAAAAGAGTCTGAGAGCTGGAGACCCACATTGCGTGCAAATCCAGCTCACTGCCTGAGCTTCCTCGAGGTTGAAGCTAATCCTAACTGACATGTTACAGTAAAAGTACTTTATAAAATCAATATTAAATTCACAGCCTTTGACATCCTGGGACATCAAAGATAAAGGGGAAATAAGCTGTGGAGTAAACAGTCCTGCAGCTATGCCAGTTGCTCAAGGAGAGAGGCAAAGGAAGACACAGGAGACCATGGGGTAAATTAGTACAGTGCTAGTCTTGTTTTTATACCAAGGTCTTGACATCAATGAAAACATTATAAAAACAGCACGCGAACTCTTACAAACAAGAAAAAAAAATTAGGAAAGACTCACTCAGTTACAAATTCATATAACCTTTTAAGGTTAAAGGGGTATAATGCTACCTATGCAAGCCACATTTTTAGCTTTCTCTTTCCATAAATTATACCCTGGAGTGATGAGACAATAAAAATCTAATAAGAAAACAATGCACCACTGAACTAAAGAACTGGGCTAAAATTTGACTGCAAAATTCTAACATGATATAATCATTCCAGCTTTCTGTGATGAGCACCTGTGTGTATTCTACAGTCATCCAGGCTGACATACAGTCAGCCATCATAGTGTTTGTACTATGGGTGTGAAATACAAACTGTATTGAGTCAAGAGGAGGGCTTGAATGATGGTGGAGCTACTCGTCTGCTTAATCCCAAATTCCATCTTTCATATGTAGAATGACAGTCATGATTTATACTTTAAAAGGTAACACTGGCCTTGATCAAGGGTAAAAGGAAGACCAGGATCAGCTCAAAACTGGAAAATCTCCCTTCTTCACCTCTCCATATCCTCCCCAAGCCATTTCCTTTTGAATAAAAATAGTATGTACTCTTGATGCAAGGCTGTATAAGTCAAGATGGTGAGCTGACAATTCCTTACTGGAGAATTGCATTGTGTGGATTGAAAATATTCCTTGACATTTTGTGATTTTTCTGTAGTCAAGTTTGTAGCATCAGTCTCAAGAAGAGACATCTGTCATGCAAACACTGCTACTAAGAACAGGTATTGAAAGAGTAGAATAACTAAATTTTTTGCACAGTGAAATTTATTAAAACTGTGACAATATTTGACTTTTCGCAGGAAACCACTAATGAATTTTTACTCATAAGAAAATGACACACTAGCTTGCTGTACTACATAATATGGCTACCAACCATTACCCTCTGGTTAGTATTTATGATGAGACAACTGTTATGGTTTAGGAAACAAAAAGTAGTGTGTTTGCCAGAATTAAATAGGGAAAAGATGGCATAGTAACAACTGTTTCTATTTAGTTAATGAGTCTTCCTGATGCTTAGGAAAACATGTAATTTCAACAATATTCAACCCTAAAGTTACCAAAAACTATATACCTAAAATTTTTCTGAATAGTCTGATTGCAAATGTTTGAGGGCAACAGACTAAACTTGGGGGGAAAGGACTGAAGGAGTGATGTGGTGGAAATGATAGACCTGATAGCACTGATAAAGGAAGAAGCCACCTCATCTTTCTCTACAGAACATGCACATTTTCAGATATGCAAATGAATAAAAGTTTTTCTAGCCCTTAGAGTTAATGTCAACATTTAGGAAATGATAATTAGGGGGCAAGGTGTGATATGGTGTGGAAATCCTATTAGTACCAAATGAAAAAAGAGAAAAACAAACAAACTAAAAACCAAACACCACCCCCCCACTCAAAAAAAAAAAAAAAAAAGAAACAAAAAAGAAACCAACAAACCCATAGCAAAGAAAATGCCAGAAAGGTCAATTCTAGTATCTTCTGTTAGCACATATCTGTGATGCAGAATGGATTTTCCTAGGATGAATAAAATCTTTGTTAGCAAACAGGATGGAACCTTTTAAATAGCCATTTCAAAGACCAAACCAACATTTAGCCTAAGGCTAGTGTCTTCATTTGGGAAATAAAAAACCCCTCACTGCCTCTTCTAAATACATTGCTGGGTCTCAGTGACCAACAGCTGGTAATGGCATCTATGGCTGCCCTTTTGGAGCTTTCATGTGCTTGGCAGCACGCCAATTTTGGAGTAACGAGAGCCAAAAGCTGGGTTAAACAATTACTTTATGCATTATTTTACCCCTGTAGAATAAAAAAGCAAATATGCTGATTGCCGGAAGCCAATGCTTTTTGGCCTGCTTTTCTTAGGGGCATAGATGATTCAGCCCAAAGAAGCTTGATACTTCAGAAGGCAATGAGCACATCTAGCCCAATAGAAGACCCATGATGAGAGATTTGAGGATGACACATAACTTGAAAAGTACTTCTCACATCAAAAAGAAACTCAGGAAATCAAAAGACTTTTTGAGAACAGAAGGGAAAGTAGGTATTTATTAGACCAATTCAAGATTCAAAGAAGTAGTTTGAGTTTTGGAGAAAGATTTCCTTCATGCTACTTAATGTAACTATTCCCCACAAAAAAAAAAGCATTCCTACTGTTTTATCAAGGACTTACCTTTTCTTGTATCCTATGTGATGTTTTGTATGTTATTATAGAAATGACAAACCAAATTATTTTCCTGTACAAAAATAATATAAAATGTATGAGACATTTGATTTTCTTGAGGTGTCAGCACTGTTCATCTTACTGAGTGCCATAGCTTATATCATAAACATTTTTATTTTGTTCTGTATATATTTGCACACTTCACTTATAATCACATCTTAACAGTTCATAGCAATATACTAAGCAACAAGAATAAGATCCATTTCAGATTATTTGCATTTTTATTCCCCCCCAAAAGGAGGCATATATAGTCAGTGCATCATTTCTGTAAGGCTGATTGGATACTTCTTGGTATTGTTTTGCTAGGATATTTTTGGATGGATCTTTTTGTTGGATCTACTTGCTTTCTTTTACAAATACCATGGTACTGTACACTTAGGTTAGAGATGGTGGTGTAAAAGCAATAGATCTCTTCGGATGGAAGTTTTCTAGCTCCTTTTTTTCCTTTGCAAACAGTCTATGACAGACCAGTTCTTTAGAATATTTTGGGAATTCTGATGAAGATAAATTAATGGTCATTTAATAGACTGCAGTTTGCCCTAGAGGTTGAAGGGTAAATATTTTCCTATAGTGAAGAATCATTCATATATGGGAAGCTAAATGACTCTGAATAGCCCTGTTTTATAATCTTTCTGAGGCAAATATGATGTAGAAAACTGTTCTTTTTGGTCCAGAGTCATGTTTGATCAGTGTACAGTCATACTCCCTACCTGCAATTTGAAGACTGTAAAACAACAATTGGGTGCTAAAGGAAACATTTTAAATACAAAGTACTTAGACCATCACTAGCTGGAGTTACTACGTTCATACCTGATAACATCTTGATTGTAACTGGACAAAAGGTTGGCTAGAAAACACCTTTGACTATGTAGCAGAGAAGGGTACCATTACATGTTGAGGTAACAGAAGAGAATTATACTTCTGCTTGTTCCTTCAGGAAATAACACTTCAAATGAAATGTCTTCTGCAAAATGTCCTGGAGGGTATGCTCAACATAAAATAGATATGCAATAAATTATCAAAACATTACACAACATTACGAATTCATATAATCACAAATGCTTAATTGAATTGTTCACAAATAATTTATTATGGTCTCTCAAACTGTTTTTGTTAGACTTAGGTAAAACCCTAAGCTAGTAAATCTGTAAAATAAAGACTTTAGCACAAAATGCTAAATGACTTAATATTATAATTCACTATTCCTTCTGTAATACTGAGATCTACTGAGCTCAGTCTCTTATCTTCCAAGCAAGTTTTGAATTAGTATCTTAAAGTCATCTCCTGACCAGCAGGAAATTATCAAATAAAAAATTCTGGTAGCATGCAGAAAAATTATTATCTTCTCCTTTGCATGCCCACTTCTTTGTCTATACTAGTAATGAGAGAGGAGACAAAAGATTCAAATATAGGATTTTGTTTGATATTTCATAGTGCTGTTTTTAGCTCACAAAGCCATGGTTATTTATGGTTCATTTCCAGGCAGTCATGCGTAAGAATCTCAGCTATAAAGTCTATGAACTGCAGTGGACTATTGTACTAATATACTTCATATTCTGATAAGAACACAGATGAAACCAAAGTGTTATTTTTCATTACAAAGAATTGGTACACAGAAGTGGCCCAAATTAGGTGACACATTACCATAGCAGTTATTAAAAAGTCAAAATTTGCATATCATCATTGCACATTTGTTATTCAAAATTATGTAAGATAGCAAGGCTATACATAGGGCATCACAACTGTACCCCACTATCATTGAGTTCTAATTAAATAATGGGAATCTGAACTGAAATACTTTGATTGAGCTGTGTGTAGGAAGCCCATATTAATAATTATACTATTGAATAACAATTATCTACTTCTACTGATAAAAAAGCTTGTTTCTTCCTGCAAGGGATGAAGTAAATACAAACAAGAAAACATATTTCTTTTTGATTGAAATAGTCTCTGTCTTTATCATGTTATTTCTTAAAAATAGCAGTTTTTCAGATTGTGAAGGAAATATCGCTTCATCACTGATGACCGGTTAAGTCATAAGTCTCTACTGTGCAGATTGTTCATTGATGAAATATTAATGTGACCTCAAATATACTGGAATATTTAAAATATTTGTGAATCGCTAACAGTGAATCTCATTCAAAATAACAGGGTATCTATAGTATCTGTACTTCTATAACCCAAAATTTAGCTAGCAGTCAACTTTATTGGTATAATCATAGTCAAATATGTTAAATGCAGCTATGGCATAGCATCTTGCCTATTTCAGTCTGATACTCAATTAATAAAATAGATAAATCAAACATATATGCAGATGACTCATTCAGTGTTTTAAAAGTATTCACAGCTTCAGAACTCAAAATCATTGTTTAATCCATTTTCCTCTCCATATCTCCTCTTTCCTTCCAAGATTCCTTCTGCATAACCAAAAAGTATGAAATGGAGAAGTCTAGAAAGGTCCTTTCACAATGCACCTCATTGTGTGCATATTGTGGCAGTGCATACTCCCCACCCACATGGGTAGCACCACCAAGAACACTTGCTGGAGCAACTGCTGTTGAATTTGCATGAAGGCTGTAACTTCCTTCCAAAATATTAATGCATTAGAAACAGTACAAAGATGAAGGGTTTTTTTAAACAAAAAACTCAAAGCGTTATAGAAATATTAAGTCTAAACTATAAAGGTCAAAACTTCCTCCATGCAAGTAATACAGTTTTTTCTTTCGTTTGCTTTCATAAAAAGCCCAAAAACGCAACATGGAAAGCCGAAGTCTGCCCTCCCATAGCTATCCCAGAAGCTAAACGGAGATAAACACTTTTAAGGAGGCAAAATCCAAGAAATCTAGGCAAGGATTGCTGCTTCCAGAATTAGCAAATGCCACTCTTGGGTTGCAATCCAGTCTGTGTCAGCAGATGAAGAGAACTAGTGCTTTGCCTCTGCCTAGTGAAGGTGGTTTCCATGCAGTTTGTTAGAAAATGGTGGTCACAACGAATACTGAGTAGGCCTCATGCTTGCTTAACACCTCCCCCCTCGACCCCCCAGTTTTTCTTAAATGTTTCATTAAGCACTACAATGTAAATTGTTACAGAGATGTAATCCCCTCAAAGTCTCCAAATTTGAATCACCCAGGATCACGTTGAAACCTGTACTGACATTTCCTTTCTTTTCCTTGTTCTGTGTACAAACCTCACTGGTTTTTAGATGCTTTTAGGGCAATCTGCATGATGTTCTCATACTCATCAATCCCTAACTGAACTAAGGTTTCATACTGGCAGGTATACCTGCAGTCAGCTTGTTCTTTTGTACCAGATCCCCTTGGTTATGTGTTTTACTTCTTTGTTATTTTGATTTTGCTTGAAATAGATTGTTACAGTTTTCAGCGGTAACCAAACTTTACTCAGTCTCATAAAAATGCTGAGAAAACAGTTTTAAGGACTAGAATCCTGCATTATTTGTGGGCTACAAGGACACCATGTAATGCTCCTTGGCTGAACTTCAGACCAGACTTCCTCAATCACATTACCACTGTGCCAGTTTCATAAAGGAGCTTTCTCCTTTTGTTTCTTAATCACTGTGTTAAGGACAAAGGGAGATTAAAGCACTTCCTCAGAAGAAGTTTCCTACATAAGTATTTCAAGTTCTTCACAATTTTTCCAGAAGAAAATACAGTACAGATCATTACTAGTAAAATCTTCGAAAGCAATACTGAGCACCAAAGTTTGAGTTGAAGTGAATAGTCTTGAACTAAATCAACACCAAATACTTCAGAATCCTGATGAATTATCACACTGCAGTCTTAATCTACAAAAAACTCAGTCTCAGGAACCTTGGGTTTTACTTCTGTCTCTGCCATTTATCTGCTCACTGTGATTACAAGTCACTTTGCATCCCTTGTGAATTCTTCCATGTGTGGCCTACCTTGTGTGTTTAAACTGAAAGATCTTTGGGAAGAGAGCTTGCTAAATTTCGGTTCTGTGGCTAAGCCAGTAAGGCTCTATGTTCAACTGTGATTTCTAATTTCTCCTGTCATAAAAAAATGTGAAATTGTAATGCTTGCCAGAATGAGAAAGTTGAAAGTCAGCCTTAGATTTATTCCTTAGAGAAGAAATCTACTGCAAAGAGCAATTGCGTCAATTAAAATTCAGTCTTAATGTTATTATTTTTCTTATATAGATTTAAATCAGCTATTAACTGGTGAAAATATTTTGTGAGGAGTCAAGCCCATTATTGCCAGAGAATCACAGAATCATTTAGGTTGAAAAAGAGCTCTGAGATCATTGTGTCCAACCTTAGACCATGTCAAGTAGACCGTGTCACTAAAGGTTAGGTCCAGCTGTTTTGTGAACACGTCCAGGGATGGTGGCTTCACCACTTTCCTTTGGCAGTAGACTCCAATGTTTAACAACCCTTTCTGTGATGAAATACCTCCTGATACCCAGCGTAAATCTCCCCGGCACAGCCTGTGGCTATGCCTTCTTGTCCTGTTGCTGGTTGCCTGGAAGAAGAAGTTGACCCTCACCTCTCCTTTCAGGCAGTTTTCGAGAGTGAGATGGTCAGCCCACAGCCTCCTCCAGGCTAAATAGCCCCAACTCCCTCAGCCACTCCTCCTACAACTTATCCCCTAAATCTTTATCTTATCATTTCATTTGTAATATTCATATAATGTCATCTTAATTTGTAATATTTCTGTTATTCTGATCTGTTTTTTCTTATGGTAACTTACAGTAAACTCATCCCCTATCAACGTCTAAAATATAGTAAATATAGAAAATCATTGGAAATAGTAAATACTAACGATTACTGCCATTTCAGGTAATTAACTGAAAAACTACTGAGTTATTGTATTTGTTTTAAAACTCTATCAATACCATCTTAATTTAGAATGTGGCCATTAAAAAAGCCAGCTCTACATATAAAAAGGACAGCCTCTGCGGTTGGTAATATGTCGTAGGATCTCTCCTCACATATGCAGGTGTTGATTATTTATATAGGTTTATAGATAATTAACAACAGGTGTTATTAAACAGCTATATCTGTAGGAAACAAATGTACAGATATAACCCTATCTGCAGACTGATGCAAATTTGATTTAATGCCAATAATTTTTTGATATAATAGTAGTTTGTAGTCTTCAGAAACAGAAAAAAACCTGCCAAGGCACTTTAGGGTATTTTAGCAGATGACAGACATTCCTTTTTGAGAGATGCTTGCAGCAATTTAACTTAGAATGTGTTGATATTATGCACAAAATCTTCTTTGCTATTTGAAGAACAACTTCTGTGTATTTCAGTCTATTAGGAAAGAAGAAGAGTCGGTTGTAGTTCCTGGGGTATGTCAGAAAGAGCATTGCCAGCAGATCAAGGGAGGTAACCCTGCCCTTCTATTAAGCCCTAGTGAGGCCTGCCCTGGAGTGCAGTGTCCAGTTCTGGGCTCCTCAGGACAAGAGGGACATGAAGCTCCTGGAGCAGGTCCAGTGGAGAGCAACAAAGATGATAAAGGGACTGGACCATCTCTGCTATGTGGAAGGGCTGAGGGAGCTGGGCCTGTTCAGGCTCTAGAAGAAACAACTGAGAGGGGACCTCATTCATGTCTCTCAGCATCTGAAGGGAGGGTGCCAAGAGGATGGACCAGGCTCTTCCCGGTGCTGCCAAGCAAGAGGACAAGAGACAATTGGCAGAAACTGATGCACAGAAGTTCCACCTGAATGTAAGGAAAAGCTTTACTGGGTGAGTGACTGTGCACTGCAAAAGGTTTCCCAGAGAGGTTGTGGAGTCTCCCTCCCTGGAGATGTTCAAGAACCATCTGGACACAATCTTGCGCCATGTGCTCTGGGATGACCCTGCTTGAGCAGGGAGGTTGGACCAGATAACCCACTGTGGTCCCTTCCAGCTTTTCTGTGATTCTCTGATTCTGTATATAGTTTAGTGTTTAAGATCTTTCTAATCTTTATTAAAAATATTGGTTATCTTTATTTGTCTTTGCGCTATTTTTTTACAGGAATGCTGTTTTTCTTTTGATATTTTGTTTTATTTAAAAATTTTATCCAGAACACTAAAGCTTCTTGTAAGAAAGAGACAAAAGGAAAATTCGTATCTGTGATTTGTAGCTGTTGTATTTTAGGGCTCCTCATTTAGGCAATGGCATTTCTTGAGTAATATTCCTTCTGCTACCCCTACAAAAATCTGCCCAAATGTGACACTGTTATATAAGACTTAAATAAACTTGCCTGTTGTCTGTAATATTAGTAGAACTAAATTTCTACTATTTTACAATTGATGTTCTCTGAACATGCAGCATGTTGGGAACATGCTGTACAACACTTGCTGCAATTGCTATTACTAATTGCTTAATGGAGGAATGAGGTTAAGCTCTGGTACAATATAGACATTATTTTATTTGTGCTTCAGTGAATTACCTAACCACATGGATGAGAAAGACATAGAGATAAAGGTCAGACAAAGTACTAAATAAGAAACTCGGGGAGCCGGTGCTAAAGAGGCTTAAAGCTGCTAAGGGAAGTTAAAATGACTAAATAAGAAAACTGAGGTTAGAAATTATAAGGATGTATAAGAATTATGTGATTTAGACAGTGAAGAAAAACTGAGACGAAAGAATATAATAATGTACAGTATAGAGAGCCCAGTCCCTCAGGGCTCTGCCTTGGAACTGGTGCTCTTCCATATCTTCACCAACAACACAGACAGTGGAATCAAGTGCACCCTCAGCAACTTTGAGGATGACACAAAGCTCAGGCAGGGAAATTGTGAATGCCCCATCAAGGCCAGGTAGGATGAGGCGCTGAGCAACCCGGTCTAGTGGGTGTCATCCCTGCTCATGACAAGGAGGTTGGAATTAGATGATCTTTAAGGTCCCTTCCAACACAAAACATTCTATGGTTCTATGATATAATATCATTATAGCAGCAAATTATTATGGCTAGAAACTGGAGAATGGGGATGAGTACGGTCCAGAGGATATGGGGAGAAATATAAAACAAATACCATTTTCAGAGTGTACAATGAAGTTCATTATTAGTCTGTACACTGTGTAGTCTGTTGATAAGTGTGTCTTGTGTGCTGTCAGTCTTTACAGTAGTTCAGTAATTTCAATGGCTTAAGTAGCCAACAAATTTGCAGGGATTCTCAAATAAGAGATTCATCTTGATCCTGGGAGTCTGATTTGATTGAATGGCAAGTATTTACATTTTCAATAGAAGTAGCTGGGCTATAAAAAATATAAATTATTCTAGAAATAATTCAATATAAAATGATATATACTATAGTAAATATAATTATTCTATATATGACAATTGAAGATGGGTTTCTCTGATTTGGGACTTTTATTTTAAAAGATGAATTTCACTTTACTCTCTGCCTCTCTCAATTTCCCACCTGTAAAATGAGGAGTTCACTCCCAGGGTCAAATGGACCAAATGAATATAAATTAACTGTTGCATGAAATAGCCAAACAGCGCAGTAATGACTGTCACAGAAAAGACATAAATGAATTCTGTCTTCTAAGAAAAGTTTGAATAATGAAGAGTAGAAAAGTCATAGGGCCACATGTTGAACAATGAACAGAAAACAAAACTAAATTAATGCTCATTAAGAAAGTATTGTTCGTCCTCTGCAGGGAATGTGACAAGAGTCCTGTGAAAACTGATGTTTGTGATGCTTTAATTAAGCAAAATATTACCATGGTATGCAAGAGGGATGATGGTCAAGAATTAGGTTTCTGCAGGCACCTTTATACCAGCCATATTGAAAGTTTTGACTGCCTGAGTTTGACTTTCCATGTATTATAAACTATTTTTTATAGTTTAATATTAAAGGGTATTGACTTACAAGACAATAGATGATGGAAAATTGCCCTAAATAGCACAGTTCCGTTTCAACTTAAAATACATATTTTGATAATTTTAAACCTATTCTGTTGTTTGTGTACTGTTATATTAAGTAAAATTGGTGAATATCAGTACTAAAAGGTTTTTTTCTAAAATCTCTGTGTTTTAGAGGGTTTTAGAGTGCCAAGAAGACTACACACTCTGTGTCTGCTTCCAGCTCAATTTCTCGAACATCTATTGCAATTCATTTCTATACCCCTTTTTAAGATGTCAATGCATGTGATATTTGACCTACTTCTGAGCACTTTTTATGACATGGAACCCTTCAAGACTCACAAAATAATTAAAAGCTCTAAGTCTAATATGATTACAAATCTCAAAGAAATGCCAGTAAAAGGATTCATATCAGTTCTTCTTGCTTTGAAACAGAGCTGCAGACAGGGGCAAGAAGCAGCAGTGATCTGCACATATCATCTGTTCAGCATTCACATTGCTTGCTTGGCATTTAAAATGTGCACACTACTGCAGACGCACTGACCTGGAGGTTTGTGTATAGCACAGGGATATGGAAAGAAAGAATAAACCCCATATAGGATCAATTATAAGGCAACTGGAATTTTATATGCCATGCTAGCTGCTTGCTTGTATTGTTAATGCAATGACTAAAATATGATAGTTTAGCAGTATCTAAAAATGGTAATGAAAAAAATTACTCATCTACATATTACTGTATTATTTCTATTACTGGTTGTATAGAGAGGAAAGATATTTCAAATAATTTCTGAATAGCAGATCTTTGATTTCAATAAATTCCAGGTGCTCCAGATGTTAATTATTGTTTAATTTGCCTTGCTTAAGCTTGAATGTATTTTCTGTCAGTTTGCATTATTTATTCTATCTAAAAAATATACCAGAACAGGTATTTAATCCACTAATATCCTGGATAAATAATTTGAAACTCAGATGATTGAATATTTGTCCTTATAATTTTGCCTGAAGAAAACTGTTGTGTTTTGTGATTTAAGTGAGGATGGATCACTTAATATGATTCATAAAAGGAGTGATCATGTTTGAAAGGATTGAAGATATACTTGAAAAAGAGTAATCACTGTTATGTGGTAAGATACTTTTTAAAAAATAAGAGCATGTTTACTCCATAATGTCCACCTTTAACTCAGAAAATAATACCCTAATGAATAAATGTATCAAAATTGGGCTCTATGGGATTTCTTGCAATCTCCTGTCAAGCATCTGTTACTAGCCATTACAGGAAACAGGATACTGAACCAGATGGACCATCAGTCTGTTTTGAGGGAATTGGTTTCTGATGCAATACCAACACTTAAAGGAAGTACACCAGCACAAATTTGCTCAGAAGGCCCAATGCATACAGTAAAAAAATAAATTAAATACGTAAGTATATACTGATTAAGAAAAGAAGGCAAGAGGGTAATTCTACAGAAAATCAGAAAGTGAGAAAGAAAAACTTGTAAAAAAAAATCTTTAAATGAACAAAAAATGCAGACAGTAGCATTGTTTTTCCTTACTCTGTTGGTTGGCAGATTAATTATATCTCTTCTACAAAAGAACCACCAAAAAATATTTCCTTTAAAAAATGCCTTTTCTACAGAAATAACAATCCATATTAAAATGTAACTTTTGTTTTCACAGTTTTGTAATGTTTCTGAAAAAACTTAGTGGAAATGAGCTTTACTCATGTTCGCTATGGTCTCCATGTAGATCTTAATGTGGGGTCTTGGTTATCTGTGGCCCATGTTATTGAGCTAATTGCGAGACTGCTATCTTCAAACATGGGATTTATTAAAAAAAGAAGTAGAAAAGTGCATATTAATTTGAAGATGAATTGCAGTGTCTCATAAAAATTGAACTGTTAGCATCCTAACTGCATGCCTTCCCTTTGAGGAATTAATCTTTCTGCACTCAAAACCAGCTTGCTGATAAAACACATTAAGAGGAAAAAGGTGGAAGGGGCCTCTGTCGAAGGTCTCCCCAAAAGACTTCTAGAGAGATTCAGTAGGGCTCTCTGCTGAGTTTCTCCCTGTTGGCTCCTGCTTAAATTACTCTGGAGTGGGGCAGAAGTCATGCCAATGTCTATACTTGGAGAGGTACCCCATAAATCAAAACCTTAACCCTCACCTGTGGTCTGATTTCCTGGCTTGACCTCTGAGTTCTGCAGACTTGGCTGGAGGCAGTGACCCTGTGTCTGACCCAGGTCAATGTATTTGGACCTCATCACCTTCCCAGACTGACCTTAGACCAATTACCCTTGCTGGAGCTTCTCTGTTTATTTGTTTTTGTGCTGTGAGATCCTTGTCAGGGAGAGCTCTGCCTACCTTGTGGTTGTGCTCAGCTTCTGACTTCCCTGCACTGGTAGGGCAGCCTCCTCTTGCTGCTCCCTGATATGGAGCTATGACAATTTCATGCAACAGATATGTTAATGGCATCTGGAGAAAGGAGACCAGTGCTAAATACAACAGAAATCTGATTGACCTTTATCTGCAATGGACACAACCTCCTTGACAACTGGACACAGAAGAAAGTCTAATCTACAAACAGTATCTGTTTATTTACGTATGGGTAAATATTTGCTGGCACACCAGAGTTTATTCCATCAATAGTGCTCTAGCCAGATGTGAGCTGTTTGCTAGGAAAAGCCACACCAGTTCCAGCTTTTTAACCCATTAATC
Source organism: Origma solitaria (assembly GCA_013397895.1). NCBI lineage: Eukaryota > Metazoa > Chordata > Aves > Passeriformes > Acanthizidae > Origma > Origma solitaria. Next base: position 2,153,579 of record VZRL01003083.1, read on the forward strand.
TCAGATTGAAAGCAAAGTGTATTTTCTTCAGCACTGTACTATGATAAGCCATCCAGGGTCACAGCAGAATAGAGCAAATTTTGGTCTGTCTGTAGAACATATGTAAACATACTAATAAAAAGTCTTGACCTTTGGGCTTAAATCTGAAGAAGCAGTCAAAAGTACAATTACAAATTCAACTCTGTTTTACTCTAGAGAGACTCTATTCTCTACCCATAGCACTAGTTGTCTGGCTTGGCATTCAGATTGAGCTACATGCTCTTTATTTGTCTGAACATTGGATCACAATGGGGGCAAGGAGTATGCATGATGTGGTGGTGGGCAAGTAGAGTTGTATATTATTTTCACATCAGTCTTGTACCTACTGCCTATAACACTATATTGACAGAAATGGTTGAAAGTATTGATCCCAGTGAGACTTGACATTGAGATATCATTGAGATAGAATTATTAGTGGAACAAGAATGTTTCCCCTAAGGGCAAACCATGCCTTACCAACCTGGTGGCCTTCTATGACAGAGTGACTGCAGTAGTCAACCAGGGAGGACTGAACAAAGTCATTTATCCAGATTGCTCTAAGGCCTTCAACACAGTCAGGCTGCCCAGAGAAGGTGTGGATACCCTGTCCTTGGAAGGTGTTCAAGGCCGGGTTAGATGGGGCACTGAGAAACTGGTCTAGTGGGTGGCATCTCTACCCACTAGGAGTGGATTGGAACTAGATGATCTTTAAGATCCCTTCCAAACCATTCTGTGATTCTATTATTTTGTGTTAAAGTCTATCTCCAATACTTCTGAAGAGAAAGAGTAGTGCTTTTATACCTGTAAATTTTAGTAAAAGGAACCTTAAAAGGGATGTGAAAACCACCATGAAACTTTTCATTAGCAAGTTTCTGCTGATGAACACTGCTAATATCTGTTTGTTTGACAAGCTCCCCTTATCTTACAACTAATTGAATTTCAAAATGGTATTAAAAAGCCCTGGTAAGCTAAAGGAGTTTTGCAGGTGCTGGTCTATAAGCATCTATGTCTGCAAACATCTTGTTTTCTTGTGGCACTCCTCCTGGCATCTTTAATGGATTCAGATAAGGTATTACAAACCTGATAATGAATTCTTTGCCCGTCTTCCATGGTTATAACAATGTTTGTCAATGTGTGTTATTCACTTTACTGATTATTGGTATCAAGTTAATGTTTACAGACAGATCTTGAAATGGTAGGTTTCTCTAGAAATATAAGGCATGATTAAGTTCATTTACCTGAGATTCACCATTTTCCCATAAAGTGTAGCTCATGGCATTTGCTGTACAACATTCTTTTTGAATCAGTGCAGCATTAATACAAAATACAACCTCAACTTTCAGGATTAAATAAACTTTCCATGGTAATTTCAGGCATCTTCTAACTCTTTCTTACATTGCACTTTTCTCAGCAGTTTGATCCAAGGCCATACAGCTGCATTGTATTAAAGATGATGTTGAATGCAGGCAATTAAACCTCTGAGCTGGGCAGGGATAGGGGTAAGAAGTTGCAGAGTTTTTTGGTGCAGCAAGGACCCTGACATTTCTAGACATTACTCCTTTGTCTCACAGTACTCTGAGCATTGGTCAGTGATTCTGGTAGCTTTCTTTCTCTGTCAGTCTCCCGATACTCTCTTAGCCCTAGTCAATTTTATGATCTTATGTTGAGCAAGAAAGAAGAACCATTGCAATACTGGAGGCCTTATCCTACCTGATCTTCTTTCCTCTCCAAATCTTCATTAGACATTGCAAATGAAAAATTTCTGCATGTTAAGAAAAGTACAAAGGTAGAAAAGCAAACTGTTTAGAGTGAAACATTTTCTAGGCTATACATTTGTAAATTGGCATAATAATAAATGGTGTGGAATATTGATTTTGAAATGTTTATATGTGTCCTTTAAGGCTACTCAAAACTATTTAGTGCTTAACAGTGAGCATTTCATGTACTTTGTAACCTCCTGCATTCATTAGTTTTACTTTATGCTGTGCCAATCTGACATCTCAAATAGCCTTTCTGTCTTGAAAATAGTCCTGAGGGCTTCAAGATACAGAGGTCTCAAATTAGGCATGTAATTACCATGGATGTGGGCACAACTAGCTTTGTTTGAGCAACTTTCTAATTTTTTCCCTATATTTGCAATTCTAATTCTAAAGCTACTTTATTATTTTTAAGAAATTAAGGGTTTAGTGGTGCTATTGACCAATATTGCCTTCTTTTCTTCACACAGAACTATTATTTTTCAGCTAAATATAGCCTTGTGAATTGGAATTCACTGCACATGAAGTAGAAGACCTTAAGTATACTTATCACATTTCATATTTAAAGAACATCCTCCTTAGTCTTTGGAGGAAAACCAAGATTATACATCAAAGAAAAGAAAGTTTTCATTTTTATAAATCCACTAAATCTTCGTGTTGTACCTCCAAGTCTGTAAATGGTTACAATATAAGAGAAAGTCAAAGAAGGCAACACCTCTCCCAGTCAAACTAATGCCCAGCTGCTGTCAGAGCAATGGCCTCCTTGGAAGTTAAAATGCCGCTCCTTTTTCGTTAGCCTCCAGCTCTTATTGCTGAGCATGAAGTTGTATTGTAAGAAATACATTCCTTTGGCCAATTTGGACCAGCTGTCCCAGCAGTGTCTCCTCACAGCTTGCCCATTCCCATCCATAGACAAGCAGAATGTGCACTGCTCAGCAACAGCCAAAACATTGACATGTTATGAACACTGTTTTAGCCACAAATCCAAAAAAATAGCACCAAAAAGGCTGCTCTGAAGAAACTTGACTCTATCCTAACCAGACACAGTAAAGATGAGAGTTAAAATAAAGCTTATTTAAAAGTTTTAAAAAAGATCTCTTACTCAGAAAGGTCCACTTCAACATTAAGCTACAGGCTATATACCAACTTTAAATATTCCTCAACTGCCACAATGCATGCTAGAATGGGGCAAGAAATTGTTGGTGATGAGCAGTGTAATGAGACAAAAAGAAATAGTTTGCGGAATGAGAGCACTTAGAAAAGATTTGTTGAAATTGGTTTGTAGCAGTAGTTGTAATAATGTGGGAGGTAATAACTTTCCTATTTAAATGACATTTTTTACTTAAAGAGATATTCATGGAATTTGATAAATTTTTAAAGTTGCTTTTTTTTAGGACAAGCCTTTGCTTAACAAACCAAACAAGTTGTTTATTTTTAAATATTGGTGTTGTCATTATTACCCCAAAACACTGAGTAATAATTCACGCATAGAAAGTGGTATTTGGATGTGTCAGATTAATATCAAAACAATTACGATGAGAAAAATTTCAGTTTGATAGGTTAAAGAGAAAGATGTGAAAAAAAAGGTGTCGTTGTCTGAATATAGGCCTTAGAGCAAGGCATTGCATCTCAGTTCAAAATACAGACTCCTTCAATTATCTCAGGAAGATCACAACTTTCTTCTTTGCTTCCCCACAACTAACAGAGAATAACACTGCCTACTAATCTGTATGGATGTGCACATATTTTTTGAATAATGCTGATCCTGAGGATAAGACTCTCTGGGACTACTACTTGCAAAGCAATAAACAGAGCAGCACCAGATACTCTAGTAGTCAACCAAAAACTATGTTAAAAAGCTTACTGAGCAGCACTAAAGGAAACTCATTAAGATACATTAGTATGGCAACTTCCTTCTAAGTCAAGGTCAAGACAAAGTACTAAAGCAAATGCTCTGAATCTGAAGTTACTAGAATGTTGAAGAGATTTTAAAATTCAAAGTTAATAAAGTATGAGTATTTCTACAAAATTGCTTCTGTAATCTCCATCCTTCTATTTTCTTCTTGCATGCCATATAATAGCCAATCCCACCTCATTCTTCAGAGTTTGAATGCAGTTTTACTTATATGTATTGGAGTCCTGAAACCAGTCTGAAAACAGGTATTCTTATTACATTGCTCTCTTACCCCATCATTCACTGCTCTACTACACCTTGAAGTCCTGCCACCAGATAGTGCAAAGCAGAGAAGAGCAATGCACTGCTTTTGGAGCATGTAAGTGGTCTGAAGAAAATTTGGGTGGGTTTATTCTTGTTGTAGAGGCAATGAAGGTTGTGCCCTTAAAATACTGTCCAATGACAAAAATAGTACTCAGTTTCTCTGTCCCCATGTCAAAAGTGTTTCCATGAATAATATGAGTTAGATGGGAAGAACCATTGAGATAAATACCCTTCCGTTATCTGCCATAATGGCAACCTGTTAAATAGGTATGTTCCTCTTATCTAGTCTTTCCTTTCTTATTAGCATTTAGAGTGTGCCTATCACCCAACTAACTCTGCTCTAAATATAGAAGTAATACCTGCACAGAATGTACTCTATAATCTGCCTTGTGTCATTACTGATTTTAGCTCCTTAATTAGTGCTATTGCCTCCTAGGTTCTGCATGCACCAGATAAAATAGTATTGACTGAAAATTCACACTAGACTTTCTGTTAAAAGCATTTGATCTTTAAATTCAATATTTTTAAAAATAATCCCTCCAGAGGAATAAATTGCTTTATACATACTAGATTGTTCTTTTTTTTGTTTCTTATTATATTTATAACATTTCCATGCTCTTGGGAATCATAATGCCATCTGTATATATAACGACATGCTGCAAATCATTCGTTTAGGAGTATCACTAGGTAATTTAAGACTTAAACCCAATTTCTTTTCATGTGTTTTGGCTGCAGAACTCTGTCTAACAAGGATCATTATTTACCTAATAAGGCTTCATGCAGAATTTTGCATTTATTAAATTGTTTAGTGACAGTAAAAACATATAGATTCAACTGAAATATCTTCATCTGTTGGTTTAATTATTTGGCTAAAAAAAGCAATCAAGTTGGAAATAATTTGCTTTGATAAAATGAATTCTTTGTATTGCTTATAATTCAATTAGCAGTTGAATTTTTTAAAAATTCTTTATTTTTATTATAAATTAGCCGGATAGATTATTTCTCAGCAATTACTGCCAGGATTACTGTGTTTTTGACAAACCCACTCTAATGTAGAGATTAGCAAAAGGGGTTAACAGAGACCAAAAATTGTATTATTTTCCATGCATTTGGAAGGCATTTTTTTGGAAACAGCTCTGGTCTATGAACTCTAGTCATTCTCTGAAAGTGTGTAGATCATGAAGCCTTCAGAATTTGTGAAAAATAACTGAACAACTGAATTCACTTAATTTCTTAGGATCTCTGCATTTCCCTAGACAACCCAGTTTTCCTATCTTTTGCATTTTACCAGCATCTTAATTACTTGGTGACTCTTTTTGGTAGCACTGATCTTGTAATCAAATCCAGTAGAACACTTAAGGGCCCAAAAACATCCAAGTCCATCCTAATTTATTAATAGATTTACATCCGTAATACATCTTTCTCTGTGGTATATTTGCAAGAATTCTTTTTAGCCATTAAGCTCAATGAATTCTACTTTGAGCTTTGATAGGAGATATTTACAGAAATAAAGCAAGCTGCATAATTCTGATTCTGCTTTGGATAATACCTCTGAGGGAAAAACTGAAATTGGGAGGGAATGGGAAGGGGAAAGAGAAAGAGAGAAAAGGAAAGATAAAGGAGAAGGGAGCTGGGAAAGGAGAAGAAGAAAATAAAGGGGAAGAGCAGGCATGAGAAGAGAAATGCAGAGTAGTGAATATCAGGTACACCAGGGAAAGACCCTCAGCAGGATCTAGCTTCAGAAAAGAACTCTGGAAATCTACAGTACATACTACAACACCCTCTTTGCTCTTTACTCCCTATGCTGGTGAGCTGAAACTAGTGCAAATAGTGGTCACCTATATATATAATAGTAGTTCTACTCTTTTGTGCATTCATATGTACAAAGGCTATGGCTCTTTTATACTGCAGTCCAATCCACAACACTTGCTTCTACTGCTAGAGCAGAGGCAAACTTATTTTGCTATTGAATCAGTTTTGCTCATCTTATGGGAGAGTAATCTTCAGGAAAAATGAATTGTGGCAGGCAGTTAGACCACATAGATATGAAATGTGAAAGAGAAAATTCATACAATCAACGCTGCAAAGAAGCATCAGAGGATTTTGGATTAAGTACCTACATAGCTTGTTCTATAAGGGCAGGTTAGTGTGTTCCCTCTGTTCTGTTGCTCAGGTTAGATGCAAGAACATTCTTAGAACTGGAACTGAACAAGTGCTAGAAATAGAATGGTCTAATATTACTTTTCATTTTAGAACATTCCCAAAAGGACTGCATACTGACATGTTAAGTATAGGAAACCTTAGGAAATTATACCAGTGAGTCATCAGTACTGTACTGCAAACCATATGAGCTCCTGTTGTCTGTTAAGCCTACTTGCTAGATAGCTTTAGAAACCAAATTAGACTGTTCATTCCACTTGTATTACTGCAAGGTTTGATCTTGAACCCTGTTTTCCAGATGCTGTTCCTGAACTTATCTTTGATGTCCTGATTTTTCTTCATTGTCTACACATGTTCCTTAGCTACACCTACTTTCTTTAATTTTTCAATCTCAACAGAATTGAGTGTAGTCTACTGAAAAACCCACACACAACAGTCCAATGGGCAGGGCATCTGACAGTCTCTGAGATATCAGCATTTAATTTTCCACAGTACTAAAGACGCCTGTGTGCCAGACCTATATTCGATAAAGACCTTTGGGGTCCAACACCACTCTGCAGAATTCAGTGTTGCCAGTTCTAATTAGCTCCATCTGAGTGATGAAATCTTCATTAGGAGAGAAGATCATTTGGCGATGATATGGGAAACATTAGCTTTCTCTTGAATTTTAACCAGACTTGTAAGAAAATTCTTTCTGAATGTCTTCTTGTTATGCTTGTTTTTCTATGGGACTTTAAAGATGTCTGAGGATGATGTGAGAATTCTAGGAACTGAAATAGGTTTAGTTGCCTAAAGCTTCTTTGTGACTAATACTTAGTCTGCCTGTTCAGTGTGTGCTTTGTCTGAAAAGTAATAGGGATATTTTTCAAAATAATTTTTTCTTTTTATGAAGTACACCATGAATCATAATTAAAGCAAAAATAAAAGGCTGAGCCATCATACATATGATTGTTTCAATACAGAGACTCTTCTATTTCCTTTCATGTCACTGGATCACAACACCTTGAGTACAGAAAGTATCTGTACAGAACAAATGTATATAGAAGCTAGGCTGAAGTCTATGTCACTATTTAATAAACTGTTATTATTGTAGCATATGGCAGCTAGAGCAACATATTTGAAATGAAAATACTAAGGGGGGCCTCTTCATTTGAAAATATTAGTGCCTTTATGTTGTATTTCTAAAGCTGAACAAATGTTATATTTAGATTGAAGAAGCAACAGGGTATGAATTATTGCACACTAATTCACAACTAATGTGTTGCTGCGAATGAAGCTAAAGGCTGAGTGCAATCAACTCTGTTTCATCAGTACAACATTAATTCACACACTAGAAGATCTTACTGCACTTATAAAAATATTATTCCAAAAGGTCACAGAATCTAAAAATAAATGGTAATGTAACCAGGGTCAAGTTCCAAGAATTATTATCAACCACCAATTTGCTCTATATATTTTAAAAATAACCACATGTATCACAGACAACTTGCGTATGGATTAGCCAAACCTAAGCACATTCCTATTTCAGCAATGAAGTTGTATGTAAAATTACTGAATATGGAGTTCATGGTCATACATGGAAAATAAAATCTGCTGCATCTGTTCAGAAAACCTGGTGTAACTCAAATGGACACATCACAACATTTTATTTGGATATGATATTCATGAAGGACACATCTGGATGTACTTCTAAGTGTTATGGACTACCCAATTTCCACATGTCTTGGCCTGAAGAAGGTTCTGGTTTTGTTTGGTATTCTATCTACAGTTTTGGAGTTTAATACCTGTGGACTTTTTCAGGGAAGTGTTTTGTTGAGTCCTATGCTGTATTACTTACACTTCCCAAATTAAATATTTTATGGGGATTAAGTGTGGTTTTAGGGAACCTAAAGTTACTTCCTACTAATGTTTAAAGTATGCATTGATTATGGCATTGTCTAGTGTTTACATACTTTTATAGAGGTTTGCAGAATATTTTCAGGTTTTTATATACCTGTGTCATGATTTCCATTACAGAATAGACCAGGAATAGGTAAGGAACAAGCAGTGAGGGACCTTTTACCAAGGGATAACTGAGGTTAAGGCTTTCCTGAGGCTGGAGAGGCTGTCTTGTCTTCCCTCTTTTATTGGCACTGACAAGAAACAGAGCCATAGAGAAAGGCTGAGCATGTGTTCAATTTGGAGGTCTGTCCTAAGAAATGGTAGCTCTAAAATATAGCCTACAGGGAGAGCAAAGTTTTTGCTAAGCTTAGGGTCAAAAATGCTGAAGAAACCAAAGGTTTGAGAAAGTACAATTCAGCAATTAAAAGGAGATTTCAGACCCTAGAATTTATCTTTGCCTAGGAAAGAAAATTATGCATATATTTCTATCCGTTCCACTTCAATATATTTGCACTTCAACATATTTTCAATACAGATGAACATGAATCTCAATAATAATCCAAAGATTAATTAAATTTTTAATATTTCATTTTGAGACCAAATGACTCACAATGATAATTTAATTTTCATTACTAAAACTATACCTGCTGAGAAGTATTTGGAAAAATTTTTGTGTGCTGGAATTTCATTAAGAACTTTGGGATGATTATACTGATCTAAAATTAATAAGATTTATTATAGCAGAGGAAAATTGTGAAGTTTAAGCCATTCTTAAAAGAGGTTTTGATTTATCAAAATAAAATTTATATGTTGCATCCTCACCACCAAGATTCACGAAATGTAGAATGTAAAATGCTTTGGTATGGACAGTGGATTTATGCTGAAATTAATCTACACAAAATCAGATTTATTTCATTACATTTATTTTTAAATATTAAACAAATTAATGCCAAATATGAATAATTTAAAATATTAATGTACTCTTTTAAGAGTCAGATGTAGTAGGAGGAAATAAGAGAATGTTCCTGTGGTAACTTAGCTATTGTACTCATATTTGTGAAAGTAAGGTTTCTTAAGAGTCATTTAGTGTGATCAAGAAACCAGCTGTCCTACTCTGTTAGAACACATCTTTCAGGTACAGACTAACTGTACCTGTTTTCTTTTAAAAATATTTTGTGTATTATTAAATAGGTAGGAAATTACTGAAGACAAAGAATAGACAAAATAATATTTTTATTACACTAAAGAAAATGATTGTGTTGCTGACAAGAGAAAGATATGTCAGAAGATGGCAGAGCTGTGCCACGTGAGTCAAAGGGCTGAAATGTTGTCTAAGGCCCTTGGGGAGTTAATATCAGGTCTCTTCAGAGATGAAAAATAATAATTAAACACTGCTTATCAATTAATGCCAACTTATAGGAAGGTCCTACACTTAGATTAAGTGAGGAGATTGGGTTGCTTGAAAACAGCAAGAAAGAAGGAAGAAAAGGACTATGCAATAATGAAAGATGCAAGGAAAACGAGAAAATAATTAAACAGACATGCACTTACACAGAGTTGGAACACTCATGTTTTTAATTAGAATTTCAGTGCAGGAGCCCAATTTAACCTTAGGGAGCCTTATAGTGATGCACAGCACTAAATCTAATACTGATATACAAGCTTGAGTTTTCATATTACCTTTAGCAGAATGCTATTATTTATATGCATAACATATTTCACTTTTAAGGGCAATGTAGTGGCTGTCTATAACATCTCCTTGTGACAAGTGTTTTTTATTGAAAACCTGAAAATGAGTAGTTAATTGCTTTTTTCTCATTCTTACACCATTATTAATGCATGCTTTTGGTTCCCTCACTGCTTTAATTGACAGAGATCTCATATTTTTTAGGTATTATACTCTATTGCCATTACTTCAAAGGCAAGTCTTTTTCAATAAATAACATATCCAGCGAAAGCACAAAAACCCTTAAGCATTTAACAGGTGAAGCATGTGTCCAAGAGAAATAGCCATAATGATACTACAATAACTGCACTCTCTACCAGTTTCCAGGCTCTAATGAAGGCTGTAAACTCACAGAAAGCCATTTTCATTATTTTGAGTCTTATCTCCCACCTAAACAGATGTGCCTCATTGAAAGAGCAGTCACTAGATCAGGAAGTTAATTAGACAAACTAAAAAGTTCTGGAAAATATTCTATTCCATTGAATATTTCCGTAGAAATTGTAGCTAAAATTTAATTTATTACCAGAAAGAGCTATTTCTCCTTCCTAAAATCTGTTTTCTTTGCAATACTTGACAGGAGCTGAAACATTTTAAATATAGCTGAAAATTCAAATTTTACAAACAATATTTGGGTTTTATCTCCATTTAGACATACATCATCTTTACTTCCTCTTGTATTATTTAATTTATCATGTACATATCATTTCCTTTGAGGAAAATTCCTCCTAGTTACTTCACTACTTAGACAAATTTTAGTCAAGTTTCATGGATGGCAAGTCGGGCTGTGCTGGAAGGGTTAATTTTCCATTTCCCCACCAACAATGCTCAATGGGGCATATGTGCTGCTGGTCATGTGATGCAATTACAGCTGACAGCCTGTCCTGTCCCCTGAACAGCTGGGTCTGATCCTCAGATTAATGTATTTAAAACTGTAAAATCTTTGTAAGTTGTAAAGATCAAGAATGACAACACTTTCTAGAGTATATCCCATATTCCTACTGTCCACTACCTTACAAGTGAAATTACTGGCCTATGCTAAAAAGACCCAGAGAAAAGTAACTAATTAAATACTTATTACCTGTGAATTTTATAAAAAAATATTTGGTTTGCAGTTTCATGTGTCTTTATTCCTATTGATGAATTTTTAAAATTACCCTTCTTTAAGCCCCCAGAATGTTTACACGGTCCTTGCACACTAACATCTGCTAAGCTTTTTTTTGCTCAAGAGAAATAATTCATGCCTCTTGAGTTTGCACACGTTTCCCATATGTCTAGAAAATCATATGCTATCACTCTTTTCTTGTCAAAGGTTTTAATTCTCCATACATTTATCAAGGAAGAAAAACTGCAAACGCACTTTATTTTCACAAGTTTTTCACCAACCACTTTACATTTTGAATCCCTATACATTTACAAGAGTGTTCCCATGGAAACTAGAAGGAAATTTTCTCTACAATATTCTTGATGGATGAAATGCAAGTAAAAATGTATTTAATAATTTTAGAGAAAACTTTCAGTGTTTCAGTTCTAGCTGAGATTTTTAAAACTATATTTTGAGTGTGGTGTCAGGGGATTAAATAGCTGGGAGCTCTTCCAACATTCATGAAAAGATTCAGATGCTAGCATACTTCTGTGGACTCAACATAGCCATGCCATGACTTTTCTTCCAGTGGTATGGTGGTGACATTGAAATTTCAGAAGTTTCTATTTGAACCACAAACCTTAAATTTTGAAACAAGAGTTGCCTTCTACATTACTAGCTTGGATCAGAGGAAAATTCATCATACAGTTTGCTTTGCTGGAGAAGCTCTAGGGAGCTCATGTAGGCCCTTACTCATGAGAAACAAATGGCCTTAAGTCCTATCACTTTTGGGTTTTTTCAACTTTCAGGTTCCATAGACTCAAGAAGTTACATATGACTAGCGTGGCAGGTGAGTGAGAGCAATGGATGTTGTTCTACTTGCTTTTAGCACTGTCTCCCACAGGATCCTCATAGAGACACTGGTGGAGTATGGGCTGACAAAGCAGACAGTGAAGTGGATTAAAAACTGACTGAACAGATGGATTCAGAGACACAAAGTTTAGTGGGTGGCCAGTAACTAGTGGTGCACCCTGCAGATCAATACTAGGCCTGATTCTTTTCAACATCTTTGCCTATGAGCTGTATTATGGGGTAGAGTCTACCCTCAGAAAGTGTGCTGATGATACAGAACTGGGAAGAGCAGGTGATACACCAGAGAGTTGTGCTGCTATTCAGAGGGACCTTCACAGGCTGGAGAAATGGGCTGACTGGAAGTCACTGGCCTGGTGCAGTTCCACAAAGGAAAATGCCGTGAGGAGCAACCAACAACGCCATGCACCAGTACTATGCTGGGGACCAGCCAACTGAAAAACAGCTTTGTGGAGAAGGACACTGTGATGCAGTGAACACAAAGCTGAATGTGAGGCAGCAATGCACCCTTGAGGCAAAGATGGTTAATGGTATCATGGACTGCATGAGGACAAGTGTTGCCACCAGGTTGAGGCAGGTAATCCTTCCCCTTTTTTCAATACTGTTGAGACCTTCTCTGGAGTATTGTATCCTTTTCTGGGCTACTCTACAACAGAGAGCTGGAGCTACTAGAGAGAGATCAGTGAAGGGCCACTAAGATGGTTAAGGGACCGGAGCATAGCATAGCATTCTTCTCTGAGAAGAGGTGGACCAAGTTGTGGCTCTTTAGCCTGGAGAAGAGATGGGTGGGGGATCTTATCAATGTACTTAAATATCTGAAGGGGCGGTTCAAAGAAGACAGATCCAGCCTCTTTTCAGTAGTGCCTGGTGACAGGACAGGGGGCACAAACTGAAACACAAGATGTTCCATATGAACACACCAATACACTTTTTTTTGTTTGTTTATTTGTTTGTTTTTATACTGTGAGGGTGACTGAGCAATGGGACAGGTTGCCCACAGGCATTGTGGAATCTCCATTCCTGAAGATGGTCAAAAGCATTTTGGACATGGTCCTGGGCATCCTACTCTTTTTGGTCCTTCTCGAACAGGGAACTTAGACCAGATGACCTCTAGAGGTTCCTTCCAAACCAACTGTCCTCTGATTCCACAACCGTGATCTGTCAACTTGATTGCTACAACCCGCCTTTTGGCTTTTCCAAGGGTACATCCTGTAAGTATGTACAACTTAGCTCAGAAACAGCTTTAACAAAAACCTTTCTATTAAGAACTCAGCTATATCTAACTTTTGCCCCTAAGATCACATTCTGCAAAGTAGGTCAACCTAGATACATGATAGAAAGGTATGACATGATATGTGAACATATAGTCAAAAGATGATGTTCATTTTATATGTATTTTACATTTGTAAAGTGTAACTCTGACCTCTATGTAGATTTTTTAATGCTGCAAATCACAAATAAATTCTGATAATGAAAAGGTAAGAATAGGTGATCAGAATGAAGTGTAAGACATGTAAAAGAGTACTCATTTATGAGAGAAAAAAAGTAATGTCAGTAACATATATTCTATCAAGAAGGCTTTTGAAAAGCTTCTTCCTCTATACTAACATTTCTTTTTTCCCAACAAATCTATGATTTCTCAGGTTGCAATGAGTCATGTCATGTAACTGAATGTGTCACATCCAACTGCGATATGATGAGAAACAACATAACAAAAAGTGACAAGATTTAACATGACAAGTAAGAATGAAATGCTACAGTGGTAAACACCAGTTTTCAGCAATTTGGTATGTCATGTTTTTTAAAAAGGACACGTAACAGTATGGTTCTCATATAATAATCACTGCTCCTGACAAACAGAATTACTTAGTTTTCAATGATTCATCTTTTCAGACACCCCAATGGTGATTGTATTTTGATATGCAGTTGAAAGATGGATTTTTGGCTCAATTAACACTGATATACTCATGAAAATTAACCATCAATGTGAGTTTAAAACAAAGGCGTTTACTGTAATCAGCTGAAATGGCAGAAATTTGTTTAACCAATAACTGCAATTTATATTATTGATAAGGAAAACTGCTTAGAAGAATAATGTCTCTGCTCATTTCACTGTAGCTTACAATGGCATATAACTTCGTAGTGATATCAGGTATAAGCTATTATCAGCTAGGCAAATTCACAGGTAAACACTGATTCAACAATGCACAGAGATGAAAAACAAATTTTAAATTCAGACTGGAACTGAAAAGACAAAAACATGAAATCTGGGAGGCAGCAAGGGAAAAAATAGACAAATTGGACAGAATCAACAAATACATAGGAAAGAAGAAGCTAAGTCTCAGCATAGAAATTTTTATTTTGAAAAGTTTCAAAATATTGGTTTAAAATTAATATTTGTTATTTTTGCAGCATAAAAAGTATATAAAATATAGGTTACATAGCAAATAATGATATTACTGTTGCTGTGTCATAGCATGAAACAGTGCAGTTGAAATAAGGAAGTTTGTTAGTGCTCTGAATGAAACTTTCTCTGGATCACAATGTCCCTGTTTTTTACTGAGATTCTTCTTTCATGACATTGAAAGAGTAAAACAAAGACTTTGTTATTAAAAACAGAGATCTAAGTAGTTCCTTCAAAATGGATGGGAATATTTGCAGTCATCTAGTTAATGAAACTGAAATCTATGCAGACACTATCTCTCTCATTCTTGTTCTACAATTTTTTTTCATTCTTAAGAGCTTGATATTCTAACAAAATAATATATGATTTTCACTACAGGGTACTTTGTAGATTGTAAGAAGCAAATAGACCTTGAAATGTGTGTATGTCTAGTTCTCCATTGTTCCAAGATCAAGTTTTCAAGCTCTCTGGTGTTTAGCAAAGTTTGCCATAAATAGAAGAAGGAAGTTCAAGGATTTCTGGTTTTCAAAATCCTAAAAAGTCTGCTCTTTCTTTCTTGGACTTTTAAATTTTATTTATTAGTAAACCCACTTGAAACTACCAAAACTCTATTATTCTGTACACCTGTTCGCTATCATTTCACTTCTAAACACAGAGAAACTGGAAAAATACCCAAGGATCACTACAGCAATTTAATTGCATCCTTGGTGACTCAAGATGATGCAAATATTACCCTCAGTGAGCAATCACCTGTCTGGATTTTCTTCTATTTTGCAATTGCAATCAAAAATATGGAAGTCCTAAAAAAGTTTTTATTGCAGTGGAATAACTTACTTGTGTATTGCCACTGGTGAAATGTGCAAAAGCAAATTCACAAATAGAAAAGTAATTACTTCCAACTTCAGAAGATAATAAGGAAGCTTACACTCACTATCAGGAATGAACTAATGAAGCCTTTGAACAACAAGAATTATCAAGACACAAACAAGTTTTACTTAGAGCCTGACTATGATTTTTCCCTTTGTAGATCACAAAATGCTTCAACAGTCTGCCTAATTTACAACAGACCAACATTATACAAGCCATACGGCTAGTGACATGGCCAAAGTGCCTAACTGACAATCTTAGCAGAGAAATGTGAGCAGCTGTCCCTTGGGAATCTGAGCATTAATAAATTGAGAAAATAATTCCTATTTTGTATGGTGTTTAATGTTCTGGCATTACACCCTTTGTCTGGAAAGAAAATAAATGCAGACTAGAAGTTTGCCAGGCTTAGACAGAAATAAATATAAACCACTACTCCTTCCTGCTATTACACATTCGGGAATGCGGAAGCTCCCTTAGGCTTATTGGAGGTGAAGCATGTCAGAATTACCAACAAGAGCTATCACATTTTCAGAAATGCATATCTTTTACAGCTAGACAGTCACACTTGCAGGCGACAGTATTCCTGCTGTGATTACAATACACTGCAGTGTTACAGGTAACTAAGCCAAAAGGTATTCCAGCTTTTTTCCCTTCAGTTTGATTGTATGTATCTCGGAGAGACACATGCTAGAATTAAAGCCTAACTCTGATCCACCAGCCTGTGAGCAATGTTTGGGTCTAAAAAAGATGTTCCATATAAGTGACATAATTGCCAAGTACTGATAGCGCCTACCACAGATGGGGAACTGCTATGGCCATAGCTCCTATCAGCTGCAGCTTTCGGTGCTGCTTCCTCATACTCGTTGCCAGGATTGCCTCTGCTGACACACTACAGTTGTGTTGTTACTGCTGCTTTTCAGACTCTGAGTTGGGAGCAAGAGCTCACATCAGAGCACTTACTGGTTCTCTTCTTCAGAAAAGGTCTAGCATGTGTTGTCAGTATCTGTTCATTTCTTAGAGGTTTTCCAAAGAATTATGGTTAAGTTCCTCTATCTATCCATAATTTCCTGAGCTGCCAGAAAGCTTTTGGCACTCCCCCAGAAATATGCTTCCACAAGTTCTGCTAAGATTCTCAGAGCAGATTTGCCTACCTAGAGCAGAATATCAGAAGTTGAGCTGAAGCTGTACAGCTAATGTGGAAACAGTGTACCACTGGCTTCAAAATATGAAATTACACCAATGTTAAAGGCTCTGCAACCCAAGTCCAAGACACCTTACCTTTTGATCAGACCTATCAAGGAATATTTTCCAACTTTCCCTAAAGCCATGCTGCCATGTAAGAAAGAATACAAAATTCTATGTATCTAGAAGAGCATGAAAATATGAGTGGGGTTCTCTGCCCCAGCAATTTGCTTATGTGGGAAGAATGACTTTCGGATTCTGACATGTACAGTTAGGCTTTTGTATTTTCTATGGACCCATCATTAATTAAAATGTATGGAGAAAAGAGGAGTTAGCAGACTATTTAAATTAATTTTTAAATGTGAACTGAAGTTTCAACATTAGTGTGCTCACAGTGAAAAAATTTAATTTGAAACTCAATAGAAAATGAATAATAGATTTAGAAAAAAAAGTTATATATATTTTAACTCTTGATAAAAGCATCTCCAGACATGTTCTACTGTCTTGGCATTTGAAATTTGATATAGGAAGAGAATGCAGAATGGACATAAGAGCATTCTACTAAGTAATATTACTGTATTGCATGAAAACTCTTTATTGCCTGTATTTTCTCAATTCAGATAGTAGAAGTAAAGCAGTGACCAATAGAATTTCTGAGCTTAACCCAGCCATATGAGATTCAGAAAGAGTTCCTCAGGCAAGTCTGTTCTAAATGAAAAGCCAGTGCAGACAAGGGGAGTATAATTAATGTGCTGCATATGTACCCATAAAATAATTTAATACTTAGGATTGATAAACTGGAATTCTTAATCATAATTTTTTCAGCAATATCTACAAATGTAGTGCTCTTTTAGAAGATACATTGATTTTTTTTCTGATGTGGGTATTAATTTGGAATTGGAATGCTGCAAAATGTAAAAACTACGATCATAGGAAGATTACCAGAAGAGTACCAATTCAAAACACTCCCAAATGACTGAAGAAAATGAACGTGAACCTTCCTGTTAACTGCGCACACTTTTGAACCCTTTACTCACCTTCAGCAACAAACTTGCAAAATGAGGATACAAAGTGATGTTCCTTACAGGCTAGAATATTGCGATTTCTGTGTAGGCTGCTTTTGAGACCCCTATTTCTAAGCCCACTGTCACATCAAAAGGAAAACCAATATTAATGACAAAAATTCAATATAGATTATTTAAAGTGCCAATTATAATGCATAAGATATGGGCATTATTTCTAGTTGAGTAGTTGAGTTCTTCTAGATCACTAATTCTACTGTCTGATATTCTTGAATAGTGTTTAGAAAAATATGAATCTGCAAGGATTTATTTTTACTTTTTCATGTTATAACCTCTACTGACAAGAATGCTTTTAAATTAAAAAAATACACAAAGTTCTTAATTGCTTTTCTTCTGATATCTCATTAAGTGATTAAAACAATTGGGCTATTTTCAAACAAATGTTTGACGTGACTAAAGCTCTAAGATATGTAATTTTTTTTCCCCAAGATGTTTTGCTCTCATCTCTGTTTCATGAGGTTTTTTTTTTTTTTAAAGTTTTATACTGGCAATCTGAACACATTCAGACTGTTGTTGGGTAACTTACGTCTGATACATGGGCAGGAAGTTAACTAGAATATTCCAAGTCATAATTCTGGATTAAAACAGTTACAAAAATATATCTTTATTTTTTGTCCTTTTATATATTTTACTAACTTTAAAAAATATATTTTATATTGTGTATTAATCTTTATTGTTTATATGTCAAGTAGAGTCTGTAGGATCTGTTTCCATATACTTAAAAAGAAAGAATATAAATCTAATTTTGTTCACTCCTTTAATTATGACAACCCTTTAATATTTTGTGTTTCAACTGGACTGCCTAAGCATTTTTTATGATTATTTAAAACTTGAACTTTTCTTTTTGAGTCACGCACATAATTTTTAATCACTAACTGTAGCTCATGCAAAAAAAGTAACAGCTTGCTACTTGTATGAGTCAGAATCTAAACAGAGCTATTTAAAAATCATTTGGAAAATGTGTTATTAGCTAATTAGCATAATGTAGTTATAGGGAAGATATACAATCTAACATGTTTCACTGAATCAGCTCATAAACAAAAACTGCAATTAGCTACTATTTCCTTTGCATTATTATTTTCCTTGAGATTCTATAATATGGCCATGCCAACCTAACAGTGTTGTCAAACAGATTTCAGATCTGAAATGCCGTGCTGCAATTAGACCACACCTTTCATTTTTCATGTATTGCATTCTGACACTCTCTACTGGAACATTTGCACCAAATTTATGTTTCGTGTCTTAATAGCTTTTTAATTACTCATATGCATAAGATACCTTACTCTAGCTTACTCTTACTCTTTCGACTTCAAATAAATTGCCTGATTTTAAAATCTGAAATAGTAAAACCGAGCAAGAAAGAACCATTTGGTTTTTTCAGACTCAATGTTTGTGTTGAACTTAAAAAACCCCTTAAACAGGAAAATCAACTGACTTTTTATGGCTATTTTAATTAGTAGTTAGAATCTTGCCCCAAAACTGATTAACTACAACCATTTGATCATCATGGATTCCATGCTAAGTAGTAACAGACTACGGTCCATAACTCAGGCCTGACTGATTTCGGAAATTTTCATTCATCTATTAGCTTTCACATATCTTACAAAACTTGGCCACATCCTCCTCGAGGACAGCAGAGATTGCAAGGTGTTTGGCTTCCTCTGGAATCCCTAAGCTCACCAGTAAAGCAGTATGGCATGAGAGATTTCTGGGATCATTTCTTGATATTCTTAGACTATCTCTACATCCTAGTTACACTATGCTTTGTAGGCCTCTAAAGAAAAAGAATGAAAAGCTTTTATCTGCCATCTAAAATTCCCTTATCTAAGCAGACTTCTGACATAGTCACAGAAGAACCAGAGCAGAAACCAGGATAAGGGAAGAAAATGAAAGAAAAGGCAGTTACATTATAAATGTAAAATCATTTTTGATTTTGAAAATAAAGTTCATAATAGTGTAAAAAAGTGATATCATCATCTGCAGCCAGGATGAATATCATATTTATTTTCAAGAAAAAGGAAAAACTTACATTAAAAAAAATTCTTGGGGGCACACTGACTGATGTGTTAGTGATAACATGCTACTGGCGAGGCCAAAGTTTAACTGATTTTAGACTACAGAAGCATCAGGAACATCAAACAACATTCATCTGAAGTTTAATAAAGCAAAAACTAGTATTTGTCAAAAAATGTAGTATAATTGTAAAGCTGTTTTAGAGGAGAATACTACCTGTCACTGGGCATCTGTGGTTATTAACTGTTCCCAACATGTCATCTTTTGCAACTCTGGCTTATGAAGACAGAAAATAATTAGGATTTTTTTTTTATCAGAGTTCCCAAGTATTTCATCTTGCAAATATCTGGGTTTCCTGGTCTTGTGCCTTGTGTTCAGTGACAGTGCTACAGATGGTCTGGGTAACCTCACAGACAATCTTCTGAGATCTTACCCTGATTCTTCAGATTCCTTCCCAAGGCACATGCTAATTGTTTTTTATTACTGCCTTTCAATATTTTGCAGTAGACAGACAACCTCCTGCATTAAGTTGATTGCAATAACAGTAAAAATGAAGATTCTTTTTCCTTGTTTTTTAGATTAAATTTTAAGACAAAATTTCGAAAACTTAGACATTAGTAGAAATGGACATTATAAATAAGAAGAAAAATGTGGAATGTACATCCAATTAAAATAAACAAATGCATTTAATTTAAAAAAACCCCAACAAATTCAACAAGGCGAATACGCAAAGGAAAATATCAATAGCTGCTGAGGAGGACTCATAACTGTAAACTGAATTGAGAGGAATGGATTGAGGGAGTATTGTGGTAAACCACAAGACTAGCATTTAATGCTCATCATCATCCGGGATTTTCTTCCTTTTGCAATACTGAAATAAATTAATTTCGTTGTGAAGAAGGAAGATCTCTTTTGTCAGTGGATAGTCTAATCTTGGCAGTACCTGACCTTCGAATTTGGTCATGCACTAGCTCAGACAGTTACACAGGATTTTGGTTTGAAAGACCAATTGGACAGTTCCTTAGCAAAATCATGGATATCCTTATGTCTCTCCAAACAATGCTCTCTCAGGGGGAGTGACAGAACTCTCACTAATAAAGCATTTGTACTGTCAAAACCATCCTTAAACTTACTGTCTTCCAAAGTGCCATCTTCCTCCAAGACAAAAAAGACCGGATCTGAGGAGACAAATATGTGAATCACCTCATTAGTAACATACCAGTTACAACGAACATCCCCAAACTATATACAAGTAGTTCATAAAAATAGAACTATAGTTTTTCTGGGATATTTCAGAGTTTGAGCTTGGACATACCATCAGTTTTACATCTGTAATAGCCCAGAAACTTTATCTCCAACAGGAATCACCTTCTAGGTTTTGTCTGCCAACCTAGCCACACAAAGTATTTTTTCATAGTCTCTTTTTGAGGATCAGATTTAAAATGGTTCAGTGAATAAGCCTATGTTGTACAGATGACTACAAACATAGATTCCCTCAGCAATTTCCATCAAAACTCAAGAATCACTGCTTTCTCACCCAATTCCTGTATCAATATCACTTTGTTTGTAATAATTGTCACAGTAATTAAAAAATTGGAATTTGTATGAAGACCACAAATCAATGCACTTACTGCTATAAAATTATCAACAATCCAAATGAAACACACCAGACAAACTAATTTCCAGGTAAAAATATGTTCTAATATTCTCATAATCCATAGCAATATCAATGCATTCCCCAAGGGAGGGAAGGCTTCACTTTTTAAAAAATCACTTGAATACAATGTAAGAACTTATATGAAAGAAGCACCAAACTGCTTAGTATCTAGATACTCTTGCTTATGTCCTAGAAAATCTTTAAAATTATTAATTCTATTCTGAAAGATGAGTAGAAGGTCATACTTTACACCTCAAGTCATCAAAATTAGGAAGCCAGTCTCCATATTTTTGCTTGTATAATCAATGGAGAGAGCTTGTCCCTGTGAGAATTGCCAAGAGTTCTCTGAGGTATACTCTGAAAGAATCTCTCCTACTTTTGCAGTGCAAGGAACATATGGAAACTGTCCTACTAAAGCAGGAAGTATAAGTAGTAATTTTGTCATCAGACAGAATAGCCCACTTGCCTTTTTCCAGATAAGTAAATGCCTCAGCAGTATACTATGGAGAAATCACTGGCAGTGATGATTTTTAATTATTGGCTTATTTCACTTTTATCTACAACCATGTCTTCAACAGGGTGTTTATTCTGCAATTATATTTCACTGAGAAGGCGTAGATGGGACAGTACTGCTGCTTACCACTGTAATTGCTCTTCAGGAGCTCATTAGCTCCAGCTGCAAAGAAAACCAGTCTCAAGCTTAATTTGCGACCCATGCCAGACTGGTATTATCCAGACCCATGGATCCAGATAGAGAGACTGCTTCAGGAGAAGTTAGTTTCAATGCGATCTCTCCAGCCCTTCAGATCCTGGGTTCACTGGACTTAAGAATCAGGACTTTTATATAAAACTGAAGATGTATTTGAAGAGGAAACACTTCGTCAAGATCTAGGAAACCAAAGTAAGAACCTTTAATTCTTTGTTAATATTTAAAAATAATTCAGTATGACCTAAATTACTGTCTGGGTCAAGTTATTTTGCACCTAAGCTCTCTAGCTGCACATGGGTAATGCTTTTCAAGTAGAGCTGCTTTTGAATCTCAGTTGACTATGACCCTAGATATGTTCCTCCTCCAAGTTAAAAATTTCTAATGCTTCATTTTTATTTAGAGAAGGAAATAGAAAAGAGTTATAGCAGTAAAAATAATTAATGGAAAATTTCAAATATCTATAACCTAGAAAAGATGAAACCATTTTGAAATTAAGCAACTATGAAGACCTGACAAGATAATGGGGATAGATGATTCTCACCACCTACACAACAGGAGACGAGGATAGAGAGGCTGATAACAGGAATACTGAAATATATTTTGTAGCATGTTTGCTTTGCTTCTAAGTTTGTAAAATCTTTGCAGAAATATCAGAATACTTAATGAGTAGAGAAGCAAGATGGAAGGATAACAATGACATGAAAAAGTAATCAGGTTCAGACTATCCTTTTTGGGTCAGAAATAGCATTAGGCAACTTGATTAGGAGTTTGTTTTTTAGCCTGTATTTAATCACTGTGTATATATTGACTTCTCAGATTATGTTGAAGGGCTGTAAAGAAGAAGCAAATCATAAAAATATGCACTGGTAGTTCTTTGGAAGAAGTTTGTTGGGGTGATGATGTGCAGAGACTCACAATAATATTTCTGCTAAGAATTGGGAGGGGCTTTTTTTTTCATTAACGGTATGAGGGGTCCCAAATCTGTTATCCAGGTTATCAGGTGGAAAAGCCTCCCTATGTTCCTCTGCTGATTTTGCCAAGGAATCTGCTCATACACACTAACTCAGGCCTGAGCGGTTTACTGGGAGAAGTCTGTCTACTCTTTCCTAAATTATTCATGAACATCTTAGTTTTGTTTCTGGCAGCTGCTTAGAGGATGACTCCTTCATACTCCTGGCCTGCAGCATTAGCAAGTGCAAAAGAAGAAGGAAGCTTAAAGGAGCATTTTTAAATTTTGGTGGAAGAGCACTAAACTCTGATTAGAAGAGGTAAGGTAGGACTTATATACAGGATTTCTGTCTCAAAATAGGATAAAATATTCACAAATGGATAATGTCATTGTCTAGTAGTAAAATCTTAGAAACACCATTCCATACACCTGAAAAAAGAACTATTGTTGCAGAAAATCCTCTAAGCATGGAAAACTGAGGAAATCAGTTTAGATACAACTTTGATGGCAAGGATTATAGACACTTCAGTAAAGTCTCTGGCTACACATTTCTGTCTGGAAAATGAACCTTCTTTTTCTTAACAACACACATTTGTTTATTTTCCTCTTTGCTCTTTCACATCTAGAGGTTTTTTCCTTCCACACCTAGAGATATTTTTTCAAATGAGACTAATGCCTTGCAAAATAAATTCCCAGTTTCCTAAGGATTCTTATTTCTTGATGAAGTCAGTTGTACTGGATATGTTAATGGCAATACTTTGACAAGAAGATGTAATCAGGGTCAAATAGTCATGTCTAAATTCATACATGCACATATACCTATGCATTAATAATATTTACTCACATACATAAAGTATATATAAAGAAATGTACTTATTGAATTGCACATTGAATCTGAACTTGCAATCATTATGCAAGCAGTGGATCAAAACTCTGCTTGAAAATATACAATGGAGGGTGAAAAAATAAGCACAGCCTAAAAAAAATCCTGCTATTTTAATTATTATATAAGACATAAATTGGGATTTAGATTATGCCCTACACATTGACTCAAGACAGCCTGAAACTAAAGTTTTTAAGATTTAATTTTCTGTTGCTATTAATGAATATTACAACAGTAGCTGCCCCCTGTGGCTTGGTATAAAAAGCAGTGTATATACCTAGCACAACATTTGCAGACCTCCTCAGTTTTGTGTTTTTAATGTGATGAAAAATTGTACAAGTAACAAAGGAAAATGTCATGGTAACTAAAACATTTCCTATACATGTATTTTAGAGGGAAGCTAAATCAAAGGTCTTCAAAGAATTACTAGGGTTCTTTCTAGGAGGTTATTGACAAATATGTAGTTTGTCTTCTGAGTTTGTGCCTCTTTCACAGATTGGTGTATTTGTGATCCCACAGGCAGGAATAAGTGTCTGTAATTCATTTCTCCTTGTTAACTAGTGTGCTTTTGTGTGTAGGATGATTGACAGCAAACTCGGCTTAGTCCCAACGGATGAGCTTGTTAGCAAAACCCTAGCATCCTATCTCTAATAAAGCATATCAGCAGTACATTTTGTCCTATCTATTAGCCTCTCTGTTTCTTTTTTGTGAAAAGCTGAGTGTCCCTTTGAAGCAATGACAAATAAACCCCTGAACTGAAGTGCTAGGCTGCCTTATGGACAGCTGGATAGTAAATGTCACACCGTGTATAGAATGCCTATTATCAGAGTGAGCCATTTGTTCCATTCCTTTCAGTATCTTAATGTAATACAAAATTGCTAAATCAAGCCCCATGTCTGTGACAGAACATAATTAATGAGAAAGCAGGAGCCAATTCAACACTCTTTATTGGGACCTAATTGGCTCAGGCAACAGAGTTGTCACTCAACAAGAGACTTCCTTTAAAGCAATTTTGTTCTTGGTTGTATTACAGAGCCTATTAAATTGTCCCCTCCTTGATCACACAAAGAAGTATCTGCATGCAATAATTAGCTTTTCCAAGGGGATTTTTTTTAACTCTTTCAATAATAGCACATTTTCAAGCACTGCTGGAGGAAACACAGCACAGGGAGATGTGCAGCCTCTGGACTGAATAATTGTAATACATGCATTTTGGGAAAGCCTATGAGGATTGCATCAAAGCTATGGCCAGGACATAATGGGGTGGCCTGATTTCAGAAAAGGTTGAAGGTCAAGCTGGGCACCTAATATTGCACTTTGTGCAAACTGTTCAGCTAAAGGAGCAAGGGAAAATGTAGAGGAATGGATTGTTTAACTGAATGCTTGTTTTCTGACAAAATATTAAGCCACCATGAGGAATGAGAGGTCCTATTTCCCAGTGCCAATATCAGCAGATTCTAGTACCTCTGTGAACAGCCATTCATTTTGAGCAAGAATCAAAGCCTGGGAGTATTTTTTCAGTAATTGTCTGCCCGAATTTCCTGGGCGTTGTGTTTTTCTTAATCAGTAGATTATGGGAGAGTAAACTGGGAAGTCTGTAACTTTTAAGAGGGATTTTTTTGCCACCCTAAGAACACACTTCACACTTTGGAGTTAAGTAAGAAATTCCTCCTTACCTAAGTAAGAAGGATTTCTAGAACCTGGTTCTGTAACCCCCCAAAAGCACAGATTTCTACAACTAGTCAAAGGACAACTTGCTCAAGCTGAAAATACATTACTGATTGAAGTGCAGTGATTTAACCACCATCAAAAAAATTGCAGAAATGCTCACTATGTCTGTAGCTTGAAATATTTAACTTATTTTCCAGAAAATTCCAGACACAGTCACTAAGCCTCATAAGAACTTATTTGAAAGCCAGACAACAAAATGAGAGGGTCCTGAACCAGTTGACTATTTCCGTGTTTAGAAAGGCTTATCGTAAGTTGAATTTCAAATTTTCTGCTCAC
Source organism: Origma solitaria (assembly GCA_013397895.1). NCBI lineage: Eukaryota > Metazoa > Chordata > Aves > Passeriformes > Acanthizidae > Origma > Origma solitaria. The sequence continues at coordinate 2,179,043 of VZRL01003083.1, forward strand.
TTTAGTGTTAAAGATAGTATTGAAGTACATGGCCCATGTTTTGTCTCAAAATTGTCACTTAACATCCTGTATAACATCTATTAATAGATATGTAAATTGCTGTATTAGTTGTTAGTCTTGGAGAAAGCTGAGTGTAAGAAATCAGTATATTTAGGGTTTAGCAATCAGTACATTTTAGTTCTTCCCTCTTATGTCTTCCAAAGACTAGAATGATGTGACTAATCATATAGATAATAGTGTATTATCACTTATTATTTTCTTCAGGGTAAAAATTCCAGGGATTTCAAAGGAAATAAAAAAAAAAAAACCCAACAGAATGAAAAGAATACAGAATGTTGTTGTTTTGGGCTTTTTTTTTTCCCCCAAAATGTGTGCTTAATGCTATATCTGCAGTTATATCAAGTGACTGCGATGACCACATTTTGATTTGCATGTTTTTTGTAGCTTTTTTAGTGGTAGGAGTTCATTGGCATCTGCTCTAATACACAGACTACAACATAGCCACTGCTTTGAAGGCTCACCTAGAAGAGAATACATACATATATTACAAAACCATTTTTTTTCAAATTCAGTAATGTGCAAGACAAAATCCTAAATGCAAATGTTAATCAATAATGACCTTTCACAGGTGATTCATGAAGTCTCTGAGGGCATATATTCTGAGTACAGTTTTATTAGCTTATTCTTGTAACAAGTGAAAATGATTACAAAAACTTAAATAATCTAATTTTCTTTAATTAATGACATTCAATCAATATTATAAAAATAACATTGTATGTTATGATTAATTCTACATGGTATAGAATGCTAATGGGCATTGAAGAATTTTAAAAATTACAGCACAGGCATCTACTGAGAAGATTTTTGACAAGTCAAATTATAATGTAAAAAAATAAACATTTAAATTGAAATACTTTACCAAACAAATATTACGTAGAAAAACAGTCATGGAAAAGATATTTTGGGAATATATTCAAGACAGCACTGATTGAAATGTTTTATCTAATGAAACAGTTCTCTGATGTTTAATTTTCATTCAAAAAGTACTTGAGTTCCTAAGTGAATTGCCAAGCTTCTGTAGTTCTGGGCATCATAACTGTATAACATGAGTTGGATGCCATGCTGTTTGAATATAACACAAGACCAAAAGGCTGTTTCTCATTTCAGAAAACCTTGGGATCCAGATATTAGTAACAGTCTCCTGACAACACATAGGCAGAAGTTAGATATCTCCACATGTCTATGCTTGAAAGGTCATTGTCACTGATGACATAAAAGTGAGGTCTAATCAAGAGAGAAATATGACATCATTTGGTTGTCAGCGCAAACAGAACTAGAATGTGTGATTCCAGGACTGGTGGTTATTAATACTTCAGCAACTGAAAAAAGACAATCCATATTAGTATTGTATCTCTATTCAATGCATAAGGACAACATCTTGCATCTACATTAGCTGACAGTGGCTAAGAATAGACAAGAATTAGATGTGTGTTTTTGTGAATTATACAAACAAAGTTATTATGATGTATAAAAACCCCATTGTTTAGGTCTGTAAGTTTTTCCCTCTTACATATGCAAGGACCTCACAACAGATGTCTCAGTAAGGACTGGTTTACATAGTGGCTTTGAACTGTTTCCTTATTTTGATAAACAAAGCATTGTTGTAATTAGTAAATTGGGAAAAAAAGTCTGAGTCAGGACAGAAATCCTTCCATCATTTTTTGTGTCTGATATTATCCTGTAATACTCCACAATATTACCCTAGGAAATGATGACAAATTCCTAAGCATACAATTTTCCAGAATATTATGAAGATGTCATCTTTTTCATGTAAATGCTGCCTGTGTTCTTCATCTCATATGAAAATGTAATAATACTTGTCCTAGTATCTTAGTCCCCAGCTGCATAATTTTACACAGGTCATTATATTTCAGAAACAAAAATATTGAATACTCTAAGCAGTCTTGGATTTCCAGGCACTAACTCTGAGGGAGTCTGCAACCTCTGAATCTGTCATGTAACCAGACTTTTCTTCAGCACAAAGTATGATTAAAAGTAATAACACATGTCATACCACTGTGGCAATGCCAACACAGAGGATGCGTTTCTACAGAACAGATGGTACTTGCAATGCTAAGAAGTCTATTCTCTTCATTTTACCTCATTGTTGCTTGGCTTCTGTGCCTTCTCACACACGTCACACATTTGAAAGTGTGCACAATGTCCTCTTTCTAAAGGGCATGAGCATATGAACTCATATAAACAAGATCAGAATGCAGATTAATTTATCTAGAGCATAATTAAATATAGATTTAAAAACAAATAGCAGCCGAACCCCGTATCTATTATTTTAGAGTCTAAGGAATTTATAATTTTGAAAAGCTGGGAAAGGTAGTACTCATTAAAAAAACATAGCAGGGATCAGTTCACCTACTATGTTACAGATACTAGTGTGAAATATAGCAGTTTCAAGAAGTGCTGAGTAAACTACATTACAATTTAAGACTGAACATTATGAAGAATAATTTAAAAACAAAAGAGGTGTGAGGCAAGCAGAATTCTGTCTGACCTTCATTCAAAATTGATGCTCTTGTAAAAAAAAAACCATGAGACACAACGATTGTAAGAGTTTTTAAAATATCATTCACAAGTTGGCATATCTGGTATTTCAGTAACTGACAGTAAGATACCAAGGCAAGAAGTTACACCTATAAGGAACCTGAGGAAAGAGCATTATATAATCATGAAAATATCTTCAAGATCTTAAATTTCCTTTTTAGATATGTAAAACATCAAAATTCACGTTAATGCAGATTTTGCAGATCACAAACTGACGAAAAAAGGCTTCAATGTGTGTAGAAGGAAGATGGTGTTCTGGGTTGTGACTCAATAGGTCTATGTTCTGCTCCAGCAGTTATTCTGCTTGCTTATTTCTCAGCACAAGAAGTGAAGTTCAGTTTAGGCGTATAATACTCTCAGATATGGTATGCAGAATCAGCAAGGGTTAGAACTACTCAGGCAGCAAGCAGGAATGATCTGCTGTGTATTCACCAAAACTAGTCTATTAAGGAATGAGTCTGTATTCAGTGTAATAATAAAATGCTGTTTCTTTCTTGATCAGCAAGGGTGTGAGTAATGGCACTGAAAGCCAGTTTATGCATACTTTTGGCAGTCTGAAAAATTACACAAATGACCTGAAAATAGGGCAAAATTAACTGCCATGATCTATCCATGTGTTATCTGAAAAATACTGACAGTCTGCTCAATCCTCTTCCATGGCTGCCTGTGGGGTCCCCTGTACTAAGAGATATGTGATATTCAGCTTGAATAAGACTTGGAAAAATGCTAGCATATGTAGCATCTATATTTTAATCTCATCTGCAACATCCTCTGTAATTTTTTCTGCAATCAGTCTTTTCTGCAATCAGTCTGGTCTAAAAAGACCTGTTACAATAAATTGGGCAGCCTGTTACATCGGCTTATCTTGATGGCTAGACAGACAAGATTATTAATTGTGTGGTATATGATAGAGTTTTCACAATGGCCGGTACAGCATAGTGACTCACAAATTATACAAATATTTTCCTTCATATTTTTTCTGCTAATTGACTTTGTTTTCTTTCTCTTTGATTCGTATTGTCAGAAAGAAACCATCTTGTAAATCACTGGCCTTTATTGAATTAAGTCTGAAATTTAGGTAGGACACAAAAAGCGGGCAAAAATAAATTATTCTGCCCTTTGTTATCTACTCACTTAAGGGATGTTAACTTTTTTGAACTTTGTTGCTCTAGACAAGAGATACTAACAGAATACGTAGCAATTTGTATGAATATTTCAGGGTAAAAGAATAATTCTTGTTAGTCTCAAGCCCTTGGATCATTCAAAGTTAAAGCAGCAGAAATCCTTGAGGCTTACTGCAGTCTATCTCAGTGTTCAACCTGTATAGTACAGGTTATGATCCCTGTAAAAAGAAAGCACTTTGTCATGTTCCCCTCATTGTATTTCTTACTGTGACATTCTAAACAGACTTCTGGGATGTCTTGGCAAATTCAATGCATTATTGCAGATCCCTTTCTGGTAGACGCTTCCTATCAACCCAGGGGAAAAAAAAATTATTATAAGGAACATGAATAAAACTTCTTCAAAAGCTGACATAAGCACTGACTATGGGTTAAAGTTCTTCACACAGCTCATCAGTGGGGAAGAAAATGACGTAAGCATTGTACTTCTTTCGACCTTTGGGTACATTTTTCATTTTGGCTAGGAATTCTATGTGAAAAGTATTTTATCATCTCAACAGTTTTTAAAATAACTATAAAAACAGTTCACCCTCAGACAACACATAAGGCTTTATTTGGGAAAGAGAATTAGTACGATAAAGCTGACAGTCACTCTTTATTCAGGAGAGATTCAGCAAGCTGTTACTACTTCTGTTTTGAACAAGAAACATTAAAAAATTGTTATTTCACTGAAATGCAAGGTTGCTTAGACACTTAAGAGTAAGGAGTTTCTTTGGTGCTAAAAAGTGAATATGTACATATCTGTGTGCAAATCATCTAGAAGAAGACAAAGTCAGAGAAATAATTAAACTGCCATAGACACAAAAAAAGTAAAATGACCCTGAGGAAAGACTGGAAATACCTTTGAGGAGAGGAATCCTGGGAAAATGAGGAGAAATGTGAGAAGACAAATTGTCCCCAGCTATTTGATTAATGCTGTGTTCTTCGAAAGAAGATTTTGTAAATTCTTTGTAAATGAACATGCTCTATGAAATAAGTTCTCTCCTCTAATGGAAATAGTTCAAAGCATTTTACTGGTTATGTCCTAATATCAAAGGGATGCAATTGCCATTAGATTCTGTATTGCTCTTCCAGAAAAGCCAGACGTGAAACTGTTTAGTGAAAACAGCTTGGGGTGTAGAGCCTCAGCTAATTCCATTTACACAGATATTTTTAAAGGAATTTACATGATAAGACCCTGAAAATTTCAGTGCCTACTATATGATATTTTTGCATGAAGATTTATTAAAGGGTGTGTAAATTTCCAGGCCAAACCCCTAGATAGTTGTGGATTGAGGAGCCATTGTGAGAGTAATTCATATGACACAAAGAAAAATGATACAAAATGGTATTTCCTGTAATTTCTGATTAATTTTTAGGAAAAAAGTCTGTGATTATATATTTTTAAAAGGATTCAGCTGCCTTAGAATTTCCACTAAGTTATCATTTGTTCAGCAAAGAGGAAAAAATAAGTTGATTTGTAGAAACCAAATTAAAAACAAATTCAGTCACAGCAATAATTTGATTTATATGGGAATGTGGTCCTAGACAGCCACGATGTTATATACATACATGTATTCTAATATTTTGTATACATTACTGAGATTTATTGATGTGGCATATTTTTATGTTATCTTTGTTTTTAAAAATGATGCTTTTTTATTGAAATTAACTAGATCTACTGTGCTTTGAAATATGGAACATAGACCATAACATAATGCCACATAGCTGGACTATCAGATGCAGTTAGCAAGTAATATAGCCCATGGAATTTATGAAATAGCAAAGTTGAACTGCATGTTTCTAACAGGATCCTGTCCACCAATATTTTGTCCCATTATCTATGCTGACTGTTGAAGAAAGAAAATTATCTTCCACCTTTTGCAAAATCCAGGCTCTTTATTAAACATTATTACACTTGTGTGTGAATTAACTTGCTTTTGAACACTGAAAATCCTTAAAATCAAGTCTTCATGTACAGAAGAAAACTGAAGAACCTTAGTCTAGGACTTGAAACTGCTGTAATAAGAGCACCAAGAATTCAAAACGTTTTTCTGTTCATTAAGAGGGATTGAGAGATGTTTATAGTTTAGATAAAATAGGATCATATAATTAGTAGACTAATGAATCTAATGTAGATGTGACACACATATTATCAATGTCAAATACATAAAGTCTTACAAATAATTAAGCAATTTTAGTAGTCCATTTTGCTGATGCAAGGCTAAACCATTTCCAAGTTTATTCAAGAAGCAGCCAAAACAATCAACTATATTTTCAAATGCTGCATGCTTCACATTTTTTCTATCCTAGCATTTGTGATAACTGGAACCGAAACCTGCAGATTTCTTGGTATTTCAGAGTATCAGTACAAAGGAGAACATGACTGTGCGATGACTAAGAAAAATCATCATTTGATCTTTGTAATGGTACTGGATAGCCTATTCTCAAGTGACTTATTATAAGGGTATTAAAGGTACTTACATAGTTTTAATTTGCAGTTATATTGACAATTATTATTTAAGCAGGCATTAGAACAAAAAGAATTCAGAAAATAAACAAGGAATATGAAGTATGTCCATATAAAATCGGTGCTTAAGAAATCCACAAAGCCACTGAATTCAGTTTCTCATTGATTTCTTACTCTGTTTCCCTCAAAGAGTGCCTCTCTTATTTTATGTTGGCCACTCCTTTTATACACTGCAGTGGCTTTATCTTCAAACTATATGAAGTTTAGGATTTTACAAATCTCACTGATATGTAAAATTATCACAAAGGTGTACTTCCAAATACCATTCAGGGACTCTGATGGCAAAAACGGTGATCCAAATGACTATTGTGGCATTACAGCACTTGCCATTCCCAACTGCATCAAGGGACACAGTTTCCCATCTTTCTCAGTATGTATTAGTATTAGTATTCTTAAGCTGAATGACTTCTGGTTTCCTATAGTGTCTCTGTATATATTTCTAGACCTTAAATTAGAATTTTCCAAGTATTAATTTTTGTGTACTTTCTCACTTGAATGCATTGCTTTTACAGACATCTGAAAAAAGACACAAACCCTTTCAACGACATATGTCAAAACCAGTATATGGCCAAATAACTTTCAAATGAACCTTAGAAAGACTTATTTGTCAATGGCTGCTCCTGAGACATTAGTTTAGTCTTCCTCATGCCACTAATTTACACAGCCGTAATGACTTGAGGCATGCAAATTAGCAGCCAAGAAAGAATGGATATTAACTGCTGAGATCTCAAGTAATAGCCTCCTAAAATTAATTAGTATTTTAGCTTAACTTCATTTTTAGGTTCAAAAAAGTCAAGATAAAAATGTTTAATATCTTTTTTCAAATGGAAGTCAATACTTGATATAATCAGACAAAGTTTCAGAAAATTTTGATTTCCTCTGAAAATCAGATCCTGTTATTTTAATGCACCTTTATTGGGCCCTGATTTAATGAGATGGTCAGATAGGAGAACTAACAGTCCTCTACTTCATCCCTTGCTCAGGCACAGTGCACTGTGATTGGTGCATTTCTGCCACAAGCCATGAGCTTTTTGGCTCTTCCTTTTTCCCTTCATGTTAGGGTTGTTCGTTCCTTATTGGGAACTTGTGTCTATTGTTCTGTTGTTCCTTCCAGTATTGTAGGAACAATTTATTGTACTACTTATTGCATTTCTATGTATTTCCTACAATGAAGCATAGCGGCATTTCAAAATTTTTCTAAAATAAAAATTAAATAGTAGATACCATCTTTTGCTTTTACATTATCAGTTAAATAAGACTTCAAAGTTAAAAACCTGACAACTCCAATATTAGGTCCTAATTTACAAAAATATTTCATGCCTATAAGTAAAAAAAAAATTATGACCATCACTATACAAACACTGAACAAGTTTCTTAAATAACAATACTAAGAACATTTTTGTGTGAACATGTGAGTCTTCAAGGAGGATCATCAGTTATCTGTTATAATGACATAATAAGGGAAGTACTTCCATTGTTATTTTCACAATGCAACACCAAGTATCCTAGGAACTCTATCCTTACTTCCATAGAGCTCTTCATGGAAAAACAGACTCAAAAGTGCAATATCCATACTACCTGAACTTTGAGAAAAGTATTTAATGCATTTCTGCCTGTCCATAATTGCAATATCACTTTCTAGAAAGCCTGCTGGGCTGAGTTGTGGGACTGAAAAAGTGTTGTTTCTGATTTGGTCTAGTCACCAGTATAGTCACATACATAATCACCCTCACCTAAAGAGCTTTATTTTCAAAGAGCTTTTTTATAGTTGAACTCGCTTCGGAAGTTCCAAGTTATTTCCTGAACCTATTCTGTCATTGAATAAGTCAAGTTTCTTATTCTCATCTAATTCAGACTTTGCAAAATTGTATATTAAGTGCTACAATTTATGTTTACTTTTAAAAGATATTATACAGGCTTTTAAGCAAATTGCCCGATAAGAAAAATGAAATCAAAATATATAATACATATTTGATCTCAAAGAATATTCAATTTGATGAAAAAATTAAAAGCATAGATCTTGAACTGGAACAATTATGTTAGATACTTGCTCTTACAGTATTAACATCATGTTTTGTGATGAGATCTTACCACTGAATCTCCAGTGGTTACTGCAGTTCAGTTTAGGAAACCATAACACAACTGGCGAATCTGGGTAAGACTTAGATCCTTATATAATTTTCATTTCTCTGAGGACAATGTTGTGTAAATACAGATGAAATGACACCAATAAAGTCTTCTGTGAAGTACTTAGTGCTTAAAGAATTAACAGAAAATTAGCTAATGATAGCGAAAGAGAAAGTCAGTGAAGAATAATAATAGAGTATTCAAAATAAAACTAGTGTTACAGTCTGTTAACTATTTTATTTATAGATTTATGTATTATGAAATATTTTTATTTGAATCACTTTGAGGTATAACAGATTAGGTTAATCTTTGGATAAGGTTATAGTATACTACATATAAAAATATATATACTCTTTCTGTATAGTAGAGAGTAAGTGGCGGTAATAGAGTTTACCTTGTTTCTTCTTTCTCACTGACCTGGAATGGGTGCCATTAAACATCTTTTACTTATCAGATGATACAGCTGAAAAATCATGGCATTCTTTGCATGCCATCACTGAGGAAAACAGAAAAAATAATATGGATGAGTCAAAAAATAAAAAGCATATGTAAAAATACTTCAATCAACCATCAATACCTTAATAGCATATTGTTCTGTATGTTATCTGGAAATGACTAATGAAAAAAATCCCATAAAGTAAACTGGCCACCACTTGACAAAAGAATTTTTACCTTCTGATCATGGAGGTTGGCCAAAACTGCAAGAATTTGCATGTGGAAACATATGATAAATAATACTTTATGCGTATGATAAACCATTATTTTGTAATATGAAAAATAGTACATCACACTGATTTTCTAAGCACAACTCTCTGCAGTATTAAGCAGAATTACTGGACACTCCTAAAACTTGATGCCAACTTTCATGGAAAAAGTTTCATATTAGTTGGTATTTATTATTTTTGGGGTTTTTTTTTTTTTTTTGGTCATTAATGTGTTACTTTTACAGACCATGAGTTTATTTATTGAGGATTTTCTTTAAATCTAGAGCTGTTTTCTGATATTCTATCAGCATTATCAATGAATACTGGAGGAGTCCTGTAACAACAAATTTACTGGATCTGCATGATGAATAGTAATAATATACTACAGAAAATGTCAGACTTTTTACAGACTTCCACTAAGGGGACAAAAACATTACAATTACAGCAGCTTTCAGAAAATCAGCTATTTCAGCAAATAAGATTTAAAAAAGAAATAGAGTCTAGCTGCTTCCTAAAGTCATCCCTACTGCAATTCCTCCTGAAATGTGCTGATCTATTCTCTTTGGAGACTAAGGATACCCCAAGGGCGTGGCATGAAGCTGTTTCAGAGGAGGTTTAGGAGGTTTAGGTTGGGTATTAGCAACACGCTCTTCCCCCAGAGGGTGGTTGAGCACTGGAACAGGTTCCCCAGAGAAGTGGTCACAGCATCAGCCTGACAGAGTTCAAGAAGCATTTGGACAATGCTCTCAGGCACTTGGTGTGACTCTCGGGGAGTCCTGTGCAGGACCAGGAGTTGGACTCGATGATCCTTGCGGGTCCCTTTCAACTCAGTATATGCTATGATTCTATGAAAGATGCTACACTGAAGTACACAGGCAAAAAAAGAAATTAAATCGGATTATTTACTACAGTACATTGTAGGAGAGTCCTTGTTACAGTCCCCATTCCAAGGACTTTCAGGTTCTGAGACCTGTCGTGTTTTGCAATATGGCATTTCAGTTTAAAAAGAAAAAAAACAAACAAACAAAAATACTGTCCTTTCTGAAAACCAATTAGTAGAAAATGCTGACACACTAAGTTGAAAAATTCTTTCAACAATAAAAACTGGAGATTGCTCAATTAAGTGAGCTGTATTTTCAAAGCATGCATTATTGTTGAAAAATGTAAAACTATGCAGCTAGAGAACAAGGTTAAAATCAAAATATGGTAAATTTCAAAGAGGCTGCTCCGGAGTAGAAGAAGACAGGTCTTTCTCTGCCAAGAAAAATGTGCAGTAATCTATGCATCAGCTTTCACAGACCTTCCGTCTCCATAAGAAAAGTTCTGCAGACACTAGTTCAAACTCTGACCTAAATTTTGAGGGAACTGTGCTGAAATCCACCATGAAGTAACCCATATATTTCTAACTCTTTTGAAGAACAATATGTGGTCACTGTGTACAGTACACAAATGGACTCCAGTTTCTGGTTCTGTAATCTGAGGCTATTGAAAAATTAGTCATATGGCTCAAGAAAAATAGAATCCATGCTTAGAGTTTGAGAGGATCTCAGTAACAGCTTGTCTTGAATTTCAATGCTGTTAGGACAAAGACACAAGCACTTTTCTGAAGAAAACAAAAAAAAAATTCGTATAGTTCAGAAATTATTTTTTAAATTCAAGGTGTCACACAGTGACCTTAATCTTGAATTTTGCAATGTAAATGTCTTATATGGAAGTGTCAGATAAAATGAAATGAATGGTCCAATATAATAGAGCTATTTCTGACTCCTATGCTCTGATAAAATGTCATCTTTGTAATAACAAATCATCTATATTACATCTACTATCAAGAGATAGAATTGACATCTTGCTGGGAATATTAAGGCAAACCTTCACTGACACGAAGGGAATAAGCAGATCATACATGCTTGATAATATTTACCCACATTTTAACAGGAATTTGGTTTATCTCTATTTGCTTTCCTATTGGGCATATTTTCTGTGAATATGTAGGTATTCAAGATACACTCTGTAAAACCTTGGCACAGCTTATATCTGAAAGGAACCTCATCATAAAGCCACTATACAATCAACTGAACAAGATATAGAAATCAGCAAGACCCTTTTATCTTCTGCTTATTTGGTTACAAGGTAAGAAAATCTTAAACTTGGTCAAAAGGAAGGACAAAATGTTTCTGAAAATTAAGTGCTCTGTAATGCTGATGTGACACATTTGTCACAAATCAAGGTGGTATTTATTACTGAGTATTATGCATTATACAGGTATTGTCACCCAAAGTCTGAGCGCAGAACTAGAGTTAGAAAATTTGAATGAGAAATTCGAGAATTTTTGGAGATTATTTTATCAGAAGATATCTCCTTCCACAGCAATCATACAGACTCAGAACCTTAGAATGACCAAGGTTGGAAGGTATCTCTGGAGGTCATCTATTCCAGTCCTCTGTGCACAGGGCACAGTAGGGTCAATTTGAAGTCAGAGTCAAATTCTAAGTTACATTTTCAGTTCAATTTTTTACCATATGCAAACATGGACACGCCACAACTTCTCTGCCAACTTTGCATCCCATAATTCTGATGTGGCAGCTATCAGCTATTTGCATGAAAAGCAGCATTTAGTGATCTTACATATGTTCACCTCCTCAGCTCATTGAGTAGAAATAAAAAAGAAGGACTACTCTGACAGTGGTTAAATCTCTGTGGACATAAAGTTATTTTTCTTACAAGTTACTCTTTTGGAATCTCCTCTGATACATGAAATATACAGATGGCAGTAACTGAAAACCCAAAATAGAAATGATGATTAAAAATCAGCTATGCTGCTGCAGATTTTAAGCTGTATCATATCAAGAATAGCTGTACTTTCGTAAAATGTCTGTGTAGAGAAATTGGAAATTAAATTACAGACTCTTTGAAATGCACAGAATTTAATAGTACAAATTATGTTGGGGTTTTTTAAATTTAAAATTCTATATTCTCTAGGCTACAGATGACTTACTCTATGAAGATCAACCTCGTATCGACATCAAACAGGCCCTTTGTCCCTTCACTGTTCCTGCAGTAAAATGAACTATAGGAGCTTGTCCCCCTGGATAAAACTGATGTAAAATATGTGCTACCATAATAAGCAGTTCTTCTCATCACCTGTTAAAAAATTGAAAATTATTCAATACAAACACATTGAAAAAGTCCACAGAAATGAAAGTTGTTATTTCTTGTTTTCTTCATATTTGATGCAAATGCAACTGTGGAAGATTCCTCACCTTCTCACTGAAAATTAACAACTGTAAATCCATTCCTAAATAGATCCTGTGATTTTCCTCTTCAGCCTCACATGATTGTTCTAACCTGCTCTTTTAGATCACAACTGTGTTCCAGCAATGTTATATATTGTATATATAATTAAAATACGAAACTGTAATAAAATGCATTTAAATATCCGCATTAGAACTTGATATTCTCCTGCATCTCTTTACTTAATAGAAAACATTTAAAATCACATTGTACTAGTATTGTCAATCATGTAAATTATCTTTGGTTTCAATTTGAAAAGTGTTGGTGATGGCCTCTGAGTCATTTTCTGTATCATCATCAGAGATAAAATTAAAGGGAATGAAGTAGAGTCACAAACAAAATTTAGCAAGAGCTATAAAGAAATAGGAACTACTCTTAGGTATACTGCAATATTAAAATGTAAAATATCCTATTAGATCACAGGTAATTGAGTCACATGAAACTGTGAGCTTGTAACTATAATCAAAACTTAGAATCATGTGGATATATATCAAAGGCTGAATGTGTGGTTACTATTAAAGTCCAAAGGAGTAACAGGGTCCAGTATATTTCTGATTATAGTCTTTAAAATAAAAAATTACAAAAAAGAAATTCCAAACAAATCTATTAGTGGAAAAGAAGGAACACAAAGTTTGTTACTAACAACAATTTCCAACATAAAGCTTGAGCAAAATTTCCCTCTATACATAGCTTTCAGAAATATGCAAACAAAATTAATCCAAAGCAGGTTTGACACATGAAGAAAATTATAAACCTCCAACATATATCTGTAAATTTGCCCTAGATTGGTTACAGTCTCTACAGAGGAAGAAAAATTAGGATGATCATCAAATGGCAGATGGAAACCCAACAGTGTTCTAACTATTGTTTTCAACATATGCTTGGAAAGTGACAAAAGAAAAAGACAAAATGTGTTACTTAGTTCTTTATCCTGTATAAAAACCAAATTAATTAATTTAATAAACATTCATTGTTTCAAGGACAGCATTTAAAAATAAAGAAAATATATACTCACACTGCACAAGAATAAAGTTAAAAACTGCTACCCTAGATTTTTGGTGGTAATATCAGTAAACCACTCTATATTTTCCCCTGCAAATGGCAGGCTAAGACTCCAAACCGTTTTTGTATTCACTTAAAAAGTCTGTTGCATTTGAAAATTAACAGACTACAACCCATCTTGAATTTTGGTGATTCAGAATCAAGACAATACATTGTTGTATTGGCTAAACCGATATAAGAAGGGATAGAATCACAGAAATGTAGCTTTTTCAGATTCTATGAACCATTGCGAGACTGTTGCTGAGTACAGTGCCTGTGTGGCACTATACTAAAGCCTGAGACTGGCTGTATTTGACATGAGCCAAGAAATGAAAAGAAAATATTAAAGGGAATCTAAATACCAAAATTATTCAATCTAGTACCTGTAAGGCACAACTCAAAAAAGGGTGGACTAGGACAGAAGTCATCTTCAGAGAGAAAAGGCTAAACAATATTAGGAAGAAAAGTAGTGGAGGAACTGAAATCCAATCCAGTAACAGTAGAGTTTCAGTGCTCCAACATCTCTGGAAAGATACTTCTACATTAGAAGGAGTAGGGTGTTAAATGGTTTGGACTGAGAGGCCAAGTACCAAATGCTTGAGTTTCTGGAGTGCTACCAAGATAATGCACTTCTTAGAACAATTACCAGGCTGGTCCTAGAACACTGAGTTTATTAGAGTCATGCCTGAGCATACGATCATAACTGAGATTATAAAAAGATGCATAGGCAGTAATTCCAAAATGAGTAACATTACCAAAGAAATAATGGCAGCTGTTCTTTCTTCTAAAGAGTATTGGGACTAAGAAATGCAATTGAGTTTCAATAATGATGCCAGTTCAGGAATGAATTAAATGCATTAGATTAAGGAATGCAATTGGGGCTTCAATAATGTCCTTGCTTTTAATTTCAGACCATAGTATAACTATGAAGATATTTTCATTGTCTCTCATCTACACTTCTACTAAAAAATTTCTGATAAAGTCAAGCCTTTAATTTAACTTTCATGACTCCGTGATTAACATGCTTGTGATGATCTTATTCTTGTGCTAATAAAAGCAAAGTGGCACATAATACTGGGAAGAATGAAGGTCATGGTAGAAGAACCTGGCATTCTTCCACAAAGGGGGAACAAGTGATGATGTAGGTACCAACTTCACACTTTGAAACTAGATTCAAATTCTTTCTAAGGTGAAAATGATCTTATACTAATTTCCAAAGTTTTTATTAAAAAACGCACTATTCAGCTGGCATGAGTTCTTGTTGACAACCCTGAACTGACTAAAAGGGATAGCACAACTATCCTAGCATAACTAGGATTGAGAAGTATTGGCAGAAATGAGGAAGCCTGCCTACAACTGTCTTGTGACTGTACTTTTATTCATTTTAATATCACAATATCTTGTGTGATTATCTAACCTAAAGAAAATCCCATATAACTTTGTAGTAGCAAAACCCAAATGAGTAAAACTGAAAATATGCCAACCTACTATTAATAACTGACAGACTTGGATAGTAACTGCTGCTAATCGTTTCTCAGATTGTTTTGGGAAGAAGACAGCATGTCACCAAACTTCTAGGTAAGGCTAGTTTACAAGATAAGCTAAACAGAAGGCTTGTTCTGTAGAAGCAATACACAATACTGTCATTACAAAAGCTTCATGTTTGGCAGAACAATCATTTTCCCCTTTGATCCTGGGATCTGTAAGACCCTGCAATTTTCAGATAGCAATGGCACAAGATCAAGGTCAACAGTATTTTTTTAAGATAACATTTTTTAACAAAAGGAGAGAAGCACAGAAACAGCCAGGCAGCAGTTGCACATGTGGCACTCATGTTTTGTAATAATTTCAGCCTGAATCCTGCCAATATCACTGCATCTCAAGCCACTTGCTGGGACGCTGAGCACATCCATCCTCTCCTGTAGGCGTTATTTCTACCCAACAAAGAGACTGTGCTTGGCTTCAGAGACTGTTAGTCTTCAGTTTCATGGGCACAAAAACAATTAAAAATCTACTATGAATAGTGAATAGGAAAAAACAAATCCTTAGCTGTCAGTAGCAGGCACAGCATCATGGAGGGCTTCTCCATTACTAGATAACTGTCTTGTAAAAATAATCCTTGGCAGAAACAGGACTTGGATCACATTCAAGAAAGGAAATTTTCTAGAAAGATTTCATGATTTTCCAGAGATTATTCCAAGTTTTTTTGACTAATCTCCAATCTTTTTTGGTACTCTCACTTACATCTTACAAAATTTCATAGACTGTCTACCAGCAGCTTTGGTAGTACAATAGTTACTGTCATTAAACATTTATAAAACACAAAATAATATTTCTGAAGAGGAAAGCACACTGGATTAAAACAGCTACTGTTGTTCTTCAAAAAACAAACAGTATAAGCATAAAGAAAGACAGACTTTTAAAAAAGTCTACAAGGAAAATGCAGTTCCTTAAGTAAGAGTGGGAAAATATTTTGGAAGATATCTTAATTACACTTTTTTCTTCACATTTGTATAGCACAGAATTCATGCCTAATACTGCTGTGACTGATATTGCTGTAATAAAATTGCTGAGGTTGCAGAACATTGTGAGGCATGGAAGATGTGGGGTTTCATGTACGCAGATCACTCAAATGTTCAATCTTACACTGAGTGCATCACATATCCTATTTTTTCTGAGGTCATGTGTCATTTAAGAATCATTTTTAACCTAAAGAGAGCAGTCTGCATATTGCCTATACCTAGGGACCAGCATGTGAGGGGATACCCTTCTGGAAGCTCCCCCAGCAGGGGTAGGAAGAGGAGCAGCCTCTGCCGGGCCCTGAGTGCCTCGAGGCGGCCCTGACGAGCCTTTTCTGCCCGCTCCACCCCAAAGCCCTTTCCTGGGCCGCGGGGCTCCATCCACACCCAGCTCTGAGCTCTCACTCCTGGCGCTGGGAGGCCTGGGCCGTACCTGAGCCGGGTTATCCTCGGCAGCCCTCATCCCGGCCTGCGGATCGCCATCCCGGTTTGGCCTCACGCCTGCCTGGCCGGGGCCGGGCCTCTGGCCGCCCGCCCTGGCTGTGGGTCTGGGCCTTGCCGCCCGACACTGCGTGGCCACAGCTCCCACACGTGCTGCGGTGGGGCCTCCAGTACACCTGTGAAACCATGGAAAACAAACAGCAAAGTGTGTAAAAAGTGCAGTTTTAGCAGGTTGGGGATTCTTTGATTTTTAAGAACCACCACATAGCACCTGCTCCTTCTAGTAAGTACAATGAGCTAGAGCAGCAGGTTGATCTTCCCAGAGACAAAATATTCCTTTGTCTGATGAGAAGCTTTAAGGTAAATTCGGAAGAAAATTTCTCACTCTCCAAAAAACAGCATGGAGAGGGCAATGTTCTTCCATTCTAACAGAAGCTTGTCTTCAGCTTAATTACATTTATTTCACTGTATTCCCAGGAAGAACGCACAGAAGAAAAAAACACCTGAAAATAAGAAGCCATGTAGTCGCATGTGGTAGGCTGTGTCTCCAGAACTCATGATGTGTGTCAGCTTAGGGGCGGGATGTGCATTGACGCATTAAAGGGGGGAAAAAAAAAAAAAAAAAGAAAAGAAAAAAAAAATCACTTCAAGACTTAGCATTGCACCTTTGCTTGTACACAACATTTGTAAGTTGAGAGGACAACTATGACATCCTATGAACTACTGCAGTGACAGATGTCCTAAGTATGGCTCTCTCAGTACAATCTGGATACAAAGGACTGAGACAGCCTTCAGCACTGTAGAAAAGGTTATATGTTTGTTTAGATTTATTCTCAGGTCCAGAAATAAGATATTGTCAGCATACACTTTATCAATATGCATATCCTTCTACAGAAGTAATCCTTCCAGGGACATTTTGACAATATGTGTCTTGCTGAAGGATTACTCAGTCAAAAACCTGATATCACTTTTGTGTTCAGTAATACAATGCAGCATGCTTAATACAATAATGGGCCATTATCTCTTGTTTTCCAAAAGATGCTTTGAACTGCAGATAGAAACTTACATCTCATTATAGCCTTTGCTATGTTAATGTAAAAATCCAAAAGAGTGCTGCCTCTGCTGGAAGGTGGATTTTTCTTTTTTGGTTTTTACACTTTGTAAAGCACTCTTAAAAGGCAAATCTTTTTTGTTTAAAGGAGCTCTACTGACATGGTTGACAGATTATAGCTAAGCTTCTACCAATGAAAGTGTGCATATTTTATATCCAAGTACCATGCATTTGCATCCCAATTACACTGAATTTACTTCTAGATTTTAAGTTTCTTCCCATGCCTCTGATAATTCAAATTATCAGTTCAGTTATAACAATTAGGACAATTATATGTTCTGTTAACAGTGAACCAAACTGTTCCAACCATTTTACTTCTGGTCCAAGATAAAACTTGTGAACAAGAGGATCTGTGAAGGGGTTAATGAGGAATGTATGTCAAATCCAAATCACTCAGCCGATACTTCTGTGACATACAGTTTGGTATGTGTACTTGTGTTTAGTCTCTTGTGAGAGAGACTTGTGTTTAGTCAGTTCCTTTAGTATGCAAGCCAGGAAATCAAAATGGCAAGTCTAGATAGAGTATTAGAGTGTAACTCATGAAGATCTGACTTTCTACAGCATATAGGAAGTGAGCTTTCTTCTCCTGCAGGAATGATCATTGAGAGCCTTTCTTACTCCATTTTTGTTAGAAATCAGAAGGTGTAGTTATCAGATGATGATTATATACCCACCCCCTTGAATATATTAGTCCTCTTTTTAAATTGGCATAAGCCATTGCTCTGGGTTAAGCAGGCATACTGATGCATAAATTACAAGGAAGAAGACATATATAGCCAATCCTATCTGTAAGTACTGAATTTGATTCCTCCGTTAAGAATATCTGAGTCACTCAAGTAGATGTATTTGATGGGCATGTGATCTAATTGTGTTACTGCTAAACCTCAAACAGTTGCTATTAGAAGCAAATTAGCAAGAGACCTTTGGATAATTCTACCACTCAAATCAAAATCTCAGTCAATTAGCCATCTTAATAAATAACAGTTCCCTAAAATGAGACCGGAAAAGGAGGCTAAATATGCAAAAAACCCTATAAGGTGAAAAATTTAACAATTTTCCAAAGGTCAGGAAGGAAGCCAGGATCTAAATTAGATTAAGGGTTTGATTTTTCTACTCTTTTATCCTTATTCAGGCACATAAAAGCCAAAATAAAATTTTTTCATTCCAATCACAGGCCGTATCTTTGTAAAGAATTCAGTTCAGCTGCTTGCAATGAGAGTCATGAGGGTAGCTTAGAGCAAAGAGTTTGATCAGAAGTAATCATCAGGTAACCAGAGGCTTTTGGCTTTTTGTGGCCCTTTAGCTGTTTCGACTATCATGAAATGAGCATTGGTGCTTTAAACAAGAGCAGTTGCCTTCTCCACAGTGTTAGCGCTTCTCTATGCAGAGAACGCACACTATCACATCCAAGCACATATATTGGATCTCTCTGTCCATTGCTTTGATTTTGCCTATGCTGTCCCAGCAATTTGCATCATATAATTTGCTGTAGGTCTTGAATTCAGCCCAATCAACAGGTTGTTAATGGAGCAAACTGACTACATATTCCATTGCTCTAGAGCTTGTCTAAGCACGATTCATGTATAAGCATGATTCTAAGCAAATCTTTTGGCAGATATGAGGCTGTATATAAATATCCTTATACTATTTTTGTAGGGGAAAATACGTAGAATAATTTGAAGAATAACTTGAAATAACGTACCAGCCTGTAAAAAAAAGAAATTAGAGTTGAGGAAAATATGCCTTTCAGTCATGCAAGAGTGAATAGAGTTGTTGATACTGTATGGTACAGGTTCTTATGATTTGGAATTGGATCCATATGAAGTTCCCTCATATGCAGAGAAGAAACAACACTTAGCCCAGTGTTGCTGCTGAATAATGCATTTCATACTTGCATTTAAAAAATCTACATTTAAAATACTGACTTGGCTGACAAAAAGTGCCCAGCATAGAGTGACTCCATTTCAGCAAAAGAGAGCTTTGTAAGTACAAACTAGAGAGGGGGATCATGTCATAAATCACTACACATATGGTTATTGGCACTGGCAATTTATAGGGAATTAACTCACCTGATAACCTAATTCTGCTTCTGTTAAAGAGAACAGTACACTCCTACTATCTAACATAGAAACCGAACTGAACTTGTAATTTGCTGAGGAATTGATAGCTCTATACTCTACAAATTATAATGCTGCAACCCATTTCTTCTTAGCTGACCATACTTTAACACTGTGATTAAATAAATTGAAATAAATAAAAATATTTTAAACAAAATAATCACAAACTTAGAGTGGTCTTTTCATCTGAATATGTAATTGTTTGTCCTCATTTATCACACATAAGTTCTCAGTCTTTGGCCATAACAGTTTTTCTGCATACGTACAATATTATTCATAATGTATGTTTCATTCATATTACAACACAAACATAATGTAAAAGATATCTATATAAGAATTAAATTAATTTAAAGTTTCAGTTTTATATATCTTCATTACAGTTAGTTTAAATCTATAAAGAGCTACTTATAAAAAAGTCTTGACTACATTCTATAAAAAGAAGTTAAATTTATGATGTTTAGTATTACACATTATACAGTTCCTTTATTTTCTTGCTCACTTGATCACGCTGTGAAAAATTCATGAATATTTAGCTATTAAATGAAATGCAAAATTTTCATTACCATTTTATTGAAAACTTGACATCTTAAAATACCATACATACCATTAGTATTCTAGTGCATTGTCACCTTATTGAAAAATGCTGCTAAAAAACAATACCACCATTCAGAGAAAAAAAAATTTGTCCGCCCAGGGCTATTAACTATAGTTCTACACATACATTAGTGACAAATAAGTGAAGCAGCCAATGCTCACAAAAGATGTCACTAAAATGCTAGGAAACAACTGTAACCATAGAAACCATCTCACACTGCAATCTGAACATCTTTTGTCAGTGTTTGACTAGAAATGAGATGCTTAAAATCATTAGGCTATCAAAAATTCTGAAGTCTCTTCATTGAAATTTACATATTTAAATATTTTGAAACCTGCAAAAACTTCAACATGATACTTTCATAAAATATTGTTTCAGCTCCTAGTCCTCAACTATCACTTTTGATATAATAACAAGGATTATAGAGACAATTCCTCCCTCCCCCAAAGTCTCCCCCACCAGACCCTCTCTTTACTACATATACAGTAGAAGAAGACAACCTAGGCTTTTAAAAAACCCAAAACAACCCACCATAAAAAAACTGAGATGAGAAGTAAGGAAAATTTACCCAATTCTTCTTAATCAAAATATTCATGGGCATGGCATTCACTATTTCTGCTTACTGCTTTGATATTTTAAAAAATATCTTCATATACACTCTCCCCCCTGCTGACAGGATTAGTGATATTGTATAACCTTCACGGTGTTACGCACAAAAATTTTCTACAGTGAATAAAATACTTGAACGAGAATTTTTTTCAACTGACTTCTAAAAGTTTGAAAACTTTTGGAGATTAAGTGGTCTGTCCATTAGGCTAATGGCTTATTATTAACTAGTAAAAATGGCCTATACAAACTGGCCTATAGAATAATAAAAATGGCCTATACTTCTGGCCTATAGAACAATAATGCAACCCAACCTTTCTGTATAGTGATTGATCCTTTTATGTCAGGCTGGGGGAGATGTAGGAAGGCACCTTAGTTCATTTTGCAGTAGAAATCAGTGTTGCAATAAATCTGTGATAGCCTGAAAATCCACTCTAGAAAAACTAAACAGAAGCATAAATGGTGATTAGTCCTTTAATACAACAAATTTCGATGGTACAAAGGACAGCTAACAACAGACATGATATTGTTTGAAAGGAAGTCTAGCTGATATTCAACTGAAAAAAAAATCCAGTTTTGTATGTTAATGAATTTACCATTTATGAACTATGAATTTTTGGAGATATAGAGTAAAGATATTTTTAATGGAAAAGCAAAGGAATGAAGAAACCTGTACAGTTTTCTTCCATTATCTTTTCAACAGGTCCTGGACATTCAGGTGCATATGGGCAGTACTACTTAACTAAGTCTCTGTTATGTAACACATAACAGTTTCTATGTTTTTCATTGCTTTAAGCAAAGTTCAATGGCCTTATTAAAAGGCTTTCAGCAGGTCCTTTAAAGCACTATTTGCAGATGTACTCTGATTTAACTCTTGTAAAGGAATGTGGAGAATTTCAAATTGCCCCTCTTCTCACCACCCCCATCCTTTGGTGGTGGAAAAGGTCAGATTTCAAGGTCATCAATCTCATGTTTTCACAAGTACTGCAAGACACATTAGAACTGGTAAGAATGTCTTTCTTATGGCTGGCAAACAAGGTAGTACAATTTGCAAATTAGGAATCTCTTATTTTTATCAGCAAACTAGATTGCAAGTGAAAAAAGGCAGAAGAAGAAATGAGGAGATACATTTATACAATTCTTTACAAAGTGTTTTGTTATGTGTGTTTTACCAATAAGCTTCACATCATTAAACAGACAAGAACTGATATATCTTAAATTCCATCTAACTCATTCTGTAATTAGTAATTGATTGACTTAACATACCCTTCAGAATTGTGAATACATAGATATTGTGCTGCAGAAATTCAAAAAAATAGCAGGAATAGAAAATACAAGATGATATTTTCTAGAGGAATATCATATACATAAGTACAAAAGTAAAAAAAAATCTTAATAGATTCTCTGTAAAATAATGGCTCATAGTTCTTAAATGATAAAGCAGTAATCTTTTTGGGATGAAATACTGTCTGCAACTACCCAATCAATTTCATTTAAAGTTATAATGAGTTTTAATTTCTGAACCCCAAATAGTCCTACATCATGTCCACATGTATATTTAAAGTGTATGTTAATACTACTTTGTTGCCTGTTGTTTTGTTGTCTTCTTACTGCACAAAGATGTTCTAAGATTAATGTCTTACGGAAGGCAAAGAAAGGGGAAAAAATTATGAACAAGTATCACAACTGTTCTTATAGTTCTAATAGTCTTTACAGGTTTTTGTATTCTGATGGTGAAATAGCAAGTATCTTGATTTCACCAAATCCCATTCAAAATTGCTTATTTGGATGCCTGATTCATTAATCAAACATGATTTTCTACTTCATATGTTTTACGGCAAGATTATATAAGTAGGAATCATTTGCCTTATCCTCATTAGTAAGTCTTAGTTTAGTATTATCAATATACGAGGATAAAGCACATGCTATAAGAAAATAACATATTATATAAATACATAGATAATACAAATATATATTATTAACAAAGACGCTAATTTATGCAATGCTGAAAAAACAATGGACAACTTATCGCCTTCAAAACCCTTAGCATTACAGGGGTTTCAACACATCCAAAATTGGAAGTTAGCTAGTTCCACATCCAGTGCTAGTGGCATCTATATTAATTCTTCTATTTTTAACTAACTCAGAAGTTTTTCTTTCCTGAAAAAAGTTGACACAAAATTATGGAAGAGCAGCTCTGTTCCAACAGCAGAAAAGGGTCTTTGAGTCACAGACATATGCTCTTACTTACAGTCATATCTGATAGGAAACCCAAGGAAAATAAAATCATATTTAAACAATCTCTATATTTATCAGGACTTTCCTGCAGTTAACTGAAAGATATTTATTGATTATACTGATTTGTTTTACTGAGGAGAACAATTTTAAAAACTGAAACTGTGAGGTGAGAAATAAATTTTGCTTCTTGCCTTTTTGACCTACCTTGAACCGTACTTTGTCACCCGTACTGATATTTTTCTTCAAATTGGATTCCATATCAGTAAATCACTAAAGAAGGAGGTATTCATTGTGGGGTTTTTTTTCCTTAAATTTATGTGTATCAGCACTCAAGTATTTTTCTATGGGTATTTAGTATAAGGTCGTGAATAATCCTCAGTGTCTGTCCCTACAGCTCCCTTTTTTGACTGCAAAGTGCAACACTATGGCATCCACTTGCAGTTCTGGGTCATGACATGATTTTGGCCTAGTAATGTAGTGGCATACACTTTGCTGTGACGTGGCAAGTGCAGCGGTTTTCTATTTGTTTTCAGGTACACTCCAATTATTTATTTGCTAAATTACTCAATAATTATTACTCAATAATAAGTTACTAAACCGTTGACTTTGGTTAGATGACTTAGTTCTTTCTACTGCCAGAAATAAAAATCCACTGAGTTAACATGAAGTGGCTCAATGTTGTGGATCAACCTCGGCTGGATGCCAGGTGCTCATCAAGACTCTCTATCGTTCCTCTTTCTCAGCTGGATAGGGGAGATAAAATAAGATGGAAGATAACTCATAGGTTGAGATAAGCAGTTTACTAAAGCAAAAGATACTGGTTGTATTTTCACAAACAAAGAGAAAAATAATTGTCTAGTTTCATCAACAAATGATGTTTGGCCACTTCCCAGGAAGCAGTGCTTCAGGCTGTGTAGTGGTTGCTCTGGAAGGTGAACACTGTAAATAACAGATGCCCCTGGCTTCCCCCTTCTTTTCTTAGCTTTTATATCTGAACTGGTGTAATGTGGTTTGGAAGATCCATCTGGTTAACTGAGGTCAGCTGGCCTGACTGTGTCCCCTCCAAGGACCTTGCCCACCCCCAGCTTACTGGTGAGGAGCGGAATTTTAGAGAGGCATCATGGATGCTGTGCCAGCAAACCTCAGCGGTAGCCAAAACACTGTTTTATCATCAACACCTTTCTTGCTACCAATGCAAAGCACAGCACTGTGAGGGCTGCTGTGGGTAAAATTAACTGGACTACAGGACATGGACAGCCTCACTTGCTTTCAGTAAAGATCATCTCCTCTTGCTGTTGTCAGAGACAGAATACTGATCCAGATGGCAAAACTTACTAGTCCAACCCCAACAGGGCACGTCTTTGTTGTGCCTTAATGAATTGGAGGTTTCCTGTCTTGGCTTATAAAACTAATTTCAAAATCTATCAATTTATTTATTTATTTATTCATTGAGGTTTGGCTTAGACAGATTGAACATTAGCAAAGAATATTATGGGCTTATTGG
The DNA here is from genome assembly GCA_013397895.1 of Origma solitaria. Classification (NCBI taxonomy): domain Eukaryota; kingdom Metazoa; phylum Chordata; class Aves; order Passeriformes; family Acanthizidae; genus Origma; species Origma solitaria. Next base: position 2,203,646 of record VZRL01003083.1, read on the forward strand.
ATTCAGTTATGCATTTGTAATGCATTATTTACGTCATTTATGCACTTGAATATTCAGTAATCTAAATGATAATTCCGTTCTTTCAGCAACTGATCAATGACATTGTCTCATAATAGTAAATTCTGTATACCCATGACTGTAAAATAATATGTGGATTTCTATTCGCATAAATATTTCATATTTCAAAATTCTCCAGCAAAATGTAACAATAGTTTTTTTAAAATAAAATTTATGCTAACATACATAATATTATAATATAGAGGGGTATTATTCTTAGGTCTGTTTCTTAATTTTCTTTCTTTATTCATAGCTCTGATTTGAAAGAATAAATTAGATCATGAATTTGTACTATCTCAATGCTTTTATGTTTATATTTGCAATAAATAGATATTTCCCATATTTCTGTATTAATATGAAATGAAACACTTTACATAAAGATTCATGTTATCTTAATAGAGTCTATATACAGTCACAGTTCAGATCTCTGCATACTTGTAATTGTTTGATGCTTTGGACTTTAAACTTCATACGATCTTATATAATTAAATTACATTATTATATATCTGATGACTACACTGACTTGAAATAGTGTTTTCCAACCTTTGTGGGTGGGCATGTCTTGACATTCACAATCATGAGCCACATTTGTAGACAAAGTTGTTAGGAAACTGGAAGAACATGCATACCTCTCATTTTCTGTGATAGGAAACTTACAGGAATGTTGTCTGATGTACAAAAAAGGTAGAAATCATTACAAATTTCTCCACATGTCAATCTTTTTAATTGCTGTTACTGTTCTTCTCTATTCTACCACACTCACACTTCAAAATTTTTTTGTTTGATTAGGATAGAATGTCATTATCCAGACACCAAACATTTCAGACATGTACTGTTATTTCCAAAGTAGGGAGAGAAGACTTTGGGTAAAATCTCAATCCAATCAAGATTAGTATAAAAGTGCCCCATTTTCCTCGATCAGACTTGTATCTGTTCATTTCAATCAGTTGAATCTCTATTTCTTTTATCTGTTAAACAAACTTCTGATATTAGAGTCATTAGCTGTCTTTCCACCTCATACTTTGGTTTCATAAATGCCTAAAGCCAGGAAAAATTGTTACGGGATGTAACAGTAATGTCTCTGCCCAGACAAATCTGGTCTTTAGAAAATGAAACCCAAACCCAAGCTTTAATAACCCATGATGAACAAATGCAACTAAAGATGCATATCAAATCACGCACATTGCTAGACATTAATCTGTGTAGAAATAGCCTATATTGCAAATAAACAAACTCCACACAGTGCATGGAATAAGCAAACTGCCATTTTTACAAAACAATTCTTGAAACATACATATCAACCACACATTGCACCTACTTATTGTAGTAGGTGATGAAGTAGGAAACTTGGCTACATTGAATATTCACCTTTCAAGCCTTCTCCTATTTAATATTTTTTACTGTTGACACCCAACAGTTAAGCAAACACCAAAATCATACTCTTATCCTTCATTTACAAAATCAATCTAGTTATTGGGGCAACGGAAAAGATAAGATTTACAATTTTTTCAAGTTTTCATATGCCACCATTAGTGCAGTAACTTCAACTCACAACTAAAAAAAAAAGCCATGCCTAATGACTTCATATAACCACAGGCATATTCTGACTATCCTAATAGTGGCAATTTCTGATTTGAAACCCAGAGTGTTTGTAAATGTCCATTATTTATACCTTACCAGTCTACCAAGTAACTTTACACCCAGCATTTGTACATGTACTGGTGCTAACACTAAATAGGTTAAAATATTTATATAATACTTCATTATTAACAATCCTTTTTCAAGACAATTATATCAGCAAATTTTGATACTCATGCTTGTAAAAAGAATGAGCTTTCACAGTGGATCACCAGACAGCCTGCCAGGTTATCTGAGTTGCTAATGTAGTAGAATCAAACTAGAAAATAATGAAGTGGCATTCCAGAGCACAGCAATACAATGCATTCCTTACCTGTAGAAAATGTTCATAATTTTATTGTTAAGGACATAGGATTGTGTCCTGATATGGATATTATATTCAGTAAACCACTGGGTAGACAAAGATATTTCATAGAATTTATGAATAATAATCTTGTTATTTCAGTTTCCGCTGTTGTTTATGGTCAAGCTCACAATAATGGATTCAAAGCTTGACTACCCATATACTGAAACACAAGAGAATTATCTGAGATTTTCACTGAAAGTTATTTTCACCAATTTTTTTTTATTACATACAATGACGTAAAACAACTCAATCTCAAATGAGTTTGATATTTCAGTGGCAGGTTGCAATCTCTTCTAAGCGTAATGAAGGGCAACCTGTTTCCCATTAGATATCAATATCCTTTCACTTCTGTAGTAAATCAGGAGCAGGCCTATGTATAATCTTGAATTTAACTGTCCTGGTTTTGGCTAGGGTAGGGTTAATTTTCTTCACAGTGACTTATTTGGGGCTGGGTTTTGGATTTGTGCTGAACACAGGGTTGATAATATAAAGATAGCTTTGTTATTACTGAATTTACACAGAGCCAAGGCCTTTTCTGCTTTTTGTGCTGGCAGGCTGGAGAGGAAGTTGGAGGTGCATGGGAGATCGGGAGGAGACACAGCAGGGACAGGTGACACTAACTGACCAAAGGGATATTGCAACCATATGGCATCATGTTCTGTAATAAAGTGAGGGGAAGAAGGAGGAAGGGGGAGATGTTTGGAGTGATGGTGTTTGTCTTCCCAAGTCAGCATTACGTGTGATGGGTCCCTGCTCTCCCATTGTCAGTAGGTAAAAAAGGCCCTGTGTCACAAAACAAACTAAAACAGAACAAAACAAAACAAAACAAAGCAAAACAAAACAAAACAAAGCAACCTGATTGATTAATCTATTTGCAAAGGTTTAAGTGTTACAGTGATTGAGGGACCTCAACATCTGAGTGACCTTTTGTGTGTCTGGGTGCTCAGCAGAATATATGGAATTTAGATTATTCAAGCGTGATGAAGCAATGAGTGGGTTTTCTGAAGCATTCAGTAGTTCTTAGATGTTGGAGCTGCTGTTTAAATATATTTGGGGAATCTCATCCTGAATGTTTTTATCATAAGCATAATTTGAAGGACCCCATGGCTGAATGCCAGGAAGTTCTTGGAATGACATTTTCAGAAACAGTGAGGCATAATGACAGATAGACCACTGCAAATGTAGTTTCAGCATCTGATAGAGACCTTCAAATTGTACCATAAATATATTTAAATTCATTATTTTTTATCAGTGCTCTGGATCCAGCCCTCCTGCTACCAGCTTAAAAAGCACTTTCTCAAAATGAAATCAAATTCCATCATTAGGGGACAGATTGTTCTAACAAGCTGGATTAGAGCAGCATCAGCATGAATTTCAAAAACTTGCATGGAACTATAAATATAATGTGCAATATTTTTGCAATATCTAATGTGTTTTGGTCTAATGTTGAACATGCCCCATTGTTAAAACCAGCTGTGTTCTTTCACTTTTCATTCCTATAAAGCTATGATAAAGGCTGTCAAAGCAAACCCTGCAGCACCAGCCTTTCTTGATAAAAGTTCTGTGTACACAGTACATAGTAATCTCAAGATGGAACTTTGTTTCAAACCAGAACAAAATCTTCAGCTAATTATAAGTGAACTATATTAAGCACAAAAGGCAATTTCAATTTATACTGAACAAAGTTGCATTTTACTCTTTCAAAATGCATTTGTTGAGGTTTCTGGAATTAATTGAAAATTCATTTTGCTTAATTTTCTAAGGTTGTTTCTTTTATTGCTTTTAAGTAGACTGTGTAATACTGTAACATCTAAATCCCCCCCAAAGAAGATTAGTGGGGCTTTTTCTTTGTGTTAATTTTTATTTAAAGCTTTAGAATAAGAAATGAATCATTCTTTTCATTCCTTACATCACATTAGTGCAGCAATCACTAAACTAACGCTCTGATTATGAACACATTCAAAGCACTTGGAGGAAAATTGCCAACAGAAGTTCTACACAAAAATAGGTCTGCTGTTCAAACAGAAGAGGATTAAAAATAAAATTGTAGTTTATAGGTGACTGTTTTAAGGAAAAAAAAAGTGCACTTCTATTTGTTTTGACTTTCATGTATATGGTATGAAGAAAACCTGGGGATTTTTTTTCTTCTTAATTCTCTTGGCTATTTTTTTGGCAGGATTTTATGGAAATACCATAGAATTGTCTCTTCTCTTTTTCCTGAAAGCTTTATGACCAATGAGTAATCCTCACATACCTTTGTAATACAGGATTTAATTGGACCCAGGCAAAGACATAAAGGTTAAAATGTCCTACATATATTACCTTGGCTCTACCTCCTCAAAGAACTTTGAACAGCTATTTTTTGTCTCAAAGATGTCAACAGTAAAATCTATGAGCCGGACTTCAGTTCACATTAATATCTGGTAGGACTGATCATGTCAACAAGAAGGAGTTAGTTTACTCCTTACAGAAACTGTGGCTTTCTCCTTGAACACAGGATGAATTTGCCAGCCACCAAGCATTGCATGAAGTGGCATCAACCCAGGATGTGAGCAGGGTTTTCTACTAGCCTATAGTTCTTTATATCCCCTGGTTTGTTTACTGTGGGTAGTGGCAGCTGTAATCCAACAGCAAGCTTTCTGAAGCCCAGGTACTGGTGACAGTGTTGATGAGCAGTTCAAAGTTCTAGACATTTCCTCTTGCCTTTCAGATCAAAGGAAAATTTGGGAAGAAACATTTTGAAACCAAGTTAGGAAAAAAGCAAAAAGACTGGAGGAGCAAAGGAAATTTATTTTAAATGCATCACATCATCATTGCAGTTTCATCTGCCTACTCTGGAGTCTGCAATGCTTCTCAAAAAATAGGCTTACTTTCAGTGAGGACTTGCTGAACAGAATTCAGAGGTTGGCAGAAATGACTCAGAGACAGCTCAAGTCTTCTCAGCAGTGATAACCGATTTTAGTTCCCTAATGCTAAAGATAAAACTATCTCTGAGTCCATAAGATAGGATAAGCGACATAGAGAGTAGTGATTTGTCTTTCTACTATTAAAGGACTAGAAGAGATGTTTAGTTTTGATGATTACTTTATATTCAGAGACTAATGAACAGCCATATTGTCGTTATCTGAATGTACAGGTAGGAGGCAGAGATTAATAGGCTGGTTTGCTACTTTTGGTAAAGAAGCAGAATGTGAAAGCTGTTATTTGAGCCAACTTGGTGTCCTAGGCAAACCTGAAATACCTAAACCTAGCTCTGGTTTGGCATTTCCAGTACACTGTTAAAAGGAAAGCTATCAACTGTGTGGGAAAAGAGAGGTGTAAGAATCAAGTAGAATCCTGGGCATGCAGGGACCAGCTGCTCCCCTGCAAATGGTTATCAGTCTTTATCACTTGTTTAGTTGATATTAGGCTTTTATTAATTCATATGGTGTATATAGTTAGAAAACACAAAATTATATGATCATTATCAAGGTATATTATAAGAAAACTCTAGATCTCAGATGCATGGAACTCAGACCCAGAATACAAGCGAAATGTATGAACCTGTGGTTAACCTTATCACAGTGTACTGCAAACTTGCTAATAGATGGCTGTCTGTGTGCCTGGCAGGTTGTATAGGAACCAGTGTTCTACCAGACAGGACCTTCATTTCATTATATAGGTGTTAGGACCCCTAACACACCTTCCCTGTTATAGAACCACAGCAAGGTTCTTGCTGTGTTCAGAAGTTACCAACCCAAGATACGTAAGTCTTCTCCATCGGTTTGATGGTTAACAAGAGCCAGATGAATATAAGCTGATTTATCATTTTTGTCCCCACAGTAATTTGCTATTTGGTAAGTGTTACAAGTGTTGCACACCAGTGGGATGTTATTAATTTGATTTTGTCATGACCAAGATCTGGTTGGGTATGTTTTATGAAGTGGCATATTTAGTCCTCTCCCTTCAATTTCAAGGTGTAAAGTTACAGGTTTATGGGTCAATGCTTTTCTGATCAGTTTATCATTTTCCATTTTCATTTCAATATTTCAGTGACATTGCACAATGCTGAAAGAGACTGAACCTGGCAAGCTGGGAGTCACAAATAATTCACGACCTTGAGAGGTACCTGTTTGTAGCCAAGCCTGACACCAGTAAGTATGATATTTTTCAGCTGTAATTCTGGCTATCAGAGGTGTATGAGGAAAAGGAGGATTTTTGACCTTCCAGAATAAGGGAAAAAGTCAAATCAGAGACTAGCTTGGTATAATGTGATAGAGTTATTTGATAAAATAAGATATAATCTTAGAGCCATGACGACCTTGGAAGCAGAATTAGGTAGAGAAATATTAATTGGGATTTTTAAGGTTAGTCTGTAAGCTTGTACCTGGCAGCAGTACCTTCTAGAGCATTTTGTGACAGATGGTTTTGAAAGGCATCTTTACTAAGTCGGAATGATAAAGGTGATGAGGATGAGTGTGAACAGTAGTACTCCTTCCTGTATTTAAAGGGTTTTTACTTTGGCACGTTGGTTTAAGCAACCAGAAATACCAGAAAGTGCCCTCAGATACATCAGAAAGGGCATTTTTCATTTCTATAAGCATTTCCAAGTCGAGCAGTGTGTCCAGAGGTTCCCAAGACAATAGCAAGCATGGACACTGTTGAGAAGGAAAGCTTACTAAAAGCCAGATTCAATTTTCTGTGTGATAACGATCATAGAACCTTGTTGGTCCTTCAGTCAAGTAGAGGTTTTGTGGTTCTCATCTTGCACATTCTTTCCCTGTATGGCATGACAGCACAGCAGGGTCTCTGTTCCGCTTACAGGATGATGGATTCAGTAAATTCTCACACAGGCAGTGAAGATGAACTTAGGGAGGTAAGAGTTAATGAAAGGGAACCCGCATTTGTGTCAAAGATTTTGAAGGTATATAAGTCTGATCTTTAGGTGTTCCAGACTGTGGTACAGGTAGATGTCTCCACTCTTAGGGATGGCATGCCATGTTGCCTCAGGGGGATGGCTGCATTCATTTTGTTGAGCTGGTAAATTCACCTAAGCTTTGGTTGGGTTGAACAGGAATCTAGGCTATGTATCAGAACAATAAAGGAAAAAATTTTAGTTGAAACTGTCAAGCTGAGGGAGGGAGGAAACCTACTGGTAGATTTTAAAGGAGCCTTACTATTTAATTCAACTCTGCTAGCATTTATTATAAATATCTAAAAAACAGTTGAAAGAAAAATATTTTTTGTTGCATTTTTCATGTCCCCTTATGCTGAAAGAAAGCATCAGGGAATGTAATTCTGAAAGAATGCATCAGGGAATGTGAGTGAATGTGATTCTATTGAGTGAATGTTGTAGTCTCTTCCTTATCTGTACAATAATAGATTTAAAACAAAAAGTAGCCATGCTGACATCAATTAGACTACTCACATACTCAATTTCATGCAAGTATAAATGCAGTTCTTTGCTTTTCATTCTGGCAAATTCTTCTATCGTATACAGGTATTGGACATGGCATTGTGTAATTGTATTTTGAAGACAATCTATGGAGTTTGTCCTCATTTAAAAGATGGTGAAGGGAGTGTAGAACTGAACTTTAATTTTATTTCTGGTTTATTTCTTAGGGATTAGGACACCTTAATGTGTTTAATGCAAAATTGGTATGTGTTCCCTCAATCCTCATGTGCAACACCTAAAACAGACAAGATAATCTTCTGCACCATTCTGGTAATATTTATCTGTATAGTCATCATATAGTTGTTGAATGTATGTTACTTTGTGATTGACTTATTTTATATCTTTTAAGTAATTTGTTTTGTTTCCTTAATTTTAAAAATAAATTAGGAGCATGTTCCTGCCTTATTATTTTCAAAAAACCCCCATGCACATTATTTAACAAAGGACATCATGTAAGACTTGTGAAATTTATGAATGCCATTTCTCTTTCCTTAGGTTCTGAGAAGAAAGATTGTCTCCCTGAAACTACAGAGAAAAGGACAGAGTTGTAAAACCACAATAAAACCCTAATAGGAATGAGAGAGAACACACACACACACACACACGTGCACACACACTTACACACATGAAATTACTGTTGTGATGCTCTTAACAGTGAAATTATTATTGTTACAAAGTTATAATTGTTACAAAGTGCACATTAAGATAAACAATATTTCTTCTCTGTATAGTACCATCGAATTTTTCTGTCTCCTAAATCAAAAATGAGATTGAATTGCACATGGCCATAGATACTACAGAAAATGAACAGGAAAAGCTTCAGAATGGATGCCCTTCTTTGGATTTTGCATTTTTAAACTATTAGGGGGTACATTTCATTACAGGTTGAGATCCTTAACTCATTGGTATATACTTAATTTTAAGCACCTGAATAATTTCACTCATTATAATGGGATTATTCAAATATTTATTGTGTTTTTCTGAAATGGCAAAATTAATAGATTGAACTATACACGTGAAATAAAAGCACCTTTGCCAACCTTTTCATTTTCTGCTTTAGCTCTACCTTTAGACTCAAAGTGTTCTGAACTCAAAATATTTTTTATGGTTTTTCAATGTTCTTAAATCCACTGAAAATAGGATATTATATTCCAGTGTTTTTACCCATTTAAAAAAAATCTAATTATATGAATTCTTTCTTCCTAAGGAGATTCTTTCTATGAGGTTGAAAATAAATTCCATTCTCTCAGGAAAGAAGAATCATCTTTATCTCTGAAGGCACTAGTGTTGCCATCTTCTTTCACTTATATATTCCTTCACTTGAGAGAAAATACACATTTCATTTTCCTCTCCAGCTGTTTCACTTCTGTTCGTGTCTTCTTTGAATGTATAAGTAAAATATCATAACTGTAGCTTTCCATTACATATAATCTAATTTGAGCCTGATGACACATTTTATTAAGACTTCTAAATGATTGCTTAGATCTTAAAAGACATTTATATTTTTATTTAATCTGTAGAAGTCATAAATGCTAATCATCAATTCATACACCTAATCTTTAGCCTTTCCATGTAAAAAATGTCTTCTCTACACAAATCTTGCTTCAAATATTCCATCTTTCTGGAAGGTTATAAAAGGAGTGGTATGCAAAGCAATAAAGAAAATAAGTTTTATCTAAAATATAATTTAAACACCTGGGTCAATTTTACCAATTTTAAATATGGAAGGTAGAAAATCACTATGGGAGACATAGTAAGATAAATAAGTACTAGTAAAATTATGGTTCATGATTCAGTAAGATACAGCTTAAAATCTGAGATGCAATTGTCCATCCAGGTGAGAAAGCTCACGTTAAGGGTCACTTCACAGAATTAATGTGCACATATAAATCTTTGACAAGAGAAGAAGCACACAAAACCAATCAGGTCCGTGAAGAGCAAATAAAAAACAAGGAAAAAAATCTGCCAGTCATACCACTTTGACAACAGACTTCTCCATTTAGCCTTTCGTTGCTCCCATTTAGATGAAGATCTACTGGATTTCCAGGTTTATAATGAATGGCTAGTACATATAGGCATAAAGGACTATGTATTTCCACAGTGAGTCAAATATATCACGAATAGATCAAGTCTACAGCACATGCACAGAAAGTTCCACTATGGTTGTGCTGAATTTTCCCAGGATGCCTCAAATACACAGTGCATTTCCATCAAGTTCATATATGTGCATTTACATATCTCCAGAGTTGGGGTTTGAAGAACAGACTAACAGTTTGGGCAGTGTGGTACCACAGCCCTGAGTATGAGCACAGCGTTATCACCCAGCAGCAGCCTACGTTATGCCTGTCTCATCAGAGTGCTCTCTGGGGCACCGGTGAATTCCTGCAGAGGAGAATGGAGGTTCCCTCTGTCCTTCCTTCACTTCAATCTGACAACTCTAATACTTGGCACATCAAGAGAGGCACACCCCACAACTTCCTTGGAACTTGAGGCCCTGCATGCCGGACGTAGCTCCTCCCAAACATTACATTCACCGTATGAAAACTTCGAGAGATGTGGCACCATGCAGCAGCAAAACTGAATTATGTGGTCCTCAGCGTTCCTCCCACTTTCATCCTAGAGCCTTCAGACAATTTTCTGCTAAGCAGGTGGGGTAGGCACTCCTTCAGATACAGGACATGGCACCTTACCAGTGAGAAACGGGAAAATTAAGAAGTGTGTACCTCTCAAAAGTTCTAACTTCTGGAAGTTGAAGGTACAAATGGTTTTCTTGGCTAATCCTTCTCATGAGCTGACCCTTCCATGGTATTTAGTCAAGAGAAATATATTAATTCAAACAGCCCTAATGTATAAGGCCACAACGCTGCTAGCTGAGTGATAAAATCCATGGAAAGGTGGCTAAGGCTAATCAGCCAAATGACAAAAGAAAATACTTATGTTAATCATAAGAAAAGTTCCCTGTCAAAATGATACACTTTCCGATGGAGTGGTTTCCTGAGGGAAATGATGGAAATGCCATCAAAAGAGAATTTTAAAACTGAAGTTGACAAAAAGAAATGTGCTTCAGGAAAAATCCTATGCCAAAGAAATGTGCTGAGTATATTTCTATTTCTTAGATCTTTCTGATTCCACATAAGTTTATGCTTTGTAATAGAAAAAACCATTGCTATAAATATGTAAGATGACAATGTAAACCCAAACAAAATTATTTCTTTATTCTTAGATAAACTTTCTCTATCATCCCTAATGGCAAGAAAGAATCGGGGAATCTGTTCAAAATACTGACAGATATTTTCTAGTGGTTTTCGTCCTAATGATATAGATTTAGTATATATACTTGACTCTCAGATTACTCTGGTTTTCTATTATTTTCCACATAAGAGTCCAGTATTCCTGGCTTTCTTACTTTAACTTACTTTTTCTAAACTGCAAAAACACCTTAATTCCACAAGATTCATTATAACATGATTCCAATACTTCAAAATCTATGATAATCAATAACATGGTGCAAAGTTCATTTTCTCAGACAAATTCAGAGACAAATAAAATTCAGATCAAAGATAGCACAGCACATGAGCGTGAATTTTCTGTTTCAGACTATGTCGAAAGATCTCTTCACAGAAAAGCTGAACCAGAATTATTCAGGAAGAATTATCTTGCTGCTCTCCATCTAGTTGATGTTTTCCATATACTTCCTTTTAAATTTGTTTTTTGAAAATTATCTGTGCTCTAAGGGAAATAAAATCTTGATGTCATTAGTTTTTCAGCTTCATGCTTAATTCTCCACAATTCACTGCTATTCCATGAAAGGCAATAACACTTCAAGCTCTTTGGTGGTAAAGGTAATCTGAGTTTTAAGAAAATTCCTATGGTTTCCCATGGTGGACGCTGAAAAAGATTATTATAATCCTAGCCTATTTTTCAGGTATGTTATAAATCTCTGCTCAATCAGTTCTGATACAGTGTCAGGAGAATGTCTGTCACAGAAAAATGTCTGCTACAGAACAGTTCATAAAAATGAAAACCTTTCCATTTTGCAATGCAATATTACAGAAGCGAAATGGCAATTTCTTCATGTTTAATAGACACTGTTTTACAAGTATGCTGAATAACAAACAAATCTCCAGAGAGGCAAGTACAACATTCAGGAATACGTTTGAGAAGAGGCCAAGATATGTATTTTTAGAAAATTGCTATGTAGGTAACCAGCTACAATAGTTTCTACAGACAGGATGATGCCTGACACTAACAGGCTTAATTTTGTTAAGCAAAGGAAAGGCTTATGTGTTCATGTTCCCATCAGCCTGCTCTGCATTACAGTAGTTTGTGTGTTTTAAAAGGATTTTCTCTAGGGAATTTCCTTACTGTGTAAAGAGTGAAGACAGGGTGGAAGGAAAATGGAGCAAAATAAAAGCTCTTCCGCACAAGAGAAATTTGCTTAGTTTGAGGTGGAATTGTGTTAACCCTGTTAAGTTTTAAAAGCCCCTATATTATACATCTTCTTCTGGGAGGTAGAGAAGAATGAGTCCCAAATCCAGAATCATACTTCATGAACCAAGCATCAAATGCAGGCAACCTACTTTGGGCTGCCGGTTAAAAATAAAAATTACTTAAATCTCAATTAAGCAATTCAGATTGAAACATTTTGGTTGTTGTTGGAATTAGACCTAAACGTCGCTCATATAAAGTAAAAGTGATGTATATGAATAACTTTTAAAAATAATGTTTTATTGATAAAATAAAGCAAGAGATGAAGGCGGCGAGCCGCAGGAAGGGCAGTCCCCACTAGATGTCACTGCAGCCCGCGGGTGACAGCGGCACCGGCGCTGCGAGCCTGAGCTGCTGAGCCTGGAGATGCTGAGCCTGAGCTGCTGAGCCTGAGCTGCTGAGCCTGGAGATGCTGAGCCTGAGCTGCTGAGCCTGAGGTGCTGAGCTTGGAGCTGCTGAGCCTGGAGCTGCTGAGCCGGAGCTGCTGAGCCTGAGCTGCTGAGCCTGGAGATGCTGAGCCTGAGCTGCTGAGCCTGAGCTGCTGAGCCTGGAGATGCTGAGCCTGAGCTGCTGAGCCTGGAGATGCTGAGCCTGAGCTGCTGAGCCTGGGCTGCTGAGCCTGGAGCTGCTGAGCCTGAGCTGCTGAGCCTGGAGCTGCTGAGCCTGAGCTGCTGAGCCTGGAGATGCTGAGCCTGAGCTGCTGCGCCTGGAGCTGCTGAGCCTGAGCTGCTGAGCCTGGAGATGCTGAGCCTGAGCTGCTGAGCCTGGAGCTGCTGAGCCTGAGCTGCTGAGCCTGGAGATGCTGAGCCTGGAGATGCTGAGCCCGAGCTGCTGAGCCTGGAGCTGCTGAGCTTGCAGCTGCTGAGCCTGGAGCTGCTGCAGCGGCAAACAAACAAAATAACATCGAGTTCAATAACCACAGTAATGCTCTGAGCTCACCCCGTGCCGGGTTGCTTTCTGAATGCCACTTGAGAGGAGTGTACACATCCCAGAATTAACTTGTTTGTGTCTCAGAGCAGGACAAGCACCACAATAGTTATTGTAGCACAGGCATCTAGGTGCCTTCTATTTAGAACTAACAAAATAATACCTGGCAAATGTTAAGCATTAGAAAAGTTCACTCAAATTTTTATTTGGAATATTGGAGGTGTGTGGGTAACCAGTGGTAAGGAAATATAAATTTTTTCTCTATGAGGTAATCTCATTTTTTAGGATTAATTTATAAATTAATACAGAACTTCATAAATGGAAGATGATATATATATTCAAAAATAGTTTATTAAGCTTCTGAACTGGACATTCAAATGGCACAATTTATCTCAGTGGTCTGCAAATAGAATCAAAATGGTTTTGTGTGCATGTTGTTCATGAATATGTCCATTCATTATTTTACTGGCTCTAATGTTGTCTCAAAAGTTATAAAAATGATTATTTGTGTAGCATTCTGCACTTCTATTACAAATACAACATTTATTGGATAGTGTTTCCATAAAAGCAACCAAATTCAGAATTTTTTGTGTTGAGAGTTATTTCTGTTTTATTCCTTCATGAAGCCATGGTACATTTGTGGCATGTGTATATGTGCAAGAAAAGGCTGCACTAGGGGTAAGCAAGGACAAGGACTCCACATCTGTACAGAGAGGACAGAAGTCAGCAACGATGCATGGCATAGAGAGGAAAGTTGAAGGTTTTTTCCTTCTGAGCACATTGGGAACACTTAAACTTACACATTCACATGTGCTAAAACGTGTCTGGACTAAATGTAAGCAGCAGGTGTAACCAGTAAATGTAACCAGTAAATGTAAGGGGCATGCGTACCCATCAGGGCAGAGTGGGATACCAAAATGTACCAGCAACCTGACAGCAAATGTGTGTATATAAAGAAAAGACATATTGGAATAAGGGAAAGGAAACCTATTTAGAATTATCATATGTATGCCTGGAAAAAAGGAACTGAGGCAAATATACTTTGGAAGATTCATAGAATCCTAGAAACATTTAGGTTTGAAAAGACCCTTAAGGTCATCGAGCCCAACCATTAACTTTATTACGTCCTCCTCTAAGCCATGCCCCTAAGCACCACATCTATTTATCTTTTAAATGCTTCCATATATAGCGACTCCACTCCTTCCTTGGATGGCCTGTTCCAATGCTTGACAACCCTTTAGGTGAACGTATATGTCCTAATATCCAATTGAAACTTCCTCTGGTGCAACTCGAGACCATTTCCTCTTGTCCTATGGCTTGTAAGTTGGGATACCAAGACCTGCCTCACTACCAACACCTTTCAGGTAGCTGTAGAGAACAACTAGGCCTCCCTGAGCCTTCTTTTCTCCAGGCTAGACATCCCAAATTTCCTCAAGTACTGTGTACCTCAGTTTTTCATGGCTGAAAAATCATGTATAGATTGAGTTCTTTGAATAAAAGCAGTACTTAAGATGCAGTACAATGGACTGACTTCTGTGTCAGAACTTTATCAGAATTGTAGCAAATGGTTTGCCATGCAAAATAATGCAAAAAAATTGGTTAAAATTATAACTGTGTCCACATGGTCATGTGTTTGGGGTTACCTCATAGTAATATGAAGTGTGCAATTCATATGAAGTGATATGAAGAGTGCAATTCTTTAATATGACTTTTTCTAGTTTTTTTTTTAATGGAAATGCAAAAGGTTTAATCAGATTTAAGCATTATCAAGTTGGACTTACTTTGGAGACAAGTAGCAGATATTTGGTGATATGCCATACCACATGTCATTCAAGGGTAATTGCCATCACTTTGTCCCTTCACCCGTTATACAATTTTTTTACCAAAGTCTGTTTAGAGACAATATCAACCTAAGTAACAGTAAAATGATCACCTATGAGAATCCAGGATTATATGTCCTTGTGAGTAAATCTAAGCAAATTCTAATTAGGGGTCCTGTTAAGAAATATTAATTACCTAATATTCTACCCATTACATCTGTACATGGTACCCATTACAATTAATAGGGACTGCACATGCATACTGAAGAGAAAAAAATAACAAGTATTTAAATCATTTCACTTGAGTCCTTACAGGAATCTTCTAAACATTGAGAAGAATATTAAATAGGGGGAACACAAAGTCATAGAATCTTCACGTTTGGAAGAGACCTTTAAGATAATCAAGTCCAAAGTCAACCCAACACTGCCATTGCGAGCCATAAACCACTAAACCATCACCCAGCACCAGAACCAGATTGCTCTTAAATCCCTCTAGGGGTGGTGACTCCACCTCCCTGGGCAGCCTATTCCAATGTCTGACCACCCTAATGAAATTTTTTTTCTAATATCTAATTGGAATACCCTCTGTCTCAGGTCTGGTTCTCTCACTGCAGGCACGATAGAAGAGACCAGCCCCACCTCACTACAGACTCCTTTTAAATAGTTTTAAAAAGTGATGAGATACCCCCTGAGGCTCCTGCAGACTGGACAAACCCAGCTGCCTCAGCTACTTCTCTCCTAAGACATGTTCTCTAGTCCCTTTCACAAGTCTTGTTGCCCTGTAATTTCAGTTGATTTTAGTAAGGTTTTCTAGCAGTGGGGACAGTGTATTTTGGATGAATGTGCAGCTATGCTAAAGTTAATGTGTTGAAAAAAATTGCAAAGTGAGCCCTAGAGGAGACATGAAAATGTTTCCAGTACCTCTAAAACATGCATGGTGTTTACATTCAGCAGCAGCAAGATACAGTACAAGATGCAAAGATTTCAGTGGTATGGGACCTCCCACAATGGGAGTTGTTCTCCAGCTCAAGGATTGCTAACAACCATTTGAAAGGCAAGATGACACCGTGAGTATATGGAAAAGCCAAACTGCTACTTGGCATCAAAGCTTTCATTTTTAACCTGACTTTAGATAAAACAGTTGTGAAGGAAACTGAGAAAGCATGCCTCAGTATAAATCACAGAACAATGCCTTTCTGAGTTAGTGCAGAGGTGAAGCAATAGCTGTGAGATGTGAAGAGCCCATATTTATTTAGTAAAGAAAATAAGCCCTGGAATTATGGTAAATGACACCAACTCTCAGAGATGAGCTGTTATTGTTCAGACTCCTGCAGCTGTTCCAGCTAACAGTTTCCAATTAGAATGAAATTACTCACAATCAAAACATGGTCCAAAGTAAACTGAAATCCCTAAGTTCCAATATAGTGTGAAAAGAGAGTAAAGGAAACAGAAATACATTAAAACCCTACCAACCATAAAAAGCAATTCACTTCATCTCACAAAACAAGGCAATCCATCTTTCCTGCAAAGAAGGCTGAGTTCAATTATGCCGTTCTCTCACAGACTAGGGACTTTCACTGTAACTACTTCTGCCTCTAAATGCTTGGCCATACATGGCCAGTGTGGGAAGTTATTTGGCCGTTAGCATTCTTTTGCTAATTTAAGCTGTTTCTTCATACCTCAGATGCAAAGGTAGCGGACTGATGGAACCATGCTGTAGGCTACATTCAATGAACTGTTCCCTGCTTCTCTTATAAGAAGGAGAGTGAACTCTACAACTGGATACGACTAGAGACTACATATGGCAATTCATGTAATTCTTTCCTTTTTGTTACTAACATTTATGAATAAAAACTTCCAGGTTAATGAAACTTTGCATGCTGCAGCTGGAAGCAGAGTCTTCTTGAACCTATGAGTGTGGAAGACTATTGGAATAGTATGGCTGCTTCAGACACTACTGCTGAAGAGATTGCTGTTCTTTATCAACATTGCTGGAATACTGACATTCCCAACAAAACTGAAAAAATGGGTACCAGAACTTGTGGACAACTCTTTGCTTGTTCTCTGTCAGTAGCAGGATTCAATATCCTGGGTTGCTGTGTGTTATTTCATTATAGAAGCAGAAAGCAAAAATTTGAAGTGGATCAGCAGAGTCAGAATTGAGAGGCCTTGAAATAAAGCACATAGGTAGAGTCTCTCAGGGAGAAATCTAGGAAGCTGGAGAGAGAATTTGTACTGAAGTAGTGTTTTGCTTAAATGCCTAGTTATTTCATACTTCCTAACAGCTGAGAAGATAGGCTTACTTTTTCAGTTTATGTGTCATTTAGCTTTAAAATTACACCTTACAATATTAGAAGAAGTAATATTAAATATAATGTCTGCTTTCTAACATTGTTAGAGAAGCTAGAATTAGAGATAGCTCTGGAGTCTATTGAATTACACCCAGCTTGACAAGTAGAAGTGTTTCCAAGGTTATGTCCGGTTAAAAAAAGTGTGAGCAATGTTCCCTGGGAGACTTGTCCAATATGTAATTACTGTAACTGAGGGCTTAAATCAAGAGAAAGTGACTACATTACTATTCTGTATGGGTATGCCAGAATTTTTTCCCTACTTTAGGCAGGTTCTAATTAACAATGTTAGAATTTGTAAGTAATACAAGCTGCTGTGGCTTAAAATTGTATTTCTCCCCTCAGATATCAAAACAACCTAATAACAAGGGAGAATTTTAAATGTAATTCAAGACTTTAAGGGCATACTTACCCCTTCTTAGTGGAAAGGATGGAAGCCCTCTTTAAGAACTGACAAAATGCTACAGAACTCACCTAGGAAAAAAGTGTTTAATCAAACAGAAGAAAAGTTTCCTGTAGCATTGTATATGCTCTCTGAAAGATACCCTCAAGCAATTACTCAATTTAGAGACTTGACAGGTGATATAATTTGTGGGAAGGACTATGCATGGTGCTGTATGCTTTACTTTTTGTAATGCATGTATAGCACCTTTGCCTAATGAGAGTAAACACGGGAATTCCACAACTACTGAGTAGAGAGGACAAATTCCCAAAAGTGAAAAATACACTTTTGCAAAGGATATAGGCTGACCTTTTTACTGTTTTGTTTTGCCTTCTGTCTGCCTGAGAAAAAGAGGGAGGTGGGAGTCTATTACATTGAATTTGTGCCAATAGATATCAACAGTCAAAACATGACATCATCAGAAGTAAATCTTAAAAACGGAGGCATTTGTGTTCTATGTCTTTTATTATTGTAGGCTGTCTCTCCAAGGAGAGAGAATTAATAGAGCATTATTTATTGAACTGTATATGGTAGTGACATGGAATTAGACTTCCAGAAAAGACTAAAAAAAGGAGGTAAAAGTTGCAATTCAGATCAACCTATGAAAAAGGAAGGAATAAATCCAGAATCTACCTGTCAAGAGGACTCTCTTTCAGAAGGTAAGTGGGAACTGAGGATGAGCTGATGGAAGGCCAGACACAGAGGTACAAGAGGCACTTGAATCAAAGCTATTCCAGACCTTGTAAGTGCATGTTGAGCAACTGAAGGGCTTTACTTATACCGCTAATGGATGGTCCATTACCAGTTAGACTTACAGCCAGTTGCAGATAACTGCTCTTAACTTCTGAAGAGATTCAGTGTAATCAGTTTCCCAGTCACTCTTCTCTAGGTGGCCTATTTATTCCTTGGTGACACAAATTTTCTTGAGCGTGTCAGAATCTTTCACATGGACTGTGCTCTTGCAGGTAACTAAATAACAAGAGTTTACCAAAATTTTCTCACAGTCTATGCAATGCAGTCTTTCTCTGGACAAATTGAGGGGATGGTAGCATGTAAGTGATGCATACTTGTCCATATAAATCTTAAACTAAGACATAAGAAATGGTGGCAATGTAGTGTAATTACTGTGTAATTTGGTGCAATCTTTCACAAAAACAACTGGTGCATTTAAAGTATCACTGCTCCAGCCAGTGAGACAATGGGACAGTTCAGTTCAGTGGGTACTTAGTAGGTTCCCTAGGTACCTTCAGCATCATAGTCTATTATTTTTTAAACTGTACCAGAACTGTCTCAGCACATGAAGGACAAGAAGATAATAGAAAAAAGTCATTTCATATGGAACACAAAAGATTCTTTATAATTTTTTGCCAGTGACAATGCCTGACAAGTGCTGTGAGAGAGTGGAATTGGCTAGTTGAAGAAATAAAACCATTTGATAAATATTTCACAAAAATTATAAAGTCTATATTATAATGGAACCTGACCTGGAGTTCTGTTTGGAAAATGGTACACATTTCTTGTCCAGCTATGTTCTCAATTTTTTTCTTTCTTCCATCTGCTCTTCAAAGGAAAATGTTTAAATAGAAGAAATTCCACCTGGAAGAGGCAAGATCTTTCCTGTTGCTAAGTGTTTGTGAATATCATATGACAAAATCACCCCTAGGAGAAAGTTTCTTAGCAGTGGTCATGCATAACCATCACCAGGTAGAGGAAAAAATAACTGCAGGATGCCCTTTTAAAATATTAATTATTTAGTTATTAGTTATTTTAAAATAACTCCAGAATGCCAGACATTCCATTGTGACTGTCTGTGTATTGTCTCCCAAATTTGTATCATTTATTACATCCGGTGATCTTGTGCCTGATAATGGTCTTAGAAAACAAGAAGAGAAGAGAAGAGAAGAGAAGAGAAGAGAAGAGAAGAGAAGAGAAGAGAAGAGAAGA
>VZRL01003083.1:2223180-2276864 GCA_013397895.1 Origma solitaria
GGAAAGGAAAGGAAAGGAAAGGAAAGGAAAGGAAAGGAAAGGAAAGGAAAGGAAAGGAAAGGAAAGGAAAGGAAAGGAAAGGAAAGGAAAGGAAAGGAAAGGATGTGCATGAGGTTAAATAGAAGAGTTATCTTCTTGGTCAGGATCCATCTCTCCTGTTCTCCCGCTGAGAATCCCGGGACACACATATCACAGTTTTTGCAGAGGTAATATGTTCTTTTGAAAATTTTAGTGAAATGAAATTGTTCTTGCTTATGTATCTTTTGCATTACACTTTGCACAAATATCTATATATTTTTGATGGATATTTAAAAATGGTTTGTACAAATGTCTTAAAGTTTCTTAATAGTCATGTTGTTGCTCCCTGATCTAGTTGGCTCCTACCATTTAGATGTTGGTGCATTTTAATGTTTCTGCTCCTGTTCAGCTTGCAAACATTTTGAGGAAAGCAGTCCTGATGAGAGAAGCTATGCACTAATAAATGTCAAGTATTTATAAAAAAAACCAGCTCTCCAACTTTAATTATATTTGAGAATTAGATGCTAGTGTGTAAGATCTCTGAAAAAAGCAAAACTTTTTTCACGGATGCACTTTGGGATGCTGGTTTCATGCCACAGAAGAAGCTTTGAGCCAGCTCTCATCTGTCTAAACTGACCTATCTCAGTTTCAAGTGAGCAGAAATAAATACCTGATTTTCTCAATTAACCAACATTTTCTCCATTCCCCAGTAATACTGCTACCACTAGGAAGTGACTTTGTTATTCTACACAGTTCCTTTTTTTTTTCCAGAAGATCATGAGTAGACATTTTGTGTATATATTTATACATTAAATATATTCTAGTGTGCTATCCTCATAGTGCACAAATTTTCGGTGGGAATGTAATATAAATGCAAATGCCATTTCTCATTCCTCTCAGACCTCACAATGCATTAGACCATTAAGTTAAAGAGAGAATTCCTTTCTGTACTGACCACACTTATTGATTGCACATGAAAAATAAAAATTGTATTGGAATTTTAGATTTTAAAGATGATGATTAAACCTCTAAAAATTAAAATGTCTTTGCAGCACTTCCTGTCTGTTGCTCTCAAAATGACTTGTAGTCCCATTCTCTTCTAGAAGAATTGTTTCACAGCTGAATGTCATCAAGAAGCCATGCTCTATACTATTTTAAACTAAGTGCCTCCCTTTCTAGCTTTTTTCCCCATAAATTTCAAAATGAAATGACAGGTAGTGTTTTGATGTGGAAAGTACTCCCAATTTATGTCATTCCTTAACCCATTAGTTTTTTCAAGTACAAATATTCTACCAAGATGAAAAACTAATTAGTCCTACCTAGAGTGTTCAGGGAGAAGTAAAATATCCTATCAGGAATAAAAGTATCAATAGTGATTATTATACTCCTATAAAATCTCTGTAGCGGCAGCTTCCAGAGTAGGTACGCAGCACACAACCCATTTTTCTCAATACAGAAGTAAAAGCTGTTCATGGTGATGGTTATTATAACTACAACTTACTGACGGTGGCTGCTGTACACAAAAAAAATAACAGAGTTCTGCTCCAAAGTCTCTCCTTAGCTTGAAGGAAATATTTTTAGTTATAGAGTGAATTGTAGAAAGTATTTCTTTATTACAAAATATTTAGAATTATCACAGGTTTCTTTAAATAGAGTATTTGAAAATAATTTATACCTGGTGCAGATTTCATTCAGTCATCTGAAAGATTCATTACTACATAACTAGAAAAGTTGCACTTTAAGTGTAACAAAACCATTCACTGATACAACTAAAATGCAATATTAGTAGTAAATCATTGTATTAATTGGGAAGCTATCTGGTAATCTAGTATACTTCACTGATTTCTTTACAAATATGCTAAATGCAAAGGAAAACTTTCCAAAGTTTCCTGAGGAGATTTCATAGAAGACCATCCCCTAATGAAAATATGTTCTTTCTTACCCTTAGGGAGGTTGTGGAAGCAACACTGTACTTTAGATGCTAAAACTAGAAGAGAGAATGTCACTGAACAATACACACAAAGAGAAAAAATAATAGGCTGCTTTTTAATAGAACACTTACGAGGTTTCATATTAGATGTAAGTAAATACTTCAGAAAACTTACAAATAATTTGCGTTAGCTCCATACCCTTAGTGTCCCTGAAAATCTCTGTGAAATAAAACATGGATTCAAAGACACCAATAGTATTGCATACCTGAAATGCAGTAGAGGAAAAAAAGACCATGTAAATTTGATCCAACTTAGCTTTTTTGTGAGCAAATCAGGAAGACAAGGTAACGTCATTCATTAAAGAAAGAAATTGTTTTGACAGGTTTAACTCAACCTACAGTAATCTGATCAGCGTTCAAAGTGTAGAAAATCTGAAGCTGACTTGGCTTTATCTGTTTTGGCACTTAAATTGTTTATTAATTAATGATGTGAACTTTGAACATATAAGACATTTTTCATCATATGCTAACAAGGAGTCTCATAGTGTGTCCTTGTCAATACTGCTTCTTATTCTACTTCCACAACTTTTCCCAGTATTTTGAAATTATACCCTAGTTCTTAGTCCTTCTCCAGCTGAATGTTTTTCTCCCACTAAAGCCTGTAATGAATGGAAAAAAAATTGCAGATTTTGTCATTGTCACCAAATTCTTAATACTTAAAAATGTAGAGGCTGCTAGCAGCACTGTAAGTCCACTAATTTTCAAAATCAATAAAATTTCTAGGAACTGAAAAGTCACACAAATGCATTGTCTCAAAGTCCTCTCATATTAAGTTTATAATGGACTTACATTTTGGTTGACATTTTTTCTCATTTACTTATCGCATCTTAACTGCAAAGTTCCTACCTGTCCTTTAACTCTGCACAGAAGTACAACTGTGAGGATGTAACTGCCTTCTGACAGGGTTCTTATTGCTGTAACATATTTTTCTGTTACAGCTGTTTAGATGATTGCTTCCATGTAGACAGGATATCCTATCTTTCATAATTTCACTGTTGTGTATGCAAACACATAAAAAGCTTTCAGAGCACTCATCTGCAGAAAGGAATATGGGAAACTGTTAGTTTTCTAATAAAAAGATGATTTTTCTTAAGTGACTGATAGAGAATACAGAACAGCATAGGAAAAGAAGGTCTGTTGAAGAAAGGTTTGTCCAAGTTATGGCCAAGAAATCTCTTTTAATGTTCAATCTTATGACAGCTGCACTCCACAGGACAGCCAGTCACAGTGCTGACAGTTGTGCCCTGACAGTGATGAGGTTTTGGTAATAGATTTGCAACTCAGACTATTTCTAAAAAAATTTATTGGAATAGCCACCTCCTTTAATATATTTAAGCCAAATGCAAAAGTCATTCCTCTGACATCACTTTTCTGTGTCTGAAAAACATCAATAGTTACAAACAATCCCCCTCAATGCTTTGCATGGACAGTCACCAAGGTGATGAACCAGTCTGTGGATCCCTTGTGCTTCTAAAATGAGAGAAGCTTAGCAACACACAAAACACTGAATTTGTGGCTGTCCCATCAGATATTGCCACAGTTGCAAAACCAAGACTGGTGCAGGACAGTGTAAACCCCAAGACTGTGCTGAAGCTTAATGTGTTCCTTAACAGAATCTCTACATGACAGGACTGCAGGTGATATTATTTTATGGTTGGTGAAGAAGCTAGCATCACAAAGATAACAAATCAGTAATATAAAGATTTAGAAAGATAAAAACCCCTAATTTTTTTCAATCACTGTGTAAGCAGAGAAGGGTGGACCTCAGGCCTACCAAATGGTCACCTATACCACACAGAGATTTTAGAACTGTGCTCTTTTATTCATCCTATTCTGTCCACTTGAATTTTTCATTTGTCAGTAAATGCATTCCTCTATAAAGTTTTTCTTCTGATCTTTAAATTACCAGCCCATGCCTTGTAGTTTCTAACAGTGGTGGGCAAATGCTACTGTGTCATATGTGGTTTCTGATGCCTATTCAGTGCAGGGATGGGACCCGAAAAGATGCATCCTCTCACCTTAATCTCTTGGATAAGCCAGGGACATGTAAATATACTTAAAGATATACTCGTTCAGATGCTTTTTAAAAAGAAAGTTAAAGTTAATTTCCAAACCAAGCCTGAGATTTACTGTCTGAAAAAACTATGTGTGAATTAATCACAGTTCAGCAAATGAAATGAATGACTCTTTGATCTACAGCTACCTTCAAATCTTGTTTAAAGGATAGTGGCATTATGTTATTTCCTGGAGTTACATAATTGAATGAGTTTAATTTGTATAACTTATTTTTAGAGACAAAAATAATTGATTTTTGAAGGAAAAAAAAAAAGAAAGCAAAAAGAACATAGTTTCAAAGCTGTTTTTAGGTGCTTCTAATCTCTTCTAAGACATTTCATACTGTAAAATGAAATAATGTCTACCTCAATGAATTCAACTCAGATTCATCTGGCTAATCTATATCATAAAGAAAAACAGAGGCATGAGACAAACTATTGGAATTTTTAATGAACATGGAAGAAGAACACAGAAGGACAGTATAATTTTTCCACATTGTCAATGTTTTGGATATCAGGCATTTTCTTTTAAAATCTTGTGAAAGAAATACTTCACAGGTATAAAATTCCATTTAGGTCAAATTGTTCTTTCTAACAGTTTGAGAGGAAAATTTTCAATCAAACATTCATGACACCTTTACTAATTAACCCCCCCATCCTGCTTTTCGATCAATGATCGAAAGTCCCAGAAAACACTTTTTTCTGAAGTTGTTATATTTTTATGTGAATGATATTTGTTTATTCGACTGGCTGACTGTGTTGTATTTATGATGTTTTAACATGGATTCAAACCCTTTTGGAAAAAAATGAGAACCTCTCAGAAATGTCAAAACTTAAACAACAAAGTGTTACCTGTATTCCCTTGACCTGAACCACATTAGCATCACTGATTATGTTACTAAAGAGAAGAAACTAGAAAGATGATGCAGGGAACTCCTTTGAATAAAAACAATACACCCAGCCCCCTTGAACTCCAATATCCTTTGATCTGATTTCTTATTTGCTTACACAAACTACTTAGTTCAGGAAAAAAAAAATTATTTTCAAATACTAAAAAGTTTCTTAAAATCTACTTTCTGTTCCATTTTTCAGATAAGATTAGGCTAAAACCAGAAGGTTTCCACCAGAACAAGTTCTTTTCCAGCCAAATAGAACCACCACTTTTAAGAACTGACTGAAGTGGTTCCATCTGCATTGAGTGCTGCACCTGAAGCCTCTGTTGGAGGTTTTATCCTGCCAACATTTATATGCTGATTACTTCTATAAAACTTGAGAGTCATTTCCCCAGCAGCACCTGGAATAATTGCAGAGTGACTGGCAAATAACTCATGAAGGTATGGTTAAGTGTGCCAGTCACTGTTCAGCTAATAATTCTCCAGAATCAACATGAAACATCAGCACATGACCTTTTGCTTTACTGCAACCTTGATTTTTTATCCCTCTTGATTTGTTTGTTGCTGCTTGTAACAATGACAACAAAAGAAAAGCCTATCCAAATCAGATTATTTTTTAATGAAAACGAACTACGTTCATTAAAATGACGAATGAGAGAAAATGCTGCTACATCCAAGGGGGTTTTGCTGAAATAGATTACTACTTATTGGCTGAAGATACCTTTTACATTGACTTGCACCAATTGTGCTTTAGCTCTTCTGCTGAAGAGCCAGTTAGTTAAAGGTGTAATGTACTTTAAAACAGGTCAAAATAACTCATTGTAAAATGTGGATTTTAAATTCCTAATGAACAGTATTTACATGATACACTAACCAGAGATGATTTTCTGATTAACTTTTTAAAAAAGATGTCAGTGTGAGTATTGCATTCATCTGGCTTTTTTCATCTGGGAATGATTAATTATTTCAAAGCTATCTTTACATCACTTCATACCAAAAGCTGCCTTTTAAAAGAAAAGTCAGGCTACTTAGCCAGTTTAAGAGGCTAGTAGTTTGTGATAGTTTACTTTCGCATTGGGTCTGTGTGGCAAGGTTTTAGAAGCGAGGGGCTACAGGGGTGGCTTCTGTGAGAGGCTCCTAGAAACATCCCTTGTGTTTGACTGAGCCAATGCCAAGGTGGACCTGCCCTGGCCAAGGCTGAGCCCATCAGCAGCAGTGCAGTGCCTCTGGGATGACAGAGTAAAGGCAGGGTGGGCTGGGGAACCTGAGACGCAGCAGCCAGAGAAGAGCAGCGAACAGACGTAAAAGCAAAAGTCCTGCAATATCCAGGTCAGAGGAGAAGGGGGGGAGGAAGAGCTTCTGGCACCAGTGCAGAGACTCCCCTGCAGCCCATGGAAGACCATGGTGGAGCAGGTGGATGCCTGAAGGAGGGACTCTGTGGGAAGCCTGTGCTAGAGCAGGCTCCTGGCAGGACCTGTGGCCCCATGGAGAGAGGAGCCCACTCTGACGCAGGTTTGCTGATGGGACTTGTGACTCCCTGGGGGACCCACACGGGAGCAGCCTGCTCCTGAAGAACTGCAGTCCTGGGAGGAAAGCCATGCTGAAGCAGGGGAAGAGTGTAAGGAGTCGTCCTCCTGAGGAGGAAGTGGCAGCAGAGATCATTTGAAGAACTGACCGCAGCTCTCATTCCCCATTCCCCATTCTTCTATGCCATGGAGTGGGGAGAGGTTGGAGAAAATCAGGAGTGAAGTTGAGCCCGAGAAAAAAGTTGTCTCAACCCACGAGTCTTTCATTATGTTTTCCATTCCCTGTCCAGGTAGGAAGGGAGTGACAGAGTGGCTTCAGTGGGCACCTGGCAGCCAGCCAGGAGCAACTTACCATGTTGGGCGTAATAATGCTCGTGACAATCACTTGATACAAAGAAGTCCTAACCAGAGGTGCCCTGGAATAAACTGACAACATGTTTATCATCAGAGCTTTAAATTTAAAAATATAACCTTTAATATATTAATTTTATATTTATAATTTCTACAGGAGAATTAAATATGAGATTTTCCATAGGAGTTCCCATATCCAGATAGATGCCCTAAATTCTGTTCTTCTCTTTCCTTTGCATTATACCTCTTGTGCTCCAATTGGATTTTTCATGCTATTTCTGGAAGGGTTTGGTTTCTCTCTAAAGCAGGATAAAATAATTTTACAAGGCTCAGAAGTATCTGAAAGATAAAAGTTTGATTTTCTGTCAGGTCCTGATTTAAAACAGTATTACAGAAACTGCCAAGAAAATCACTTGTGATCACCACAGAAAGAGATTATGACAACTCTTGATCCCCAGTCTGTAGGTCTAGCTGTATTTTAATGGAAATAATAGCAGAAGGTTTGGGGATTAGGATAATGTAACCAATATTAGATTAGGATACAATTGAATGCTAACCAAGACTGTGGTTCCCACCTATTCTCTTATTTGTTACGGGACTGTATGGCTTCAGAATATGTATAGCATATAATTCTATTGCAAATGCATTTCCTAATTAAATTAGGAAAATGAAAATTTTGTAG
The DNA here is from genome assembly GCA_013397895.1 of Origma solitaria. Classification (NCBI taxonomy): domain Eukaryota; kingdom Metazoa; phylum Chordata; class Aves; order Passeriformes; family Acanthizidae; genus Origma; species Origma solitaria. Next base: position 2,230,695 of record VZRL01003083.1, read on the forward strand.
AATTTTGGGGTTTTTTTCACCTTGTTAATCCTCATTTTAAATGATGTTTCAGAGGAGTGCAGTTACCACAACCATGATAAAGTGATCTTTCTTTGTTTTACTTGACTGCCAAAATGTAAAGAAGACAGTAAATATTCTACAAAACTGTGAATCCTGGAAACCTTGGTAATTTGCATATTTCCACCAGTATATTTCAAAATACTTGCTTCCTCATTCTTTTTTGAAATGACCACTTCCTGATGCTCTTCCATTTTCTCTTTGCTCACCACAAGGTCCATAGGAAGAATCCTGTCCCAGGCTGCAACTGAAGTGCTCCTGAAGCCTGGAATCCCTGACTGAGAAGCAGCTACAGTGGGAGCAGCAGTCGCTGCTAGGCAGGACCCACTTTCCAGGTAGGGAAAGGCATCACCCTTCATGTCATATAAAGGCACCTCAGGGACACACACCACAATCCTGGAGCTAGTTTTGAAAAAACGTAAATGTAATTATCCAGTGACTACTCATGGTAGTCTCTGCTTTAATGTGTCAGTGCTCCTGGCTTCCTAAGCCTTGGACCAGCAGGATTAAACCCAGAACTAGGAAGAAAGCGACATTTGTCTGCGCCAGTTGAGTGGAACAAATGGTGCTTGTGTTGTTTGAAGCTGTACAGAGAAACTCTCACATAGTAAAGGACAGATACGTTCAGAGCTTCATATGTTCTTATAGAAACATCTTGGAAATTGCGGTTACTATTTTTTATCCTACTACTACCACATTATTTAAATAAAATTTGCAAGGTCCAGGAAATGTGGTGTAGTTTAGGAACTGCTGCACTAGTGCTTGCCTTTTCAGCTTTCTGAGAGACAAGTCAGATCTTTCAGATCAATATTTGTTTCCACTTTGGATGCTTTCTCTCTCAGCAACATCAAAAAGTGCCCCACGTGAAAAATGGTTCTAATTATGTGTTGTGACAAAACTCTCCTGAACTACACAGCAGTAAAAAGAAGAAAGTCTGAACTTCATTGATAAAAATGGGGACAGCCAATGGGTGGCCTTCTGACGGACATGAACAGTCTCAGTATAAATTCTAAAGCAAGTCAGAAAACAAAGGAAGATGTACTCAGAACAGGGGGCAAATACTTGCAGCTTAGTATATATGTGAGACTGCAGGTAAGAAAAGGGAAGCTCATACCCCCTACCTATCCCTCTGAGTCTAAAGCGCATCCTCCCATCTGAAAACTCATGTGCAGGCCACTTGGACAGGACATACAGGCTGTATTTGGCATACAGGTTGCTGTCTTAAAAATCTCCCTGTAGGAGGTGCCACTGGGAATACAACAATAAGTTTGTATTTTCTCTTTTACTGAATGCAGTATATACCCCTCTAAAAACTCTCGTATAACTAATTTATCACACTGCTACCAAGACCATAAAGCTTCTCCTTCATAATTAAAATATTTTAAATCCACTATCTAAAAAAGGTTTACTGTTAGAAGAAAACTGAGGATGGATAGCAAGGTGTGCATTTTCTTTCTTAGTGCATCAAGGACAATATTTATGTATTCACGTAGTTGCCTGGTTTAAGAGGCTGTCATAAACAGGCTGAAGATACTTACAAGAGCCAGTCATTCATAGAAGTTATAGAAGCTCCTCCATCTTCCAAGAGCAACCTCCCAATTAACTGCTTCAACATGAAATTGTGAAAATCTTAACGTGATAATACCAAGAAGCACAACATTTGGTGAAGATATTTTGATATGAACAGAGCTGGTAGCAGTAATACAGCAATAATTGCTAGCTCATTTACGGCCTATTTAGCTCGTGCAGTGAACCAGATGAGAACAGCTAATGAGCACAGCTTCTTGCTGTAATTAGTAGAACAGTAGTGGCTCGCAGATGATTTACAGTTTGCAAAAGTCAGTGTATTTACTGAAAAGCTTGTGTTCTCTGTGAAGCTGTGCCATATGATGAACTGAGGATGCCATGCTTTACTTTCCAATGAACCTTAAGATTTAGTTTATAATAACGTCAGAATTAATCTAAATCTAACTGAAACACAACACTGAAGATTTCTGTGTGCTGTCTCTTAGTCTGCATTCTAGTCTATCAGAACTTATTTTACCAGTTGATGTATTTTCTTTCCTTTATTTTGTTGCAGAAAAAAATTTAATAAAAATGGTCTAATTCTTGCCCGACTGGCAGAGTAAGGACCATTTTATGTTGTGGTAAATCACAGACATATGTGGTTTGCAAAGCTAAAATTCAAATAGGTTAAAGAAGGGACAGTAAAATATGGAAGTAAAATGTTTGGAAAAGAGCAGTACTGATATTTATAGACCCCAAATAAAAAACCAGATTTTTTTAAGAATGGTTAAATTTTCTTTCTTTTCTTGACCACTGAATGGACTGTTTATAGACAAGAATGCAAATGGAAATGTCAAACAACTATATCCAAATGATATTTACTAAATCTGTGCAGAAATATTAAATATTCTTATTAAATATCCAGATCAGTGTTGCAGATTCATAAAACTCAACCAGAACCAAGGCCAATCTTGGGTTTCTAGAGTTTTATCTTCACTATTATTTTTATCCCTGTGACTGCTTGAGTGCTGTTCTTGAAGGACTGCAACTGAAACTGTGAAACTGCTCAGCCTTAGTAGAACCAAGGCAGGGGCTTTCCTTTAGCCAAGCGCTGTACACTCAAAATCATACCACTGAGAGCAAACAAAAAAATAATACAGGTGGAAATAATAAATTATGATGGTGTATGATTTAAAAAACACATGAGTAAACTTTTTCATTAAAGAATGACATATTTTCCAAGTAAAATACACTTCTACTTCAGAACACAATCAAGACAATGACATTATTCAGCTAATTTCATTCAAAATAACTGGTCAAGTTAAAAGAAAACAGAAGTGATCTTGTATTTAAATTTCAAACAGAAGCAGAAGAACTTTTTAGACATCTCATATTCAGAGTGTCATAAACACTCCATGACAGCTTTATTTTAGTTATGACACTTTGTCACTCATTTAAGTGTCCAATGACTGTATCATATATGCAACATGGAAAACCTCAGGCCCTTCCTGAGGGTTTCTGAGTCTGCATCAATATTTTCTCTCCACTGTATTGAACTGTAAGGACTGTTTTTCTCATTTGTCATGCTGACCTATTTGCTCTTTCTTGCAGGCACTACTTAATTATTTAATGAGTTGGAGTAAAGGAATTCAGATGAAGACCTTTGACATACTAGGAGCATACCAGGTTCACTACCTTAATCTATTATACTTAATAGCTCAACTTAATAGCCCAACAGAATTTAAACAGTGATGAAAAGATCACTCGGTCCACATGACACTGGTAATATCCCTGAGTTAAATCCAGTTACCTACAGAGCTGTTCTCATAACTCAGTGAAATGTGTTTGAACACCTTTAGGAGGGGACAGCAGACTATTTTTTTCCAGACTTCTGCCTGAATGGGGAGAATGGGGAGTTCAGGCAGGATGATCTCCAGAGGTCTCTTTCAATACCAACAATTCTGTGATTCTCAGGTTATATATTGTTGGGTGACAGTTTTTTTTTTCTTTTTGTTTTTGTTTTTTTGTTTTGTTTTGGGTTTTTTTGGTTTTTTGTTTTTTCTTTTTAGTATGTTGCAAACCAGGAAAAAGTATATATTTGTGAAGCTCTGACACATAATATATAAACTGTCAACTTGCTGTCTGCACAAATAAAATTCAACTATGTAAGAAATAGACTAAGCAAAATTAAGTAGTGTACATTCTCATTTTGTTCTTTACACTTCCTACCCCTTCTTTTTCACTATTTCTTTTGTGTTTTCATTGTATTGTGTGCTGGAGGGAAATTTTGAAACATGGGAAGTCATTAAAATGTTTAGCAGTAAACCCTTCAACAAAATGATAAGGAGAAAGTAATATTATCTGCAAAGTTCACACAGAGTAGGGAGGTATTATCAGTGCCCATTTGTATGCTAATACAAATCTGCTTCATATAGTATAGCACCTGCCCCTTTCTAGTTGGAAAGAGTTTTCAGGAAATTTAGCAGTATTTCATGCAAAGATGTTGAATATTTTGGCTTGTGAAACAGCCATAGAATCACAGAGATTCTTCCTGCTTTTAAATACTGTTTGATCTTGGACCAGTTTCATTGTTTTGCCTGTAGTACACATCACCATTGTTTCTTTTTCACTTGTGTGTCATTTAAGATGAAGAACAGAATATTTGCCTTTCTCTGTACAATTATTTCCCACTCCTGTTTGGAATCTTGGGTTCCTTTGTGACTCTATAATGAAAAAAGCTGTCATGTTCAAAACTCAGAAATCTCACTTTTAGCTGCTGCACACAACCATCTCTGTCCCAAACACTACTGAAAATTTTGGCTACAGAGCGTGACTAGTCTGTCATGTTAGACTTAGTGCACCCAGAAGCATTGATTATGTGCTTAAAGGTAAACAAGGGAGAACAGCAATTTTGTAGGAAAGCCGCATAAAGACAGCTTCCTGTTTACCAGCAACCCTCCTAGATCTTCTCTGGGTTTGTTTTTGTCAATTTTTCTTTTTCTGTCATGTCTTAAACTTATCTTCAGGAGTGTAATAAAATGGTCCACTAGAAAGTGACTAAAATCGTTTTCCTTGTACATAAAAACTTTAAGAACTTTTCTCTGAGGATTTATATGAGCAGAGATTTTTCACAGGTATAGCCACTGGCTGGATTTGAGTGTATTTATATATGGTTGGTACAAGTCACTTGGATTTTACCACACTGATCCTCATCACAAAACTACAAGTAAATGTAGCAAAACTGAGGAGCTAGAATTTCTGGGAAGATGATGTTTAAGAGAGTAACAAAAATATTTTCTTTAAGTATTTTTTTTTTCAATCCATGTGCAGGGTTATTGTTCAGCAAATTCAGAAAAAAATTGCAGTCTGACATTTCATTGGAAAAGGAAACACTATCACATGTATGTCTTATGCTACTATTGTATGCTTTTTTTTTCAAATATACAATTATTAAAGGGTGAAAGGCTTTACGTTGATGCTGATAAATTATGTCTTGAATTACTCCTACTCTGACATACACAGGTGAAGCTTACATTTAGTTTGCCCAGAGGACAATCTAGATTACATTGTATAATATCATATTTAAGGACTATTTATGATATTTGCTAAGTTAATACAAACCTATGGGAGTAGAATGATTTCAAAATAAAGAAGTGTCATCCAGTAAAAATGAAGTGTTTTTCCTTTATTCACTGCTCTCTGTTCTGCAGAGTTCTTTGATCCAGCAACACTGTCTCAGACACCTCCACAATCTTTCTGTTATCGGTATGTTCACACTTCTGTAAATGACAAACCACTCCACAGTAACAAACTGCATCATGCTGAGGAAATCCCCTAGGGTCTCAGCTTGGGACACTGTAAGAAGAGAATTAGGAGGATGCATTCTTGGTTGGTTTTTTTCCACAAATACCCCTTTAGCAAGTCCTCTTTTGCCCTTCAGATCAGTGCACACAAGAGGTACCTTTGGTCTTAAGACTCCAACCCTGCTCCTGGAGGAGCAGCCAACCAGCTCAGGCTTCCTTCTCACCACTGATATTGACTGCTCGTAGCTTTTGATGGTGATTGACTGGCCTGGACTCAGCAGCAGGCTCTGCCTGGAGCCCCAGGTGCTGCACAGGTCCAGGCAGAAGCAGGTAAAGAGGACTTGATGAAACTTTGGTCTGAAGCAGCATGACTGGTCTGCCAACATTATTTTTATCCCTGTCATTTAGTTCTGTGCATTTAAAAAAGCCCTTACCTTTTGCCTCAAAAAGTATATGAGAAATAAAAAATAACCACCTAATACATCTGGGTATATATCGCAAATGACATTTCGCATAGAGTTTTCATTCATATTAGGACATCATTTTGAAATGTGGAATATTAAAGAGTAGTAGTCTTTCAAATAATTGTAGGATTTTTTCCAATTCAACACTGAAATGTAAGTACATTGTCAAAAATTTAACATACTGTCATAGAAAAAAATTAATAGCTATTCAAATTATGAATTCTTTCTGAACATTTAAGTGTTATGTAACACCTTTGATATTGTCAAACCATTATATATGATAAAATGGAAGGATATTATTGAATGTAATTCTTATACCTCTTTAACTACATATGCCACTAGTATGTCTGTTATTTGGACTGCTTTGAACTAAATTATACATGAAAAGGTTTATGTAATCCATAGTTAGTGCTGTACAATCAGAATCTAATTATATACATTGAACATAAAATTTCAAAGAATTGCACATTTAAAATCTTGATGTAATTGCTGAATATGAAATTAAAACCAAATGAACATAACACTTTGCATGTTTGCAATATGATATCTTTTCTTTAAATTAAAAATTCATTTTAAAGAAATTTCTGCAAGGAAACAACAGGACCTTAGAGGCAAGAAAATATTTTCTTCACACTTTAGAAGCTGAATACAATTTGAATATGATAGCACTTATGTTTTTCAGATATTCTTCAAGCAAGTGTTGTTAGTGCTGGGAAGGGACAATTAAAAAGATTTTATATACAGGATTATCACTACCAGCTCTTAAAACTCAGACTTTCATTCAAATAATGAAAGTAGGCAAGAAGGAAAAAGTGTTTTTAAAAAATGTTCTTTTTGAGAGGGTAAGAGTCTCTCACAGAGGAGTTCCCATAAACTCCTTGGTCTATCATAATAATTGAAAAAGGTATCGTAGAATTAGGTATATACACTTGCAGACTTAATCTAATTGACCCATTTTTTGGAAATAAATAAAAAAAGTTTGTAGGATACAAGTATAATTGAAAAAAAGAGATGGAAGCTAGCAGTTAACATGATGCACTGCTAGTGAAGGGCCATAGTTCTCTTGCTATGAGACAGCAAAGCAGACAAGTCTGCTATCAGAGCACTGTTACTGCTTTTCTACATATTTAGTATACGTTTTAGTGTTTATAGTATATTATACTGTGGAAATTATTTTTTATAACATTAGAAGAAAGGTCAAATATATTATGTGAGTATTAAATTTTGTGTCTGCATACTATTCTTCCTGGTCATAATAAAGGAAGTTTCTGCTTTCAATGTTATGTCCTTTTTGAACTTTCTTAGATCATCTTCTTTTTGGGCAATGTTAAGTTACTACTGTTAAGATCTTGCAGTTGGGTCCTTTTCAGAGAGATGAATAAGTTATGCTTAAAAACAAATCCTTTTTCTAAGTTGTGTCACAAGATGCACTTGCTCAGATGGAACTATTTTCCTCCTAGAAATGTGCTTGCTAACACCTGGATTTCAAATCTAAATAGAGATACCCAAACCCTAAAATTGGTACCTTTGGTATTTCTTGCTTGAGTTGGAAACAAAAGCTAAGAAAGAAGCTGGCAGAACTTTCAGAAAAAGCTTTCATGCCTGGAGTTGCAAAATAATGTACGTAATGATTTTTCCAGTGTTGCACAGTGTGCATCTTTGAGAATTCATGAGTCCACCCAACTTAAAGTCACACACGCACAGCAAAACAAGTAATGAATAATGAGATGGTGAAACTGAATTGTCACTGAGGTTGTAATTCTCTGTGGCTCATTTTTGCTTCAGTGACTCTTTTCTTTTAGCCTGAGACACAAGCAGAACAAACAATTAGTGGAATAATTGATGATCTGTGCCTTCAAAGCTTGTGGTGGCCATGCTCATGTTTTATAAGTCTACTAATGCAAACAGCTCTTCCTTGTGATTAGCATGCTGCCTGTTGTTCACTGATAGTGCTTGGGAAGTTCACCTCTATCAGACAAAAGGTTTTGATATACACTTTTTTTTGGTCAGAATCTAATAAACTATCTTTTGCTCCTTGCTGGTTTTAGATTCCAGTAACACTTATATCTGCAATTGGTGAAATTATTATATATGTAGCTCATCTTCTAGAGACTAACCTTGCCTTCTGATGGGGCTGATTTGTACTTGTGGTATTGTAAAATAATGCTGCAAGTATTAAAAGCAATCTCTGATTTTATAGATCTGGTTTTGCTTTCCTTGAGTTATTCAAAAGCTGATGTTTCTTGAGTCAGATCTTATCCATACTAGTCTAGTAAGATTTTATTTTTTGTTAAAAGAAAGTCCTAGCTTCTTTAAAAGCCAGCAGAAATCAAAGATCCGTAATCTTAGTATGAAGTTTTCATCATTAAGCTTTAGGGTAGGATAAAATGAAATTATATGAAAGAATAATAATTATACTGATAAACACCATGCCATCTTTGCAAGAGAATATCTTTCATAGTATATTCAATTCCTTGGTTTAGAGGTTAGGATCAAGTAGGAATAAGTCTGGAATAAGTCTCATCATGGTCTGAAACCATACAATAAATAGAAATGTAATGGATGGCATACACAGGGCTACTCACCATCGACTTTAAGCCTTTCAAGCTTATATATGTTTCTCTGAGGCTGCTTGTCAATACTTCCATACTCACTTGCTTTCCCTTTTTGGCTAACAGGTAAAATAAAACTTAATTATGGTCCACATTGTCAAATAAGAAAATGAAACTGCCCTTACAATCTTATTAAAATCTTCTGGAATCTATAAAATAATATAATAATGATATGCACAGGAACCTATTTCACAGGGATCAGTTTTGACCCTTTTGTGTATGATTAATCTAAATGAAGAGAACAAGAAAAAACCTTGTCATTTTGCAATAATGATGGAATCCCCCCACTGAAAGTAAAGGCTTAAAAAATTATTGGTTTATTGATTGACTACTTTGCTGATATGTAATTTTTTATACTTCTGTACATGTGGAAAGACAGCGAAAAGTTTAAAGGACCAACAACTGAGATTCTGTAGTATCCCATTTTAGATTCTGCAAGATTTCATTCTTATAGAAAGTGTCACAGATTTGAATATTCTATGTTAATGGTGCTAACACAGGCAATTCATATATTTAGAGCTCTCAACACTTGTGTCAAAACACAACACACAGTGTTAACAAAGTACTCTGCAGTTCCTGGGCAGACAAGACTGAGTACAGTTATCCGCTGTAGGTACAGTGACTTCAGATCTGTGACTTCTGGATAGCAAGGGATCCTTCCTGGAGGTTCATTTTCTTCCCTCTGTCATCTACCATTCAGAACTTTGGCATCATTATCCACTTGCACACCATAAACTCTGGTTCTTAACACATTTGGTCCTTGTTCAGCATCACTTAAAAGACTGTTCTAAAGGTATGCTGCTATGTATTCAGACAAACTAAAAGCTTCTCCTAAAAATCATCAGATCACTGATTCATGAAATGACAGCTAATCTGAGACAAGATTTATAGCCACATTAAAGCCAACTCTGACAAGAAATCCACCCACATAAACATAGATGTGTCATGAGTAGGAAACACAGCATAAAAATATTACTTATAATATTTTGATGGTCTTTCTATTGATAGGTAAAATCTTATGCTGCGTCATATTAAAATAAAGGGAAAAGTTGAGGGGAAGTTTAGGAAACAGAAAACTAGATGTCTGAACTAAACCTGAACTTATCTTTCAAATGTTGTTGCTAGCAATTTTTTTAACCATTTTTACATGAAACAAGAACATTATATAAGAAAAGATTTACACTGCAATGTCTGTCATGAGGTCCAAGACCTTGCTGAGTGCTTACAGTTGCTTCAGAACTCAGTTAAACACTTGAACTTTTATTGCTTTCATTCTTTTCAATGTTGTTTCTTTACAGTGAATTTATCTATTGTCACCTTCAGAACATTTTTGTCTTGTTTTTTTCACATAGCTAAATATTTTTCTATATAAATTGATGTATAAAAATTCTCATTGCTCAGTTTAAACAGAAAAGCAGATTATTTATGCTCTGACGCATTTCCATTTCAACTCCAGTTGCTCTAATTTTTTATCTGATTTACATCCCTATTAAAAAGAAGTCTTTGTGATTCAGAACTGTATATTAAGTTTCAATAGATTGACTCTAGTCAAAAAATCTCAAAAGATGCTCAGCTATAGATGATCAGTCAGACAAAAAATTCTCATAGTCATACTCAGAAAAGCAAACAATATTTAGTCTATTAATAATTTTAAAACGTCTGTTCAGGATTCAAATGCAAATCCAGCATATTATTGCACACAGCTATGTATGATCATACTGGGTTCATAATGGCTGTGATATGAAGGACAGTTGGTAAACAACAGCTTAACAAATGTGTCAGCTTAATGCAATGTCAGAGGTCCTGCTGTTATCCATGACTCACAACAGCAAACATGAAACACAGTCTATACAGCTTCAGAGAATTCTCAGTGATTATTCATAACAACATATACTCATTATCAAGCTTGCAATGTGTTTAGTTTGGTCTCAAAGTTTTTGTTTTGGCGGATTCACTTTGGTCTCATCATTTTGAAATCCTAGCTCAAATTTTCTCATGTTCCAGCTATTGTTCCTATTGTGTATGCCTTCCAGAGGAGAAAAAGTATGTGACAAAAAAAGGAGAATTGAACAGATCTCAAGATGTGACATTTTGAATACAGAGAACTTTTTTAAACACAAAGGTTGAACAAAAACTTCCCAATGCTATTTCAAGGCCAAAGTGAGATTTATACCTTTCCATTGACAAACTGAAAGTATCCTTAAAATCCATTGGACCTAAAGCTTCTTACAATGATTGAATTTGAACCTTTCTACTGACCTTTGACAAAAGCGAATATTCAATAGAATAGAAGTAATTTTATTGTGCTTAGTGCATGGTTACAGAAGAACACTCAGAAAAAAGAATTCACATCAGTAAACTCTTACTGCATCATCATAACTTTTTGCTACAAAAATTAAATGTCCTAAGATTTTCTGATTTTTCTTATATTTAAGAATACAATATATCCAAATTGCATTTTTTACTCCTTTGTAGAGGAGTTTACTAAAAAAATCTTTTAATCATAGCAAGCACAGAACAAAAACCTGTAGAGGTTGGTTGCAGAGTGGACATCATTTACTAGACTGTTAGTCTTCTTATTCACAGGCATATCATATTTAACATAAATCAGAACATTCAGATTATGTAGCAAGACTTCGTACCACTCTGCACCTTTTTCTGGAAACCTACTGTAATTACTTTTTTGTAATGCATATGAAACACTAAAAGACAACCTAAGAGGCAGGTGATGAATGTTCATGATTTGCCTAAAGGTCAAATGTTACAAAGACCTATTTATTACACTGCTTGCTTGCACATCCTTAAATGACTTCCTGAGCAAGCCAGCACATAGAATTTAGTGTTTCCACTAAATTTTACCCTGCACTGCATTCAAAGCAGTGTGGCCAGCAGGATGAGGGAGGGGGATTCTGGCCCTCTACACTGCTCTGGGGCCCCCAGCATAAGAAGACAGTGGACCCATGGCTGTGACTCCTCCAATTATTGGAGGGCTGGAGCACCTCTCCTCTGGGGAAAGGCTGAGAAAGCTGGGGTTGTACAACCTGGAAAAGAGAGGGGTCTGGGGACACCTTACAGCAGCCTTTCAGTGTTTAAAGGGGCTTCAAAGAAAGATGGGGACAGTCTTTTTAGCAAGGCATGTAGTGATAGGACAAGGGGTAATGCTCTTAAAATAAGAGATTATAGATTTAAAAGAAATTATTTTTTACTATAAGGGTGCTGCAGCACTGGCACAAGTTGCCCAGAGACGTGGCAGATGTCCCATCCCTGGGAGAATCCAAGGTGAGGTTGTACAAGGCTCTGAGCAACGTGGTCTATTTGAATATGTCCCTGTCCATTGCAGGAGGGTTGGACTAGATGATCTTTAAAGATTCCTTCCAACCTACATTATTCTATGATTCTGTGATTCTACAAACTGGCGCTGTTTTAATGGTGCTGACTTAAGAGAGTGTCAAGCTTTGTCTGCAAAGAAATACCTCAGAAAACCTCAAAAATTTCTGGTTCTTGGCTCACCTGGCAGATTAAAATTTTGTAGAATAACTGCAAATAAAGTAAAAGGACAGCAGGTGGAAACTAGAATAAAGAAAGGAGTTAAACCAGACATGAACGATAAAGTAACTTAAACTTTATTAACTTTCATTCTGCAGGGAAAAATATTAGTAGTAAAATTACTTGCAATTTTCATCCTGCAAACTAACAGGTATCCTACAGATGCCAGACTACTGAGAGTGGATTTTACTATTTACTGTTCTCCTATTTTTCTCTTCAGTGACAATTAAACTTTGTCTTATAAGTTCTTTGCAAAACTTGCAATTTCTCTGCTCTCCAGGACAGCCTCTTTCCTGAGGACAAGAATCAGTGAACCACACAGATCTAGTCTTCTTTAGCTGGAAAAAAATCATGTTCCTTCCTATCTGATAAACTGTGAGATTCAGCTGCTACACACATGCAAAATGAACAGGGTTGTTACATAAAATTACGTAAAGCATTAATATAGAATATGGTGGAGTTTTTAATTAGAACAAGTTCTGAGAAAAAAAGAGGAGTTATGTTCTCAGGGGAAGAAAAATGCTTTTTCATTTATTACTGTTAATTTATAAAAACTAAAAATGGTTTAAATTATCTACCTTTAAAATCTCCTCGTGATAAACCCTAGTTACTGAACTGTGTAATTCCAAACATGACAAGATCAACAAAAATTCCTGATTTTAAGAGGTTCTGAATTAGTACATGTATGCTGATGTAAGATCTGCTGGGTGCTGGATGAAAATGAACATTATAACTTCTATTCCTCTTTTTTTAATGAATGACAGCCCCATACCTTCCAGCAAACCCACTGTGGTGGTTAGCAATTTTTAGTAATGAGGTACCTTTAATTTTTACATTTCAGATCGATTTAGCAGCAACAGATAATCTTACCTATTTGACAGCAGTCTCCTGACTACAAACCAAGGTATTTAAACTACAAAGAGAACCAAGCACTGCATAATAAACCATGGCAAGGGAAGGAAGAGACATATATCTTTTCCTGAAGGACAGTGCATGTGCTGGATGCCTGATCCCACCAGTGATGCCAGTGAGCATCCCTTTAAACCTTGCAGAGCAGGAATGATTAATTTGCTGGACTCGTACCCATTTGTACTTGTCAGCCCTGTCCTTGTGCTGCAACAGCAACAGAGATCATCCACCCAGCTGGGGCAGCAGGGACAGGGGGAAGGTGAGCCAGCCACACAGGGGAGGACTTGTGCCACAGAACATTTGTGTTTTGGTTTTGAATTTCTTACAGGCCTCACCTAGCAAGTAGGAGTCCTCCCTGTGCCAAAAAGCTAGTCATAACAATCTAATAAAGGATGGTTTTACAAAACTGAGCATCCTCAGTGGGTTGGAGGGTTTAAGTAAATGTGTGACAGAATATCCTGATCAGAGTCTGTTCAGGGTCCTGTCACAAGTTGCGTAGTTGAAGCTGTAAAAGCAACCAATTATCAGACAAGGTGTCACTTTTGTCCCAAGTAACATATACTTCTTAACTAAATATTAAGTAACTGTTCACAGAATGTTTAGCATATATCTGCAGTTTCCTGATTTCAATGACTTTTTCAAGCAGTCGATATAGATAGAGATACTTATGTAATTATATTTATTTAGCAAGTTCCAGGGCATGTTAGTTGGCTGAAGGGGAAGGAAGGAAGAAGGGGAGACAAGTAAGGAAAGGTTTCATGATATTGTCTGATCCGATTTTTTCCTTTCTTCCAATTATCATTAGTGTGATTGTGGTACATTAGACACTTATCACTTAGCTGCTGAAATGCACAGGCACTAGAACCAAAACATAAAGTACATCTCAATAAAAGTTATTTAAAAAAAAAGCTTTCTATTGTAGTAAATTGAATCAGTTTAGTGAGAAAGTGTTAGAAAAATGCGTGTAATTTATCCGATTGTGTACTCTTGTTCCTACAGTACTTTGAAAGCTGACATCTTTGTTGGCAAATTAGCCATTAGAATTTGGAAACAAAAAGTGTTCAAACTGATATTTGAAGTAAAGACTCAGATTTCTTCGTCACACCTTTATTACCATTTGTCTTCTCCAATTTTGTTTTCCTGCTTTACATATATTATAAAGAGAAGCCGTGATGCTACTCAGTAAAATTAAAAGCCTTCCCCATCTTTTGTAAAAAATCTGTCCATTAAAAAAATGCAATGGAAATTGATCACTTAATCACTGTGGTATCAAAACACTGTGTATTCCTGGTCATACTTGCAGCTAATGCACTTGAAAATGGATGGATATCCACCTTTATGTGCTCATCTGGGTAAACTAGTGTATTCATTCAGTGCCAGGCCCAAATTTGCATTTAGGAATTCTAGCAGCCATTTATAAAGAAAATAGAAAATTTTCTTCAGTCTCAGAAAAAAGGAAAATCACAGAAGCTCCAAAATTAGAATAGAAGAGACTATTTCAGTTGTAAATGTTCTAGAGCATCATCTAGCCCAAATGCCTGACCAAATCAGGACTCATCAACTGTTAAATCACATCATTAAGGGCATTGCCCAAATATCTCTTAAACACAGGCAGACTTGAGGCATCAACACCTGTCTAGGAAACCTGTTTCAGTGACTGACCACTCTCTCAATAAAGTAATGGTTTCTGCTATCCATTTTAACATCCCTTGGCTCAACTTTGAACCACACTCGTATTTCCTGTCACTGGATCCCAGGGAGAAGAGCCCAGTGCCTCCCTCACAACTTCCCCTCCGCAGGAAATTGAAGAGAGGTAAAAAGAGGCACTTTCCCCTCACTTCCTAAGATTTCTTCAGTGTTTTTCCTCTATTACTTTTGCTCAAGTGGGTGGAATTCCAAGAGTGAGTGGCAGGTCTGTCGGTACGTGCAGGATAAAAACATTTGATAAACATATCTGCTGCATCTTTCGGCATATGAACAATTAATAATGTTAGCATCTAACCAATCAAAATCAGAATTCGCAGGCTACTACATTAATTTGTATGGGGGAAATATAAGACTTCTTGCAGTGTTATTGTTTCAGATTGACTAGGACAAGAATGTTAAATGTTTTCTAAGGGGGTAGTTGAGTTTCCTGTGAGCTACAGATGAATTCAGGTTTCCTCTCAATTCCTAGAGAAATACTTTATGATATCAATGACAAGCCTAGTGATTAAGGAAAATATCAGACTGATTTTTTGTTGTTACCTTTGTGCAGTACCATTATGTGATATGTAAGGCCCTTGAGAGAAAAGGGTTCATTTTAAGAGTTACAGTTTGATTTTTTTTCTCTTCTTACTATTATATTTCCTCAATTATTTAATGTTCTTTTCTGTCCTAATTCATTCCTTCCCTCTATATTTTATTCAATGAAAAAGTGTTCATATCTCCCAACAGTTTTGCCTCCTTTCCTTCTGTGGTATGTACACTAAAATAATCACTCCTAAGACAGTGAATATGGTTGCTAACAGAACATCATCGGGCTTTAGAGCTAAATATCACAATGAGGTTAATGACAGATGGGAAATGCTCATACATTGCAGTCATGGTTTCAGTCTGTCTGCAAACACAGTTTGCATTACTTTATGTTTTGCTTCGAAAGAACCTCAACAGCTTGGGTTCCTTTTTAAGGTTAAGGTTAAAACCTATGAAATCTGAATATACCATTGCGTCAACACTGAAGCAAAGCAAGCACGTACGTCCTGTTGTATGGGTGTCTGATTTTCCTCAGCTGAAAGCTCAAGTCAGAGATGTAGATTCTTTTTGGTTTTGTTATTGGTTTTTGAGGTTTTTTTTCATGGTCAGTAATAGTTCCAAAATTTTTGGTTTACTACATTCTTGTCAGATATATAACACTCCTATTTTTCTGAAAAACTATCATTTTCCATCAGAGGAGACCTGCACTCCATTAAAATACTTAATCTACAATATTTAGGGAGAGAGGTCAGGTGTGAGCCTAGCTGCCAGGCAGCAGAGGGCAGGTCCTCTGGGATGGCTTTGGCACTGTTGCACTCAAAGCCATCCATATCACTTGGCCCAATTTGCCTCAAGAAAGCTTTCATGCCAGTGTAGAAGCATAATCACATTGCTTTCCAGGCCACCTCCACATAGGTAATATTTTTTTTCTGCGCTCCCTGCAGGTATCTCTCCACATCTGTCTCTATCATCCCAGATCTTCCCAGCCTGAGTGAGAAAGACTTC
The DNA here is from genome assembly GCA_013397895.1 of Origma solitaria. Classification (NCBI taxonomy): domain Eukaryota; kingdom Metazoa; phylum Chordata; class Aves; order Passeriformes; family Acanthizidae; genus Origma; species Origma solitaria. The sequence continues at coordinate 2,246,832 of VZRL01003083.1, forward strand.
TCTTGCGCTTTCCTTGTTCTTTCGTCAGGTCTTATAGTAGGCAGCCTGCTAATGCCAAATCCTGCATTTTGCTACAATAGCTAGGCTTAAAACATTCAGACCCCAAGCTTTTCCACTATCAGTAAGTGCAGTTAAAAAAAACAACAGCCGAGTGCACCAATTCTTGGAAGTGTTTGATGACATGATGTGCCTGTTAACACATGATGTACTGCACTGCTGTTCGGAAAGCAATGTGTGTGACACGCAACAGATGCCCCATAGCCAACCCTGAGTAAACCTTGCAAATGTCTAAATGGCTGCCTAAGCCCAGATATATCTATTGCTTTGCAGCCCTAGAGAAGAACTACCAAAAGAGGACCAAGATGACATAGCAGCTACTGGCAAGTGTACATGGGCTTAAGTCAGAAAGAAGAGCTTTGAGATCAGTGCTCCTATTCCTGTGGAACTCTAATGGACTGCGGGAAAGGAGAGTTCTAACGAGTATGGATGAGATGAAGAGGGAAAGAAGAAGCCAACCTGCCTCCTTTAGTTAGTTGTTAAAAGTTCTTCCTTGCTGGGGCTGATGGATATTTATTCTTAACATTACACGGGGAATGGGCATATGGGTTTAATACTCTTAGAAATATAATAAGATCTCTCCAAACCCATAGAAAGTGGTCCTTTAAGGGTAGCTAGGTTGTCTTACATTTTTGGTGCACGTTGAAGGGTTGAGAAATCAGCATACTCTACGGCCACAGAGATCACGCGGGTAGGATTCCCCCTCAAGAGAAATATTTAGTTCACCCCAGAACAGAGCTTGCACGCATATTAACATCTCTGCATGAACAATAGTAGATTAGGACCCTGGCAATACACAGGGATTGTGAGAATGTGACAGTGTAAACATATCTTTTGCGTCTGCAGCGTTCAGTAACATTCCACAATTCTTCTCTTCCATCTTGTCCAAATGAGCTTCTTTTGGCTTTAAGCCACTTCTCCATGATAATGTCAATGGCTTTAGCAATGCTAAACAGGCTGTGCCTGTTATCATCACATTTTTTTTTTTTAATTTTTTTTTAAACTTTAAAAAATTTCTTAAAAAATTTTTTCATTGTTACAGCTGCTCAGCCAAACCATCAACAATTTATTTCCCACAAACTAAATTGAGCCAATAACATTGTAATCCAGTATAAACAGAGAAGCAATTAATTCCAATTAGGCAAAAGTTTCAGTGTTTCCAGGCTTGCAGCCAGTTTGTGGTTTATGAAATTTAACTAAGTTACAGCTTAATCAGTTTGCTACTAAAAAAAAAAAGAAAAAAAAAAAGTCCTAGCCAGCAATATCCTGATGATAGGCATGAAGATGATGAGCATGATGAGTAGCATGAAGAATGGATAAAAAGATCTTAGTGATGTTTTTTTACAATAGCCAACCTCTGACAGCAAGGAATCACAAAGAACTTTGCCATTCCATAGGTGAACAAAGTTGCATAACGTCAACCAGCAGGAACAAAGTTACAAAAAGTTCTGTCTTGCTGTTGCTTCCCAGTTACCTCAATGTGGAAAAATAAAGCAGCCAGGTAGACAATTCTCACACAAATATCCTCTAAGGCAGGTGCTGTAGTTAAGGGAATGAATATATTTAGAAGGCTATGGCAATCATTCAAATCCTGAAAGACAGGATTAAGAGCTGGAAAATCTGAGAAAAAATATAAGAGTCTAAGTGTTTTAGAATCAACACACAAATACGTAAATGAAGGTTTAAAGTTAATGAAGTTAGGAAAGACTGAATAACTCCTGATGATACTCTTGAGGAACCACACTGTATACTCTATTGTTTACACTATTACAGAATACCTACAACGTTTTTCAGATTGTAATATGGGCAACACTGTTGGCATAACAGCTGGATAACAATTAAAAAGTGCGGGGTTTATACTAATTCAAAATTAATCACTATAATGTTGCTAATAGAGCAAAATCCAAATGAAAGCGCTCTTCATTCATAGCTATTTTTGTGGCAACACTACTCTGACAATTATAAAAAGATGTACAGAATAGGCTGTGCAAAGTTTAGAAAGATTACTCTAATTACCAGCATTATATGGAGAATTTGAGAACAGTTTAGTCCAGTCAACCCATCTTTATTTTTTTTCCCCCTAGTTGTGCATTTGGAGCAGGTTGCCCAGAGAGATTGTGGAGTCTCCCTCGCTGGAGATATTCAACAACTGCCTGGCGGCAATCCTGTGTCGTGCTCTAGGGTGACCCTGCTTCTGGACCCATAGAAGTAGAAGTGGACCCATTCTGTGATTCTGTGGTTTGTCCAGTGCTTAATATTTCTGTCTTTCTCTTCCTGATAATCTCCAAAGACAAAGAGAGTTTGGACCAGAAGTGTAATACAACACTTAAAGCGACATTTAAGGACATTTGCAAAATGCAGACATAAAATAAGATCTTAAAGTCCAAAGACAAGATTTGTGGCAGCAATAAGGTTGTCCTGCTTTTCTCAGTGGATGGTTAGGGCTTTCATTTATCAGAGAGATGACCTGTGAGATCAGATTTACATCTATGCAGCTCACTCTCATTTCTGTTATTCTGTGCACATAGAGAACATGTACTGAGCTTATAAGACATTTTGGGCCAAACTTTCATTGTGTATCAATTGTTTTTTGATTGTTGGACCAAGAAGAGAATATCAGAGGGTTAAGTCTATCATCTAGTGATCAGAAATGTTCACAGTGCCGCAGAATACCAGGTGTGAACATACACCCATATTGGTCCATATCCCAGAGACCTTTATTCAAAACACTCCTCTAAAGGGGGCAGAATACAGATTTAAAATAAATGTTCCTACCCCTAGGTGCACCATTAGTAATAATTTAATATTGCAGTTAATTTTCCTCATTCATAAAAGAGGTGATCAAATCTAATCACTTGTCAGCAGGCAAGAACCAATATAGAGTTCAGTGTGGCTCATAATGATCCCAAAGTAGCCAAGATAAAGTCCCAGTTTTCTTGCTGACTCCCATGATTCCAGTTCAACTATGTACTGTGTAGATTACTTATATGGTGAACTCAAACAAAGAGCCAAAGGCTGCAATTTATCTCTCTCTTTCACAAGCACAACTGCAACTCTCACTTTCACAGCCTACATCTCCAAACAGGTTCGAGTGGGTTCTGAAGGTCTTCAGCACTTGTGAAAATTATGATTAAACTCAGCAGGAGAATTGAGAACAGGTAAATGTGATATAATAGCAAAGAAATGAGAGATTAAAAACCAGCAAGAAAATTCTGTTCATGAAATGAAATCATGCTGTCTCAGGCAGAATTTATAATACAGGTCTGTGATCATTTGTAGTAAAGGACTTATCTGAAAAAATAATAATAAATTCTTTGTTCATTAATATAATTAATCACAAAACTATTTATAAATCTATGGAACAGTTTAGTCAAAATAAAATTTCACCTTAGATTGAGAAGTCTTATAAGGAGTGATGACATATTTGTTTTGCCTTATAACCTGGTAAGCAAAGGGACAAATTTCCCTTGAGCAAAGAATTCATGTTCATCCCGGGGTCCTGGAGGCAAGACCAACACCATCAGCCCTCTCACCTCTATATTGAATTCTTCTTTAGGGGAGGTGGTCCAGGCTGTAAAGCACCACAACCCTTAGCTTAGAGGACTGTGTGTTTGGACAGCAGTAGCCCAATCTGCAACTCCCCAATTCAGTGTTCAAGTTAACGCTGAAGGGCAGACCAGCTTTACTTTGATCTCTTAAAAGGTACAGAAAGTAAACTCAGTTCCTTGTTAAACAAACCTACAGTGAGAAAGGAGAAACATCACAGATTTTAAGTAGATTTTCTACATTATTAGGACAAGAACTGTTGATGTACTTTATAGAAGTTTAGAAGCAGCTCCAGTTGGTCCTCAGATGGTCTTGCTGCAGGAAAACCCTTTGATACCAAGAAATAACATTATTGAAATAATATTTATGTTTTAGTCATTGTGCCATGGTATCTGCCTCCTTTCAGTCCTGTACACAGTGAAATACATTGTGCAGGGTTCAAGAGTCCTCTCAAATATATTCTTGTTTTACCTGTGTTGCAGTCTCATTATATTGAAGTAGCTACAGAAGCTATCACACAACAGTGACCCGCAATGCTTCTGAGTAAATTTCCTCTAAGTCTCCAGATACAATGTAAAGGAACAGGGAAGAAAACAGCTTAAACTTATATGCAATGCTGGGATAAATTCTTATTGTTTCCATCCCATTCAGAGACCCCGTTGAGAAATGTTGCCACATTCAGCTAGAACATCTACAGAAGTCACTTTGTCAAGTACTGTAATGTAATATTTAGTTTATCTAGCTGAAATACCTGAGGTTAATTTAGGGCTTTCAGATTCTTCCATAAAAGATGTTGTGAAAGTAAAGTGGTACCACATGAGAGCCAATATCTGTACTTTAATTTGTGTCTGTGTAATCGCTTCAACAGTGCACCAACAAATCTGTAAATGCAGTTTGAGGAAATGTTATAAACCTAAAAAGTGCAGCTGTTAAATCTCTTAACTTCTGTAAAGCTTCTTTTAAACACTTCCTTTAAACCTGCTCTCTCTCATGATTAACTCCTGGTTGGGTAATGTAATAGAGCATGGATACGACAACTTTGGTGGGACTTCTTTGATTTCAGAGGTTATTTCCTTCCCACTTTAGTTGAAAAGTTATTTTTTCCTTTTGTGAGGCCATAACGTAGCAGGGGTGGGAATAGTGTACACACTTTACTTTCCAAGAGAAGTTAAACCCATGCTTTTAATATATATTTTGCCTTCTTTAACATTATATATAATCACAATTGTTCTAAATATTAAAAAAATATCTAGGGAACCAGGGAATATGTGGAAATAAAAAACAGGATGATACCAGTTTATTAATATTAGTTTTACTAAGGCTTTAGATAAAATTACTGTTTATTTCCAAACAAAATTCTGTGTACCTTGAGAAACAGAAAATCAGAATCCTTTTTGGCACAGTAAGTCAACACCAGAGTCAATAGCTTTGTTCTTCATTTATCGAGATCTACTTCTCAACAGTGAATTATGAGACAATATAATAAATCTACATCAAACTGTCTTTACTTTTATACAAACTGAGTCTTACTGTGTCAGTCTTGTCAACACTGCTGAATATTAATGGGAATAAAGTTAATTGCTGGGTGTATAAAGGTCTGATGCAGTCAAAGTGAAAGAAAGCACCTAACAGAAATCTGTCAATTTTGACAAGCTGTAATTTATTTCTACTTCATGATATGTGCTGACACATTTCAAACCTTACTCTAGTCTTTACCATAAATTGCAATTATTATAATTCACAGCAACATTTGACACAGAGGTTGGGACCTAGTTTACCATATATAAAAGAGTTTACATCTCAGGGAATTCACTTGCAAACTCCAGCATGTATTTCTCATTGTAAATCCAGTTGTTTTCACTCACACTGAACATGCACAGTAAATTTTGTGACTTGCACTGCTTAAGAAAAGAAATAGCACATTGCTTTAGCTGAAACATAAAATGTTTATGACAAAATATTTACAGATACTTGAAGACTAAAATTAAATTTCAGTGTGACTGTACAATTATTAGTAAGTTTTATAATATTAGGCACTGGTGACATATAAGCTTGATGGATTTTTTTGAGTATTTTTATAACCAGTCAGCATCAGTTATAATAAATGTTGTTACTGGTACCATCAACAGCCTAACTGAAGTAAACTCAGTTTAGTCCCTAAACCTTTATTTGTCTGTTACTCAGTATAGTTTATAAGAAAAGTGTTGATGAGTATTCTGCTCTTGGACAGAAGAAAAATTCCCAAGGTGATTGAGTTTATGGTGAATGTCTCTAGATCTACAACCCTAGTTTTGAAGTCTGGGCTTATTATGAGCCTTGTAATTTCTAAAGCTTAAAAAATGTAAATTGCAAATACAAATATCTCTCTTTATGATCTTTTCTAAATTGATATAATTTTAAAGATTCTAAAGTTCATCAGATGATACAGGCTATGAGAAGAAATGTGCTACCTCTAAAACATCAGGTTTCTCAAAAGATTTAAAATTCTTCAGAAGACACTATAATTTTAGTAGTAGTACCTGTGATTTATGATCGCTGTGTATACTTTTAATTAACTACACAGCTTTATTTGTCTTGACTGCACCTTTGCCTTCTCAGGCCAATAGCTTGTCACTAAGCAAATATCAGTTCTTTTCTCCACAGAAGTACCTTTTAAGAGAAATATAATCTGTATTACAACAACAACAATAAAAAATAAAAATAGTAATAGTAATAAAAATAATAATAATACCCTGAAATCTTCACAAGGAATAGCAGAAATATAGCTATATAAGATATCCACATATCTACTTCTCTCTACAGAGCACATTTTCAGTTACTTCTAAACGAACAACCGGCTTTAGTGAGAAACTGGTAGAGACATCCACAGCATCACACCAGGGAAATCATACATGGAGGACTGAGATATTACATGTTTTTTGTTAGCAAGACTTCAGGCCTCCTGTGGATTCTTCTCATGGCAGAGCACAGAACAGCAAGCTGAAACCATTACTAACACGAGTGTGTCTATTCACACGGATAAATGATAGATGCTAAAGAATGGTGTCAGAGGAGAGGGGAGTAGGAATGTTTTCTATCAACCACATGGACTAAATCCACAAAAGTTTAGGATAAGCAGAGGAAGGGAGAAATACAGAATAGTTTACAATGTTTTAGATATATTTTACCGATATGAGTTCGTCAGCAAAAACTGTAAAGGGAAGTTTTATGAAGCTAGTATTGATTGAGTCTTAAAAATGTTTGTTAGCCAGAGCCCTTTCTGTCTTTCATTCCTTGTGTAGCCATTTGTTACAAGAAAATAGAAAAAAAGAAATGTTTTAAATATTGCATTTAATTATATATATGAAGAGGGTCTTGATTTGTTTGCATGATAAAGAACATTGATTTTTGACAGAAATGTAATGGAATAACACTGTGATGAAATTATGTTTCCTTAGTGGCTATCTCTATTGTGCATTTCTCTGTAAATTTTATTTGAAATACTGAAACTGTCTTATAATGAAGGTATTTGAAAGCTTTTTTCCCATGTCTTTTTCTGGGTGGTGCTAGAACTAGTAAGATTTAAAAGCAGCATATTGAAGGTGTTCATGTTTTACATCATTATTTTTAGACATGCAAACACCAATTAGAGGAAAGAAATACCATAAAAAAGACATCAGGAGAAAATCCATATCTGAAAATTCAAATTCATACATGAGTTTTTAAAAATAATTAGATATTCCAGAGAGCATTCTCCTTTTCATTATTTGCTATACTTCACTAGAACTACCAAATGGGTGAAAAGCAGTGACGTGGGTCACTATGTGAGAACAGTAATATCTAATAGTTTCTTTTTTGTCTTTACAGAATAATAAATATTAAAACATGGAAGATACTAACCCTGCAATTTAGAAGTGTAGCAAATCTTTAGTGCAAGTTATGTTATTACCTTTCTATTATGTCATTCTGCATATCCTTTTTGACAAGTACCCATTTAACCATGGGATTAGGCCAAGGTTTCTGCAACCTTTACCAAAGATACTTATGAAACAGTTCCCCTATGGAAAACAAGCCAAAGCAGTACATTGCAGGATTAACACATTTCACATGTCCTCCCTTTCAGAATTATTTCACTGGAACATGCATATACTTTCTGAAATCCAGATTGCTTAGAATATAAGTCCCTGAAGTATTGTTCTTAGCTAAAAGGATCTGGATGAAACATTTAGAGTTGATCCTGGTTTAATTACCATGATCTAAAATAATTTCAGCAGACACTTGTAATAAATCCCTGCCTGTAACAAAGTTAGTTATAACAGCTACTTGTCTGGAATTCATGGTCTTATCCCACTGCCTATCGAGCATATGCCAGAATAAAAAATAATGATAAATTATACATTCACTAGTGCAATAGCATGACAAAGTTTGGACTGACATAGCACATAGCACATGTTTTCCTCACTGGTTGGCCCTTCCAACTGTGGTTGTGAAACCTGCTTATTCTAATAAGGTAAAACATCACCTCTTCTGATACTGAAAAAGTGCCATCATTGAGAATTCAATCTTATTATTACCAAGAACTTATTTTAGTCACAATTTCTTAACACTTAGGGAATTAAGCAAAGAATTCAGCATTTGTCCATGGGATCAAATCTACTATACATAAACACCTTGTAAATCTGCCAAAAGACATAAATCTGAACAGCAAGACTTTTTTTTTTGCTAGACATGCAAGGAAATGTTATGCTTTTAATAAGGACCTGTCTTGTTTTCAGGCACATCTTTTTGTTAAGGCAGAACTGAAAGGAAAAGCCTTGGAAGTAGTTAGAAAAACAGTGTAATCACCAAGATACCATTATCCTGTCTCTTGTAGCTTTTATATTTGAGCTTCTCAAAGCTATGGACAGAAAATTACTCATTTGATACCTGAGCTGCATAAAGAAGATTGAAATCTGGGCTGTTAATGATCTTTTCACTCTGTTTGGGCGTTTCTCTGTAGAAGCTCACATGTAGCTCAGATGCTGCTTGTCTGTGTTATTCCTAGGTACCCAACAAAATACAGACATGGAAAGTGTCATTCGTCTTAGATCCTCTACTGCTGAAAGAAATCTTATTTCTGTATTAAATGTGTTTTGAAGAAGGAATTGATTTTATAGGACACCAGATGTGACTGGCAGAAAAACATTAGGTTTCTCTTTATTTTTTGGTAGTAAGTGACACACACTACTAAATACCTTAAATGAATGATCAACTTAAATGAAACAGAATTTTTACCCTTTTTTCATCTTATAGATAGCACATACCAGAGAGAACTGCATCTGGTTCTGAATGGCATCAACAGGAGGAATCAAAGACAAGTCTAATTATGTTCTACTGGGTACCTCAGGAAAGAAATATTTTCTGTAGAGCCAGTCCAGAATGCTTATTCTACAGGCATGATTGTGAGGTCAAAATCTGATTTAATCTATTATAGTATCCCTTAATCTGTTTATCACATCTGTTACATACAAGTTTCTCACCAATTTAGGACTGGAATGCTTACCAAACTCTTCAGGGAATACTTTAAAAGCAGCATTTCTATTTTGTTGGGTTTTTCCCTTTTTCTTTTTAATTTGGCCAATCTCACTTTTAAGGATATTTTTGTATTTTCTTAACTTTTAGAGGAGTTTTCAGATCTTCAGTCAAGGATGAGGAAAGAAGCCAAGCAGTGCAGGTAGCACAGTTCTCAGCAGTGTGCTCTTAAAACTCCTCCAGGCATTTCAATTTATAAAATAGTGTAATTATACATTCCACCAAATAAATAGTTCATTCTAGTAGAACACCTTGATGAGTAAATCAATTTTCAATTTTTAACTTCAATTAAAAAGATACGAATAATCTATTCTTTTTATCCTGTGAAGATTTAATGCAGGAAACAGAAAAAAACCCAAGAAAAAACAAACAAAAAACCCCCAACAAAAACAAATGAACAAACAAACAAACAAACAAAACCCACCAAGAAACTACACTCAAAAGAAGTGGATTATCTGTCACTAACTGAAATGGTTATGGGAAAGTCGTGTCACACTGCCCCAAATTCTTTCCCCAAGAAAATAAGATTAACATTGAAAACCTTCATGCTATTTTGATAGTTACATTAAGTAATAACAATATTTATTTACAAAGTATTGTTAGACAACTCCCCAAAATTAAAAGAAATTTTAAAGAAGAGTTCATCTATGGTAACCTCAAGAAATAATTTCTTTTTTTAAAGTCGAAGGTGAAGTAACTTAGCAAAACCTGTTGATGAAATTACAGTGTTGAAGGTAGACAACATAAAACCAGAACTGTGCTTTTTTCTACTGATTTTTTTCCTAGAATCCACCCCCAAAGTTACTGAAGAAGACAACCTAGGATATTGAAAGGAAAGAATCTATTCACTCCCTGAAAAGACACTTAGACAGTTTAACTTAGTTCCGTTTATTTTAGTTCAGACGAAATAAAAATTTGCGTGCATGAAGTTAATGGAATAATTTTGTTTTGTTTCTCTTCTGATTTTAATAAATCTAACTGGTAAGTCTCTTGCATGCTTAGGAGCATCTCACACAGTAGGTCTCCATGATGAAAAAGTAATTTCAGAGATTTATAGAACAAAGTGATTACAGAACCTTTACAGAATATCTGTGGGGAATCAATTAAGTAAATGGTGGTGACACCTTTTTCTATGAGGTGGCAGAAGATGCACATCTGTGGTGAAGCCAATAGCACAGAAATCTGCCTAACATAAAGCAAAAGAACAGCTCTGATGGGGAAATGTAGAATGAGCATATGTCTGCTTCACACAGATGTTAAACTTGGGACCGCATTTTCCTTGAAAAAAGCAAACAGTACTTTAATATTTCCCCTTTTGCTGTGGACTACCAGCATCACTGCTTGGAATAATGTGCAAAACATCCTTCATGGACCATTTAACCTATCTAAATACAAAAAGATTAATTTGGAATACTATCAAAGCACATACTGAATAAAGGGAGCCATTCAGTTTCAGCAGCAACACAAGAGACCTGTTTTTCATTATGCATGTGAAGTGTTTAATTTAAACTGGTAATGGTTAACCAGGTCTGGCCTCGAGCTGTGCAGATCTGGGCAAAACATCCATAAATAAAACCCCCTTCTACTGCCCTTCAATTTTTTCTTCTCTGAAGTCAAAGAGAGAGGCAAAAAATCTGGAAAATAAGAAGTTTGCTTATGCGAATGATCTTTTTCCCAGGACGTGCAGAGAAAGAAGGTAAAAAGTGATAGCTCCTACTGAGAAGCCTAGCAGCCTCAGGGTTACCTGTACTAAAATTGTAAGGAATACCTTACAAGAGAGTTTGGAGTTAGAGGTCATCAGGGGAGCATACACAAAGCATTTATGAAAAGTATCTTAGATGTCTATGGTTTACAGATGTTGAGGAGTGTGTGGTTAGCTTTGCACAGAGGAATCCCAGCCTCAGCATGGAGCCTAACTCCATCTCTCACATTAAGGGAGTTTGCCATTATTCAAAAGGGGTTTTACATATTTTATTAATAAATGACGTTATTAAAATATATTGATCATTCACAATAAATGAGCTTATTTTTATAAACAAATAAATGTTACTTCAATAAGAAAATAACTACTATAGAATCCAGGCCCTGTGTACTGCAAAATTAAACTAGCATATATACAGTTCAAACAGAAGGCAAAAGTTCAAGATCTTCTTTGCCTAAAGCATTTATTATTTTCCAATGAGAGAAACTATTGTCCAAGTCTGTCTGTTTGTGGCATACAGATTTCAAATGTTTTCTATCCCAGTGTGAGACAGAAGAAATTTAATTTTAGAGAGACTGAAAATTAATTTTTACTGTCTAATAATTCTTTCTCTAGTAAAGTGATAAAATATACTGATATAAGTAATTAAACTAAAAGAAAGCAAACAGAGGAGAATAAATATATATAATTTCTTGCTTAGCAACAGCTCCAGAAAAACATGGCAATTTTAGCCATAAATTATTCAGAATGTAATACTCTGAGAGTATCTTAATATTGGACAATAAATGTGAGCAGTACCTAAAATTAAATGGTATTCAGTATTACAATCTAGTAAAAGAACCTTCCCAGGGCTGAAAAGGTATATTTCCATAATAGTTTTTTAGGAATTCAGCAAAACTTCCTCGGCAACAACTGGTGACCTTCTTTGTTTTCCTTTCAGGGCATGCACGGTTTGTTCAACTATAGATTTAAAAAAGGTAAATAGACATTTAATAATTTTTCTTCCTTTTCACAATTTGATCTGATGGAAACCTAATGTACCAAACAATTGAAATTAGACTTTGTTGTTAATATGCAGGCAAAATACTGTTTCTCATATCAAAATCAACGCTCAGAATTCTTATTTCTTGGAAGATGTAACTAATTTTTTTCTTTCTTTTCCAAGTACTTTTGAATTATTAAACCTAATCAAACGATGTTTTAGTCAGACTGTCCCAAATCCAGTGACAACAAAAGTCTAATGCACATCTTCACATTTTAGTGGAAGAAATTACTTTGATTTATGGGATCAGAACTAAGAGTCAAGAGATGAAAATGGACGTACTGTAATTTACCAGTGTATTAAAAATGAGACCCACATCAGAATAAAACCGCTTTAATAACAAGACCACTTGCTTATGTAAGCATAAGCTTAAAAAACTGTAAGTATTCTTTTCCAGAGAAGTATAAAAATAAGCATCTGAAAACTTGTCTGCAGTCAGTTTCTAAGAATTAAATTTCTAAATAAATAAATAAATAAATAAAATTATGCATGTTTAAGTTAATTTAATTTTTTTTTAATGGAAAAAAAGTCAAGTATTAGAGTAGTAGAATGATCCATGTATTGGCTGAAGAGTTAACCTGATACAACTTAGCTGCATTGTTCTTCAACTTCCAGTAGATGGCAGGTATAGTACTTCAAACTTTTTAAAAGTCACAAAACTCTTCTAAACTTTTTTAAACAATAAAATTCTATTATCTGGGAAATTTTACTTATAATACAACCCTTTCCACATGCATATATTTTTACATTCAGTATCATTATGGAAGATACGTCAAGATGAAAAGAAATGTTTAATGTGAACACATGAAATACAGAAAACAAATTATAAATTAATAAAAATAGAAAGAACACACTGAACAACATGCACAGGGAACTGGAATGATCAGAATAATATTTACAATAAAATAAAAGCCACAACTGACAATCTTAAAATCAGAACTTAAAATAAAAAACTTTGTATTTATTTTTCTTCTTCATAAATCTGCCTCTTTTAAAAGCAATGGTTGTATCTTTTCCCATAAAGGAACTTTCAACTTTCTGTTATGTGTCACTGAAAAATTAAGAACCATGTTATGACAGTCAAGCATTTATAAATTCAGAGATGCAAGCAGTAAGGTTGTTGGTTAAACAAAGATAAATATACACAAGAAAATATGACTCTTTTTTTACTGCAAGACTGAGTTATAAAATCCTATTTGAAGCAGAGGAGTACTTAGTTAACTCTTCTGTCCTCTAATCATTATTGGCATTCATCGCTTTTCCTTTTTGTTTCCTTTCCATCCAACCTTCTCCCTTGCTTCTTATGTCCAGCTATCTGCCAGACTATTTCACTTCTTCCTCCACATTCCAATTCAGGTCAAATCATCTTCTGTAGCTCTTTTCCCTCCTCCAACCTTCCCTGAAAAAATATACTGGTATCTTGTTTCAATCTTCCTACCTAATAAATTTTGGCTTTGATTTTGACTTTGTTTTTGTTTTGGGAATTCATTGCCCATCTTCAACATTCCACAGTTTAGACACCTGAGTCCTTTCTCTTGCCTTGTTTCTTCTAGACTCAGGAGCTCTGAGATCCTTCACTCCAGTTCTAAGATGCCAGACTTGAATGAGATGCTTTCCTTATTTCTGTTGTCTGAAAATCACAAAACAAGGCATTACACCATATCAGGAAAGAAAGCAGTAACAGATGATCATGAACACATCAATACCTGTTAAGCTCTTCCGTCCAGTGCCTAATATTGACTCTCTCCTTAAATGAAGAAGCTCATGCAAGGAAACCTGGCTTCTGTCACGTACTCTAAAGTTTGCTTGCTCAGTCCCACCGTGAAGATGGCAAAAGTCCAATCTTGTCAGTAATAAGAGGTGTGAGAGACATAAGCAATGATGGAATCAACCTTGAACATTATGAAACATCTAGTGAGCATGTATTGAAGTGGCACTCCCTAAAATCCTAATACTTGAAAAATTTTCCTATTTAAAATAAATAGGAAGACATTTATATGAATAAAATGCTGCCAAATATCTTCTGCTTATAAATATGTGAGTTGTAAAGTTTTTCAAGGAAAAGATCAGGAAAGATTTTTTGGCTTCATTCTTGGAAACCACACAATTCGTGTTGGCTGAATTACAAAATAAAACAAAACAAATTCTCATGCATGGGCCAAACATGAAAGACTTCAGTGAAATTAATAAATGAAATGAAGTTGTATGACAAAAGTAGTAGAAAAATAACCTTAGTAAAAAGCAGACAACTAACAACAGGTGATGATAACCAGATCTGCATTCAATATATGTTCATAGAAAGCACAAGGTAGCAATTACTTACAGAAAAAACATTACTCATACTTTTCCCAGTGTTTCATCTGCACTCCGCTTATTTCCTGCTTTGGCACTGAAGTCATAATTTGGATCGTGAGCGTTGGTTTGATTTGAGTAGGAGAGTTATTTCTTGTGAAGACAATTATGACTTTAATGCAACCTTATTAATTTATCAAGAGTACAAAAATTTTTCTTTTTTACTCAGGAGTTACAATCTTTGTCTAGACTGCCATGCCCCAGTTAATAAGCAGAACAAAAGCTGCTTCCAAGCTTGGAATGCTGTAGCATTTCATCTTTTTGTGATTCTTTTTTGCTGTCCCCTCACACACATGGACATAACAAGCAATATAATCCCTTAATTAATCCACCTTCAGATACATTTTTTTAAAAACATTGAGAGATTTCCTCCAATTATAAATAGAATAAAAAATATAGATATCAATTTGCATCTGCTGCAACTGCTTAAGTCCTCAGACAGCAGCCACTTTTACAAGAATATGAAACCAATACTAGCTTTTTAAAAGTGGAACTTCTTTAGAGGAAAAAAAGAGTTTGCACATATCCTTAAAAATCCTAGCTAATCAGTTTCTGTTTAAATGGCTTACTGAATATACATGTAATGTTCGGGCTACGCAAGATAACAAAAGGACACCATTCAAATGTGCGAAGGACAGTTTTATTTTTGTATAATAAAGATGCTCAATGATGATGAAAGTACATGACTTTTCATTAGAACTAAGTAGCAGTATTAACCTCAACCATCTTCCATATTTTTGGTCACTTGATTTCACTTAGGAAAAATAATATCACCCTGAAAACACAGAAAAAAAGGTGAGCAATAAAAGAACAAAAGACTTCAGGAAGTAGGCCAAAACAAACAATGTTCACTACCTAATAATACTGCAAGACTTTGTCAGCCTGATTCAGTCCAGAGCCTTGAATCTATTCCCTGTGAACATATTACTGTTAAAAAAAGAGAGAATGGAGCTTTAACATGGCACTTTGTAGTCAGTTTATTTCACAAGTGTTGAAGGCTAGTTGAGAAAGTGGAAAATTTTTGAAGATCTTGTCACATGCTCTAAATATGTCAAACAGATCTAGAACTAAAGCTTTGAATGTGTATTTAGGGATAACACTATACAACAATAACTTTTTTTTTAACACCTCTTGCGGCATGGTAGCAGTGAATGTATCCTGAATGCTCTTCCTTTGTTTGATGATCAACTACAAAGTATTTCTGAGGAATTAATTTCCATCACATTTTTATTCTTTTTCATATTACAATATAGCAGGACCACAAGATAGAAAATTGCAAGATTCTCCTGTAATGCAAATCTTCAATATGTCACTAGTATATAAAACAGTAAGCCTCACAGAAGATGCACAGTAACACGACAAAGACTAACACAAAAGAGAACAAAAATATCTGAAATCAAATTAATTTATGAAATATCCTGTATACTTCAATCTAAATATACTGCTGTGTAAATATGCAGTAAATATGATGAGATTATTAGATTCCTGAAAATTGAAAAAAAAGAAAGCCCTACCCAACAATGGAAAACCCCCAGAAATTACCTTGTTTGTGTAGTTTCAATAAACTGCACTGGGATGCTGTTCAGTGTTACTAGCAATCTAGGGGTAAAAAACCCCCAAATAACCACAACCCCCACAAAAGCAGATCCAAAAGCCAAACCCCAAATATCCCACAGATCGCATCTGTTGGTATTTTGAGTCATTTTACTGAAAAACTGCACAAACAGGTGCACTACCTTCTTTCCCCTGAAATATTGAGTTCAGTCTTTTTTCACTTTGTTCTGTCTGCAGAGGTTAATAAAGCTGTTTTTTTCCCTCCAAACAAGATTTTCAACTGAAATGTTCCAAGCTGCTACACACATGTAGTGGAAATGGGCCTGGCCTAATCATTTTTCCTCCTTGTTCAGTGACAAATGCAGCAGAGAGTATCACGACCGCTAGAAGCTCTGCCCAGACAGAGCTGTAAAGAAGCCCAGAGCTTCTTGTTTACATGTAGATGTCAAAACCAAGTTTCCTGTTCTCTAGAGGTTTAGGCCAAAAATCTAATCACAAACACATGCATGGAAGTGGTAGCCATCAGTCTTAGGAAATTAAGTCATTGAATTATAAGGAAAAAAGGTTCTGAAGTAGACATTTACTGGAATTTTCAAAATCATTATTTAAAAAACAGCAGCTCTCTCTCTCTCTGAAACTGAGAGTGTGACCAGACTAAAAAGGCCATTTTGAAAACTCTATAAAATTTTTTTAAAAAAGCATGAATGCTGGCACAAATTCCCCAAACAGAGATAGCAGAATACAGCACTGGAGAACATGTTTATTCAGTGTGGCTGTAGAGACAATGGAGAGAGACAAGAAGCCCCAGAGGGTGTGCTAGTTCATAAAACACACAGCGGTGCCTCTCTCACCACTGATTATATAAGGCATCTAAAATAATTCACTTCTAGGAGCCTTTGCTAATTGCATGGTATTGACCTGAACTAATGGACAAACGGATCTCTAATTTGTTGAGTTCAAAAAGTTAAAGGGGAAGGATATAAAGTTGTTCTGTAGCAGTGTGGACTAGATATAGGATTTTGGATAACTTTTCAATATCACTGGAACAGAGAAGGAGCACTGAAGCAAAAAACCAAATACAAACTATTTTAATGTGCACAGCCTTAGATATCTGGGATCTTATTAATTCAATTGTTTCTGAAGTCACTGTCAAACTTTTCCAGAACAAGAGATGCTTTTAAGAGGGAGTAAAGAAAGATAATTTTCTTGATATTACGAACACTGAAATTTTATATATGAGCAAAAAATGAAGACAAATATTCTCAGTTCTGAAAAGTTTCAGTGTTTTTTTTCATATGAAAGGTAACAGAATGAAGAAAAGAGGCATTTGAAGAGTGTGGTGAGCTGACCCTAGCTAGAACCCAAATGCCCACCAAAGCTCCTCTATCCCTTGTCTCCTCAGCTGCACAGAGGAGAGAGAATATAAGGGAAGGCTTGCGGGTCAAGATAAGGACAGTGAGAGACAGTTCCCATCACAGGCAAAACAGACTTTGGAAAATTAGTGCCTACTTTGGCCACATCCACCTGTTCTATGTGGGGTCCTCCATGATCAACAGTAGATTTTTTTTTCCACTGGGGACCCCCAAGGACTGCAGGGGCACAGCCTGACTCTTCGCCCTGGGCTGCAGGGGAGTCTCTGCTTTGGCACTTGGAGCACCTTCTCCCTCTTCCTTCACTCAGCTGGGTGTCAGCAGAGCTGTTCCTCTCACGTATTCTCACTCCTCTTCTGACTTCTGTTGGTGGTACACAGGTTTTGCCTCCCCTCCTTAACTCTATTACCCTGGAGTTGCTCCTGCAGTCCCTGCTGGGCTCGGCCTTGCCCAGCAGCAGCTCTGTCCTGGAGCCAGCTGCCATCAGTTCCTCCAAGAGCTTCTCAGAAGCAAGGCCTGGGGACCCCCTGACTACCAACACCTTGCCACACAAACCCAGTGTGAAGGGATAAGGTTACAATCACCACAGGTGATCCTGGCCATGCATTTGAGAACAGAGAGCCTATTTGCCTCAATCACCACATCACCATGGATCTTGCTGTGAAACACACATTGGCTCAACTGTCTCTGCAGTACTGAGTAACACTCCTCTGTCTTGGGGAAGTGATCCTGTTAAGAAGGCTTGGAACAAATGAAAGAGAAAATAATAGTCTGAGTTTTGAATTAATTGCTGGCAAAATACAGTCAATGAAACTATTTCTCTTCTTACATCGAAGTGCAATAAATTGTCTGTAGGTCATAGTACGGTGACATAAATGTGGAATCAGTAGGTTTTGCACATAAACTAACCTTTAATATTTGTCTCCACCTCATTTTAACTAATTAATTTTTTTTTGATTTTTCGGGATAACTCCATACAGCTGCCATGCCTTGTCTTACATTAACGCAATTCTTGCCATGAAGCATGCTAACAAATATTCCTGTGTCTACTAAAGAGTCTCAAGTGTCACAGGCTGGGATGTGACATAGTTGAATATTTCTATTACAATGATTTTTCAGTCCACATGTTTCAATGCTGGTTTTTTTTAAAAATTATGCTTCAGAACTAGGCCAGACTACAATTTGTATCTTTTGTTTTGATCAGGGTGTAGTCAAAAAGAATGGAAAATATCTCTGCTCTTTTAGTTAAGAACTGCATGCAATAATGATATGACTGAATGTTGCAAAACAGATGATTGATATGCCTTCATTATCATTTCTTCTTATTTCTAACCACCGTTTCCCCCGAGGCAGAACAACACCAGTGTTATGGAGATTTTTGATGCAAAGCAACCCATGCACTAACCTTTGATCAGGAAATATGGTGGTTCTTAATTTTATTCTGCATCTCTACAGTTTAATTCACTGCAAGTGAAGTGGTGAATTTACAGAACAAACTGCCAGACAAATGCTACCCTGAGTAGGCTGTTCTTTGCAGTATGTGTATTTGAATTAGAAAGGTCAACTGCACCCAGAAAGAATGCTTAGAACTTTCAAAATTTTTAGTATCAAGAGTAAAAGTGTACAACGTACATAAACACCAGAATCTCATATGAGAAGAATCACGTTGGTGTAAAAGCTACTGTTTTCAAGTGTAGAATATTTACAAGATCTCAAATAACTATGAAATAATTATTTTTTTTCTTTTCCTTTGCAGAAAATTGTCTGTGGAAATGTCTTTAAGCAGACTACAGTTAAGTCAAATCTATTCTTTAGCCAAGATCACCTAATGATTCTTTTCAAACTACTTTTTAAACATCTGTTTATTATGAGCAGACATTAAAATTTGCTATCCATACTTCTTGCTTAATAAGATAAACCCTAACTGGATGAATATATTGCAAGTTATATTACATGCATATATGACTGTGATTGTTGAAGTTTATTGATTTTCTGTGAATATTTTTGTCATTAAAAATACATAGTACTGTGGAAAAAAAACAGAATAGGTAGGCGTATGAATGAAAAATTGTTTAAAGTTTAAAATGTAAGAAATATTTTTGAAATCCCTGTCTAATATTTATGTAGAGCTTTCAATGTAGTGAGACTTAAAAAGAAAATATAATTCTATACACCCAGCTAAAACTTTGAAAATGCATTTTCAAAATGGTAATAAAACGCTGTCTCTCTTGTGCAAATAATCTGTTGGATAATGTTCATGAACATCACGTGATTCCTATCCCTTCAAACAGTTGTTATTGTATTCCTGAAAGGAAAAAAGGAAGTGGTCTCAGACCGTTGCAATGAAAACACTTGTGACAACAGCTGAACTTTATCCCAGTCAAAATAAACTTTTGGCAAAGCGTTCTGGTGGAAATGTTGAACATCTATCTTCATGAACAGTATACAGGATAAATAATCCAAGTGATATTATTACAAGAAGCACTTTGTGAGTGTTAACTAGAGAATTCAGAGCTTAATCCATTTTCTTACCATATATTCAACATAAAGATTTAATTTAATCTAGTGTTATAGATGAAAATTTAAATATGCCAGACTCAGGAAATATAAAATTGAGGTTCTCACAGGCATTGGCATTGAGCCCCTTTTCAGAGGCATTGAATTTTATTAGATCAATGCTGTAAGGATATGCTGCTGTGGCCACAATGCAGTTAAGTGACAGGTGCTGTGAAAAACATAAAATTTGAGTTCCCAGCTTCCCCACATTTTTCATATCCTCTTGAATTAACATAAATATTTGTAATGAATATAGTATATGGCATTCCACACTGAATTGTTTTCGCTTTCGGAAAAACAGATGATTTTTCATTGGAAAGTACCTACGTAACCTACCAACTACTACTACAATTTAATGAGGTGCTATATATTAAATGTACTTTTAATTTTTATATTAATAGCTGATATTTTCAGTTCCTGATTTGTATGGTTTGTCTATTGCAAAATGCCTAAAAAGGTAACATATTCTAAACTTTAATTGAAACCCCTGAGCAGGGGGGATTGGGGTTGATTGAAATGAGATAAAAATGTTTTCTGATTACTTGCTTCTCTCTTTTTCCTTCAAGGTCCCTACAGTTTCCAGTAGAACTTTGTACCTGTATGCTTTCTATTTGCTTACTTTGAGATAGCATGTTGCTGGTTGAGAATTCACATAACTTATGAAACTTTACTGAATGTATTTAACTATTGTAGTGAATACAGAGAAGGAATCTTATGATGAGAAACAGCTGCAAGAATCTACACTGCAAAGATCAATCACCCTAATATTAAAGGTGTGAGTCACTGAAAAAATAAAATTAACTATTTCCTACACTACATCACCTGATATTAAGTCAAAGTAATACAGACCGGTTGTTTAGTGATCCCCTGACCCCAAAATGTCATTGCTGCAATTAATATGGACCAGCCAAACAGGACCACCTAGAATCTTAATGAACCAAAGTTTAGACAATCATCTGTTCTTTGCTATGTCTGTGAGGACTTTCACATCTCAGTGTCTTAAAGAAGACACAGAGTTATCTAAAACTATTATTTCATCAAATTTCTTAAATCAGGTTTATTACAAAACTCCAACGTGTAACACATTTATGCAGACATTTGTAAAGAACTCTCTGCAATGCTGTGTGCTCAAGTTTGAATGGAAACCAGAAGCTGAAGGTTTGTACCACCACACATGCATGTGCAATCTCCCCCTCAGAGGAGAGCATTTTCTTTCTTTCTAGGTAGGAGGCAGGTGGGGGCAAGTGGTTATTGAGCTAATTTACTATTGTCATACCTAAATTCAATTCCCTGCTCTATTACAGAACAATGTGGTCCATAATTTATGAGAAATTGTCTCAGCTGTAAAGCACAGTGCACTGGTAAGAGATTCAGCTTCAAATAAATTATTTTGTGTCTCTGTAGCTGGTTAACTGCAAAAGTATAACTCTTACATGTATACTATGTTTAAATCAAGACTACATGCCTTTGTTTTCACAAAGTACAGTAAATTAAAAATATGCTTCATTCCATGGCACTCAATATGGAAATAACAGTCATGCACTGCTTTGCAAAACTGCTGTAAAAATATACTTCAAAAGCAGTGGTGTATTCACAAGGCATGGGATGAACACATAGAATTCTAAAGAATTCTAAAAGACATTGCTACTCTAATACTGCAAGTTAATCACTGAAGTCCATTGATTTTTCTTCAGAAGATTTGTCTTCAGAGTAGGTTTGAAAAACATGAAGGAAATGGATATTTTTTCTTCACTTTTTCTTAATTTTGGAAACACAAAAAGTGACTCTTCAGTCCAACCCGTAACTATTACATGAAGATACTGTGACGGCAAAGGAACAAACAGTATTTATATAAAATGTGTAGCACATAGGCACAATTGAATCACAAGAATATGTTTACTGTCCCCATCACAGAAAAGCTTGAAACCTTATATTTAGTTTGATCCACTTCTGACAACAAAGACCATTTTCCAGTTGTACAATTCAAATAATTTGATAGTTTGTGAATTAAACTAAAGTAGGAAGTGGCTTTTCTTTAGGAGTTTTGGAGCAGTTTCCTAGAACTGTATTGTGCTGCTTTCATAATGCTCCAGTAACTGCTGTACCAAAGAATACGAAGCAAATTTCCCCCTGAGGATAAACACCATAATCAAAACGGTACTTTTGATTTCATTCATTCTACTGAGAAGGAATAGATTCCACATAGGTTTATTCTTAAGGGCAGGTATGCATCCCAAAACCAAATGAATGCATGGGGGTCACTGCAGGCAATGGCATCTCTGGAGCTCAAAACATATTTTATATCCTAGCAATGACGAGTCTTATTCTCCTTTGGTCTCTGTCCAGCACTGCAGAGCTCCTGATGGTCCCATTACCTATTCACAAATGGCATAGCTCTTCGGAAAATGTGAAGGAATGTTTTCTTAGGGCACAGCAGGAATTGGTCACTAATAAACACCAGAGGCTTGAGGGATATGATGATACCAGGTATATGGCTGTGCATGACCATATTCTGTCTCAGTTTAAGATTGCATGGAAAATTCTCTAGGCTCTACAGGCTCGTTTTTATGCTTCCTTCTCTAGGAGATGTGATCCTTAAAGAATTTTCAAGTCTAAAATTGGACCTTTGTGCTCACAAAGAATACAGTGAAGCCTTCTAGTCTTCCTACCCAGGCAAAATCAATTAGAGGAGTGGTTCCATACTTGGAATTCAAAAAAACTTTCCAAAAACCTGACAAAATAGGTTTCAGGTGGTTAGAAAGTTAAGCATATAGAAGAGATGGATACTCACAAAACAGACAAGTTCCTTATTTTTGTCTTCTAGTTCTGGAGTTAGCAGAAAATTGTTGATAAGTTCTTGAAAAATGAGAAACAAATCTGCCTAATCAACCTCTAAAAGAGAGTCCAGATACAAATATATTATTCTGTGTTTACAAAACAGACCCATGTTAGTCTGATGCTTTCTTTTCGAACCTAATAATGTGTAGAACCAAATGCACAACTTTTAGAAAATCTTCCACTCATGTTTGAGAGATACCCACATATGAATTTGTCCGCTTTCTTTGTGAAACTCCAAGGGGAAAAATTAAAAAAAAAGGTCACTTATTTCTGTGTTTGAGTTCCATGTGCAGTTTTTTTTAATGCCATTTTTTTCCCTAAAAAATCCTTTATTCTGGATAATATAAACCATTATCAAGATCAGATTAGCTACGTATTTTTTTTAATTCTTCTGTTTGTCTATCTATACTTCTAATTTCACATTGCTACATTCTTTTATATCCCCAAAAACCATTATTCTAATCAAGTCATTTTTAAGACCCTCTTCACATGCTTCATCATGTCAAGATCCATTAAATTTAAGCATAATCAAACACAGTTAGAAATCTGTTTGAAATGTCTTTCTACTCTATCTTATGATTTCCTTGTTTATATAACCCAGGGTGACAATGCTGCAGCATTGTGTAGGGCTTCATGTTGAGATGTTTGTCTATTATGACAGTGAAAAGATATACTTTTTTCTCCCTTTGATTAAGCCTAAATCATGGTTTAAACAAAAAGGCCTTTTATTACTTGAAGAAGTTCACCAACTAAGTCTTTTTAATGTGTAGTTGTTTTAATATTGGAGTAAGATACCAGAACAGAGGGGTTTTTTTTCAGTGTGTATTTAGTTCTATGAGGTTATCCTAAATAAATATGTGATGCAATTGGTGTAAAAGTGAACTTTCATTATTTACAAGGCTTGTATGGAACAACTTTTAGCATTCATACAGTATATAGTGTGTTTACCGGTCTTTTATTAGTTGAAAATGAAAATGAAATGTTACTTAATTTGAAACCCAAACTGAAAAGCTATGATAAGGTAAAGTTAACAATGCATGGCAGTGACTGTAAATGAAAGGAAAACATCATTTTTGTTTTCTTAAAACAGAATCTGCTCAACTGTTAGGGTCAAATTTTTAAATCTGAACATTTTCAAGTAAGAAGCTATGATGTCCAAACGTAGTACTCCTTGCAATAAATTTCTTTCTTGTGAATCTTCTCTCTTTCCATTTTTACTTTCCTCTCTTCTAGAAGTTCCTTGTGACCCCCTGCATCATTCCATTCCTTCATCCTCTCTCCTCCTGTGTAAAATACTAGGTTCCCCCATAATGTTATTCTTAACTGGCTTTTCAGTGTCATCCAGTGAAACCAAAGCAACAGCAGTAACCAAGATCAATAAATATTAAAAGATCGATGATAATTTAGGTAAGAAATCTATTGATTCCCTGTCCCTATAGGCAGCCTCTCTTAACTCATTAAGTGAGGAAGCTCACACTTAAGAATACAGGAGCAGTGTTTATTGATTGTCCTGTATCTTCGTCTCAACAATCCCATCTACGTTTTACCTGGACCTGTGTGTGGTCTCAGTATTCATGCAACAATCATTAACTAATTTAGGTTAACCACAATTTAATTTATTCAAATTATATCATACAACAAATGTTGTTGTAAAGAGGTAAATATCAAAAATATCAAACCACATAAAAGTATATTAAAACTAGTCATAGTGGGACTAATCAACCTGGCAAGCTCAGTTAGAATCTTTTTAAATATCAGAGCAGAAAGTCAGTAATCATTTCAGAAATATCTATCAGTCAGATAACTTTCTAGCTCAATTTTAAAACTGCATATAAACCCACATCCTTTCTGCACTGTCAACATTGCTTAGCTCACAAATAAGACTCTGTTATCCTTAGTTTCTCTTGGCCACTCTGCTTGTTCTCTACTTTGGCTCCATAAGCTTTGGACACAACTGTTAATGGATAGTTAACACACTCTTTTCTTCAGGCGGTATCTGCTCACAGAAATACTGTGACAAAGACATCCATTCCTACAGGTCAAAATCATGCATCAATTACAACACACATATCTGATTCTGCAGTAGCAGTACTTTCATTCCCAGGACCTGGATTAGTTTTTGAACTGATAAAGAATTTCAATGAAAATGACAAGGACAGTAGCCACAAAAATACTAGTGTTAAGTGACAGTATAATACCCTCTTGAAGCGTAAAACAACAAAGTTTGTAAATTGGTTACGTTTGTAGGAGCTAATTAGTGAACAGTACTTTAAGATATTCACTTTAATAATTAGAAAGTAATTAAAATACAGTATAAATGATTTGCAATAGTGTACCTATTTTACTAATTCAATTATCAATCTAGTTTCCAGAAAAATACCAAAATACAGCAAACATACCAGCTGCTTATTGAAAGCCCAGCTAAAAAGTGAAAATCATGCAATCATTTCTGAAGAGAAAATACATATTTTATACTACTAGAAAGTATATAGCTCTGGGACTCAGAGATTTCAGATCACAGAAAGACAGTAACATTCAGGACTGTTTAGTGAAATGGTGGTATGTAAATGATAAAGTTTCCTGCACACAGAATTCACACAATATTCAGAAATCACCTAAGAAGTAACATTAAGAAATTACTGAACTAAACGTATCCTGTGTCTTCCTTTAGGTACAATGACTACCTCAGCAGTTTTAAGCAGCAATGACCATCTTGTTCCAGGCTTACTGTGCTCCTAAGAACCAGAGAGCCAGTGAGGAAGTTGTATAAATATGTATAAACAATGCCAAGATACTCACACTTATCTGAATGCATCAGTTATTCTATCATCAAGCCATAAAAAACATTCCCAGTGCATACTTTATGATAAACAGAGCCTGTCTCAGAATTTTTCAAGTATAGTGAGGTCAGTTTGGAGCACAGAGAATAAAGAAAACAAAAAAACCCTCTTCCCTCTCAAAACAGCACACTTTTTGCTCAAAGAAACAGAATATACAGATATTTGGCATAAAAATACTTTATCCTGCAATACTTCAGATTCTATTTTACTGTTATCTACCTTGCCTGTCCATGAGCAGTTTGCCTAGTGATAAGATTCCATCATCAGTAAACTGTTTTGCCAGCCTAAACCAGATTTCAACTTCCATTTCCAAGATATAAAAAGATAAAATAATCAGATTTTTTGGTGATTCATTTATTAAAATACCCCATTGACTTGTTTCAGATTTTTAAACTTGAATTCTGAATTTTTAAGCCTACTATTTTTAAACTTTGTCCTAACTATCTACAACATTTAAAAGAAAGTCATGGAATACTCCTTTCCTTTTAGAAATGCTGAAGCATTTTCAACAATTGAAAACATTCTTTTAAAAAATCAACAAAACTAAACAACAAACAAAAAATTTGGGAGATTTACTGACAGGATTCACCACAACTATTTAGATCTTGCAATGTTATCATTTTCATTACGGATATAAGTAGCTTATCAGGAAATCCCTAAGCAGCTGTACAGCTAACATCTGCTTCTTCTCTCCAAATAAATACCCAGGAGCTTATCCATGAAACTATGTTGTCAGTATTTCAGATATCAGCTCCATTTTACTTACCAGTTCAATCCTAATACAATACCAATCCCAGATCCAGTGACGTTTGCATTTCCGACTCTAATATCTTTTTACTTTCCGTCACAGTGTACACATTTCTTCCCAAATTTCATTCCATTGTATTTACCAGTTGGTTTTTCTCTTTTTTCCTTGGTTAATTTGTTTTCAATGCTTTTCTTTTGTTTCAGGACAGAAATTACAGGAACATGCAGTCCACTTTAAACATGACTTCAGCCTATGAAAACAGCAGAAAGAAAAAAGGTTTTCACTTTTGTAGACCTGTCTTTTAATGAAGCACATTTTGCTGCTTGGCAAAAATGCAAATGCCACAGCCTGTATTCAACTATAGAAACAGGATAACTTCATATATTCTTAATATAAACAGATTTGGCTGAATGTTCAATGTTAAAATCTAGGTCTAGATAAAGAATATGTAAACCACCTCTAGACATGACAGCTATTCCTTGTAAAATATGAGTTTTCTGTTCTAGCAAGGAGGTGTGTGTGTAGATTGGGTATGTGTAAGATGAGGGAAACCAAAAAAATCAGTGTCAGAATGCAAAAAACAGTATTGGCCTGATTCAGCAGCAAAAGCTGTCTTTGCCTACTTTAACATTTAATCTGTTGTTGCATGTTGAAGAGATAAATTTGCAAGGATAAAAAATTGTTATCTTCAGCAGTGGCTTGGAAAATATCTCTTCCACAGGCTCCTGCTCTATGTTCAACTGCTTATGGAGTCCAGCAGAGGTGCCCATATGAAAGTGACCAAAGGCACAAATGATTTATGCCAAATCACTTCCTTCCTAGACAGATGATGCTTTCTTTCTGAAAAAAGATATATTTCTCTTAAGGGAGAAAGAAAAATTACTATCTTTACATATTTGAATTCATGCAGTCTGTCTTTTCTGGATCCCATTAGGAACATAACAAACAGCTAAAGGCAGATATCTTCCAGTCTGACCTAGGTAAACCAAAGTTACCACAATACTAAGCCCAAAAACCTTGTGAGTAAACAGTCTAAATTTGCAAGCATCAAAAAAAAGTTACCTGTCACTTTCATGACTTATTCTTTCTAACGACTGCTTGTTTTCCCAGTTAAAATTTGAACTTGATTTTCAGTCTCGCTTTCTATCCAGTTTCCAGTGATTACTGCTTCTTACTGTTTATTTGCTTTTCTTCTATTCTTTTCTCCTTGCCAAGACACACTATACTATTGACCATATTGCCAAGCAGCCTATTTTTCAAAATACTGATCACAGAACAAGGTATGATATTCCACTATATTCCCCACAAAACCAGTAGTAAACATCTCATTGTAATC
Source organism: Origma solitaria (assembly GCA_013397895.1). Classification (NCBI taxonomy): domain Eukaryota; kingdom Metazoa; phylum Chordata; class Aves; order Passeriformes; family Acanthizidae; genus Origma; species Origma solitaria. The sequence goes on from VZRL01003083.1 coordinate 2,274,323, forward strand.
AGGTGTGTTCTACTCTCTTTGTAAACATACAGGAACTAAATTTTAGGTCAACAACTTTAACCTAGAAACTACCACCCTCTAGGTCAAAGAAACTGACTTACAGACTATTCTCCATTGTTTAAGCATACTCTGTGTTAGCCTTTGCTGGGTGTTTGATTTTATTTTTTTTAAATTAAGACATATGTGCCATAAAATTGTTTGTGCTGAAAAGAAGAAACATAAATGGACAATTGTCTGTTCAAAAAAGGACCAGTTACATCATAGATAGAGAAAAGCAGAAAGGAATAAAAACTTCATGAAGGGGATGTTACTCCCAATGAATAGAATTCCATCTATACAATGCAGAAAGCTGAAACAACAGAAGATAACAGGTTCAGAAACGTGTCAGAGTGGAGGGTCAAGTACACAATGCATGAGAACATACAAAGACCACTATTCACTCTTCATAGTGTGGCAATGCAGAGCAATTAGTAGTAACATTACATCCATTGTACCTTGAAGGCAGCTTGAAGATGCTTTCAAACCTGCTGACTGTCCTCTTCCTGTACATGGCCAGGTGCATAAACCATGTAGCCATGTGCGGCAAACTCATTTTTTCCCCTGCAAGTTCATTGTGGCAGTTCATGTGCTGCTGAATTGTACAGGTGCAATGAAACCCTAACTTCCAGTAGTTTTTCCACCTGTGCATTTACAGATTAGCAACCAGGCATGTACATTGCATGAGGTCAGATACTGCTGTGAACGGTCTTTTTCCTTCCCTGGCATCAGCACAACAATTCCCTGATCTGGAAGGATCACGAAATAGATGACATTTCAGTAACTACAACAGGCCAGGTTGTACTCAGGATCACATCATGTGGTTTCACTGAATCCTTTTATAAATGGCATTTGTATATGACTGGCTGACACAGTGCAGAAGAAATCCTGCCCTCATCTATTCTGATTACAAAGGTGTATTCAACAGGGCTGACGCAGTAAACAAACAACTCAGCAACCTACAACTTTTAAAAAATACTGTAACCCTTCTTTTTGAAGAAAAACTTGTGTCTTTACAGAGGATGTGGAGCTGCGGGTAAGTCATGATGCATGAGCTCTATCACCTGATTTCACATATATGAGAAAACTAAGAACATGTAATTCTCAATATTGTTACTGCTACCTCTGCTCTGGTTATCTGATGAATTGCATAAGACCTGTGTCATGAATGAGTGGTTTAGGTGGCTTAAAGAATAGCCATCAAATGCATCAGCAAAAGTAGGTTTAATGTGAATTTGTAAAAGCACAACAAAGTCTGATGGCAAGGTTCAGTCTATTACTATATGGATGAAACATACAAAGGCAAATCGAGGCAGAATTGAGCTAGAATGATTTACACAGAGAACAAAGACACAAAAGTGTAAGGGAGACCCTCCTGTTGAGCACTTTAAGTATCTTTATATCCTTTAGATATGAGCCGTGGACCATGTCTGAGTCAAAGATTGGAACTAGCCACATCTGAACTCTCATCAGGAGTTTAGGAAGTAAGGGCACTCTGAACCTCAGATTCAACAATGAAGCAGGGCTGCAGGATTTTCTAGTATGTTTCTCCCACATGGACTCCTCTATAGAAAAGCTGTCTGGGCCATAGGATCATGGGGAGGTTGCAGTACTTCCCAGGTTGGAAATAAGCTCACAGCAGTAGAATGGGTCCTACTAAGATAGGATCAAAATTAAACAATGCTGCAGATGTAAATTTTGGTAAAAAAAAAAAGATATTTGCAATGAAACAGGTCGAAGACCAGATCAACCGCTGTATTTTTAAACATACTTGTAGAATTCATCCCTACAGGTGCCACATATACCTAGCTTAAGTGTACTTCCGTTGGTATTTAAAACATTTACAGCTCACATTTCCACTGCCTTCGCACGTCTTCAAGAGAAGGTTTTTTTAGACTAAATGCTGCCCTGCCATCAGCGCTGCTTGTGCAAACAGATGGGGCTTGCATCGACCAAAAGTGCTGGCAAGAGTAACATCCTGGTTTAAGGCGGCAGGATGCTCCTCCTTGACACAGACTGCACCTGAAACTGGAAGGTGGTTTAGAGTAGAGATGGGTGCGAGCTGTCCCTTGCTTCCTCCCGAGCCCTGCGGGGACTGCAGGAGGCAGCGGCACGATGCTGCCCGGAGCGGCTGGCCGAGGCCGGGCCGAAGCGCCGGAGCCGCACGGGAGCTCCGGATCCCCTGGCACTGCTTTCTGTCCTCGGGGGCAGCTGCCGCCCTGCCCGGGGGACGCCACCCTGCTGCCTGCCAGCAAGGGAAATCCCCGACTCTCCTCAGGCTCTGCCTCTACCTGCCTCTTGAGGTGCTGCCGTACAACGGGGATCACGGGGCAAGAGGAGGCTCTCCCCCCGCCAGCACCGCAGCCCACTGACTGGACCAGGTGGGGAGACCAGAACCGGCTCAGCCAAGCTCCGCCGCGGGGAACCAGCCCACCCCGCTGCGCTCAGTCCTGCCCGGGCCGCCCGGCAGGACACGGCCGCCGTTTGGTGGCGGCGCGGCGCGGCG
>VZRL01003083.1:2277190-2404774 GCA_013397895.1 Origma solitaria
GCTGCCGCCGCCGGGGGCTGCTGCCGGCGGCGGCGTCGCCTTCCACCTCCAGATCGGGCTGAGCCGGGAGCCGGTGCTGCTGCTGCAGGACTCCTCGGGGGACTTTAGCCTCGCCCACGTCCGGGAAATGGCTTGCTCCATCGTAGACCAGAAGGTAAGAAGGCCCCAAAGCGAGCCCCCTCCCGCCACCCCGGACCCGCTGCCTGCGGGCGCTGTTGTTGGCTGTGAACTTTCCTTTCTCGGCGGCTCTGCTCCGGGGATAATCGAAACCCATCCCAACTTCCCTGCTGCCGGCCCCACTTCCTTCCCCCCGGCGCCCCGCTTGTCTCTCTGCCGTGCCCCCCGCGACCCCGGTGCGGAGGAGGTTCCGTGCGGGATGCTCGCATGAGAGCTTGACTTTTATTTTGCTGGCGGGGGATGTGAGTAGCCGTGCGAACTAAAAGCCGTTATTAAAAACAAACTCCTGCCGGATCTATCCGCTGCTTTTTAATGCTGCGGAAGGGGGGGGCGCGGGGGGCAGAAAGCTGTCAGCTGTGATGGCAGCGCGGCGCCCCGGGGCAGTTCACGCTGTCCCGGCCTCTGCTGGGAAAGGAAAGTTTCCACTTAAAAAAAAAAAAAAGCAAACAGTAACAAGGAAAAACCAACCCCGACAGCCCAGCATTCAAAGCGGCGCGCTTCGCACGCCTTTCCTTGTGCCGGCAGTCCGGCAGAGCGGCCGGCCGGGGCTGCGGCCCCGCAGCGCCCGCAGTCGCTGCCGGCCTCCGGACGGTGCCGGGCCGTGGGGGCGGGCGCGGGCCGGGGCCGGGGCTCCGCCGTGCGGGATGGCGCTGGGGCCAGCCCGGAGCTGGCAGGTGGCCGCGGCGCGGGAGGGCACTGAGTCAGCCCTGGTGGCTCGCTGGGCAGGCGAGTGGGGAGCCCCGCTGCCCGCGGGGGTGGCACTCACCGCAAGCCCTCCGGAGCGGCACCATCGCCAGGCGCAGGTCACCTGCACTTCGGTAAAACTCGCGCAATACGCTCAAATGAACCCGGCTTCTGCCTGACCCTGCGCTGCCTTTGTCTTTTCTGATCTCCCTGTTGTAACTGTCGTGTTGTATAATAAAGTTTTACTTTATCCATGTTTGTGTGAAAGACCTACATAAAAGTATCATAGTGATTGCGAAGGAGAAAAAAGCCAGCCTAAATATTCACGATGGCTATAATGGGAAAAAATTGTCTTCCTCTTCCCCCGTTGTTACCGAGGTAAAATAATTTGAGGTAGGATTTTTTTTTGTTTGTTTTTAAAAATTGATTGCTTTGTGTTACATCTCTTTGTAGATCATCAATCTGAACTTCACTAAATAATATAACCTTTTTTGTTGAAGAGCAACTAATGGAGTGTTTTCAAAAAAGTATAAAATACGCATCCTTGTTTCTAAACTTTGCATTCTTCATGGTTTAAGAAATGGCTACCTGCTTTTTTAAAATTAAATTCTGGAGAAAGGTGTACCCTTTTGTTCTACATTACCATATTTGTTTTCAAATCTAGGCCAACACTTGTCACTTGGTCACATTTACATCTGAAACAGCTTAAATACTTTTCATATTTCACCATTTAAAAGTTATTGTGCTAGCAATAATGGAAAAGCTAAGATCATTGTACTCATTGTTTCTATTTACTGTGCTTGAGTAGTTTATTAATTTAATGGGCTTACTATAAACGTGATTTTAAACCTCATTTCCTAACAATGTACCATTGTGTAAAGAAAACTAAATGTGCTGGCCTGTGCTCAAATGGTCAAACTTACTTGAGTAAGTACTGACATAAAAATTTTGAACACTAATTTGTTGCAGTTTCTTAATTGCACAAAAGAGAGAGCATCATTTAGATGCTTCTCTGATGGGCGCACTTGAATGAGGAACTTTCTTCTAGTCACAGTTTCTTGGAGCTGAAATATCTGCTTTTCTAAGGCTGTTGAGAGAGAAGTGGCTCAAAGAAAGGGAAAACTGGAAGATAGGCAGGCTTTGGTTTGTTTGGTTCTTTCTTTTCTTGTTAAGTTGTGGCCTCTACCTCCTCCACCCTGCAGAGCAATTTGTATGTTGTTTAGTCTCCATTTTAAGCTTAAGGCTGCAAGTATGTCTATATACATGATTTTACTAGCATGCATTGTTTCACTAAACCTGATGGGATGATTTGCATATTCAAAGTTGCTTGGCATACTAGCAGAGACTTTAAAAAAATTGTGATATCTATGTACGAGGTAACTATTTGTGTATTGTAGGTTCGTGATTTGACCTTTTCCTGAAATGATTTGAAATGTTGCTTTCTCTTGATTTTATAAGAAAGATGTATATTTGCTTATCACAGTCGAGCAGGAGACTACACTGTGAGGAATATTGTATTAAAATCTCACACTATTTTGAAGTTTCTCTGAATCTGTAGAATAGTGGTCAACCAGTTAAAAAAATTCTTCCAAACTTTCTATTTGGTCAGCACTGTTGAAGCAGCAGAAAAGAATGAGAAATTGTGGTTTTGTTTTTCTCTATGGTTGTCATCTTAGACTGCTAAAATCAACACTGTGTCTGTGGTGTGCCATTAAATATTCAAGCAGTCCTCTTGCACACAGCTGTATTTTTAGGATTGTGCTGACTTTTCATCAGTATTAGAGTCAGATGATCTGTTTAAAGGGAGCCTGTTTCATGGTAATGTGGGCATACCTGATTTGAGATGATCATGACCCTTACTCTGCACAGGTTTATACACCTGCTTAATTTACTCCTGCTCAAAATTTACATGAAGTTGAAATAAACTTCTCAAAGTGTGCGGAATGGAGCATAGGTAGGCCTGAGTAGGATGTTAATACAGTGTGTGTGTATATATAGATGTGTATTTGTGTGTATAGAACCTCCGTATTTCTGTATCTTTGTATGGTGGTCTTGTATATCAATAATATACATGTGGGTTCACATATACAAAACTTAATGCTACATGTAATTTAGAAGTTTATATTTCCTCATAAACATGTATTTGCATTTATTTGCACTACAGTACTTTAACTATTGCACTTCAGATACTGTTTAGGTTTTTAATTTTGGTAGAGAGTATAATTATATTGATAATCTAATGTACATGATATGAAAAATGGAATGAGCAAAGTGTGGCTTTTTCTCTATTTTCCATGAGAGACATTCTTTCAGAAATTTTATCCTGAGATAGCTGTGGCACATACCAATTTCTGACATAAATTCAAACACATTTAAATCTGTTAAGAACTGTTCTGAAGACAATGATATTTGGTTTCTTTGAATTTGTGTATTTTGTCTGTCTTGCTTAGAACCAGTGACATGAAAACTTGAGACATGTCAATGTGGGATATTTTTTCTTCAGTTAAAATGGAATTTTAGCATTTAAATGATGATGTAGTTGACAAGATATGAGGATCAACTTTAAAACATGTGCTAGTGTTTGACTTCTAGACTGACTCCCAGCAAGAGCAGTGGGAAGGTATCTTAAAATACGATCTTTTTTTTCTGAAGACAAATAGTGTGAATTATTGCCCTTTTTGAGTTAGCTGCACACAATGAAAACACTTCTTCAGGACAAAAGTGTTATGCAAAACGCATTTTAATTCTATGGAATTACCATGTTACCAAAGACTTTTTACACTAAAAAGAAAAAGAAAGTAATCTTTGTACAACTTTTAAATACAAATTTAGGCAAGTTTAATTCAAAGGGGAAATTAGTTATTATTTGTATTTGTGTTTGTTGAAATTCTCTGTCATCATTATGCCTCACATACAATGAGTTGGGGTACTGTAGTGGCATTGCCAAGTTTTGAAAACTTTGAGTTCTCAAGTAAATCCGATGTTATTTGACTTGAGAATGTGTGTTTTAAAAAACAGCCCGTTGGTCAGCCACTAAGATCGTATGCTGGCTAGGCCTTCAGCACCTGAAAGCTTAAAGGTTGTGAAGAATACAAAAATCATAAAACAAATATAAGAAAATATTTTATCAGAAACGGAGGAAACAAGATTTGAGCTGCATAAGCTGTGTAGTTTAGACTTATTTGTAAAAATAGTGTTGTAGATGGTACAGTTGTTTGACCAATTCTGAAATTTTACAGTAGGAAGAAAAAGTAATAAAGAGAGAGACTATTTTGGGAAGGGGAAAGGACAAAAAGAAAAGTACTTGGTTCAAGTAGCATACTCCAACCAGAATACTGTGCCCAGATTCGTCTTTATGTAAGGTATCTGGTGTTCAATTAGGAGGATTGCTACAAATCAAATCAAGAGCCTTTTAAGGAGTATTCCTGAGAATTGAACCAAACATATTCAGGAACAGGTATGCTTCCACTTTTGCTTCTGGTTGTCATTATAAGGAAAGTGTAACTTATTCTTAAATAAATAAAAAAAGAAATAAAAAACGCACTCAGTTTTGTTTTCTCAGGTTGGAATCTCTAAATTTGTGGTCTGAGCAAAGAAAGGAGAAAACCTTTTCCAAAGGTTGATGTGAAAACATCTTTTTCTTCAATGACTTCAAGCAGTCATGGAAAACATATGACATTTGTTTATATGAATGATGGGGGTTTTGTTTGTTTGTGGGTGTTTTTTGTTTGGGTAGGATTTTTTGGTTTGTTTTTTCCCCCAAACCTACACATTCTCCTAAAATAAACAAGAGTCTGGTGGTAATGAAATCAGTTCCTTTAGAGTGTGATAGGGACTCATCATAAATAGGGTACTGTAGAGGTTTTTAGCTTCAGGATAAACAGAGAAACTGTGACAGGTTTCTACCATGTTGACCAAAGTCATATATACCTTCATTCAAACATACAAATGTAGACATTTCATGTATTCACTCACTGTTGTCTGTAGTCAGAGTCTTTATATGTTCTGGAAAAGTTGTTACAGATGTGGTGTTTATCTGTGGTAGTTAAAGTCTCATGGTGTCTTTTACTGGTGTACACTGGTAACAAAATGCTAATTTTTTTTCCCTGAAGTAAGTCTTTCTCAGCACCGAATGCTTTCCTCTGCCTGTGTTGTGAAATGCTGCCAAGTTGTTAAATTGAATTTGAGGAATGCAAGGTGCTGTGTCATTATGCACATAAACATTTTCCAAACACAGGAAGACTTTTGATGTTTACAGTTTAATCTTTATTGACTTTACTTTTATTATTCTCCACCTTGGAAACTGTAAGTCGGTGTATCTAACATTAGTTTGTAGCTTAGTTAAAATTACTTTTGGAGCATATCTGAGAAGATTCTAGGGAAAGCATAGCTTCTGTGAAAGGGAGTCTGTCTGAATTAGTTTAAAGAAAGAAATGTTAACTTTGTTATGTAATCGGTCATGCATCTTGATAAGGAAAATGGGTCTAATATCATAAACCTTTGTAGAGCATTTGAGAATTTCCTAGCTAATGATTAAAGACTATTGAATGAATTGTCATAGAATAAAAAAATAAGACGGAGCGCAAGAGGACAGGTTTGTAAGCAAAGCAGTTCACATTTTAATTTTTAAAGGAATTACAAAAGGAATGTGTTGATCTTGTGCTACTTCTGCTGACAGTTCCCCCAGGAAATACATAATTTCCATAATGATTAAAAGGAAGTAGAATCGGCATATGAGATGCTTCTCTCACTGCTGATGAGATTCAACTCTATTGCCAGAGAAAGGATGGAATTTATCAATGAAGTTGCAACATTTCCCAGACAGAGGTACCATGTGGACATACTACGGTATGGGCTTGGTAGATTGGAAATACTCAAGGTCTGACTGTCTGTCTCAGAAGACTTAGGGGTGTAAACAACACAATGACCTGAAAACGCACAGAAAGCCCCGTGTGTCCTGAAAGTGCGGTGGGTTTTTGCTTGTCTGTAGGTGATCTGTGCTGTGGATTGTGTGAAACACCCTGACATGTGTCAAATCCCTGTATGGATTTGTGCAGACTTTGTTCATAGGTGTTTTCCTGTGATTTCTGAAAATTTCTCACAAACATCTGAAACTAACTTGTTCTTCTTACCTAGATTTTTTCCTCCCTCCGCTGTGTTTAGAAAAATCTGGCTGTATGGTTACCATATGTGTATACTGTGATTACTTGCAAGGAAACAAACACACTTAGTGAAGTCTGCATATTGTTACTTTCGCTTTCTTATTTTTACTGTATTTTGTATATGAAACTATTTCAGTTAAAAATTTCTGCCCAATGTGTGTTTGCTTTTTTTTTTTCGTGACTATGCTATCAATTATTTTAAGGACATCTCTGGAATTTTTAAGATACAGCTATGTAGAATTAAAAATTACAACAGAGACAACTTTCAGTCTCAGTGTACTCGTATATCTCAAGCAAACTGTGATAAGCACATGCATTGTTTGTAGATTTTTTAAAAAATTTTGTACAATGGTGTAGGTCATGCTGGCTTCTTGACTTTGCCTTCTGGTTGACGTCAGGCATATTTATGTTGACATTATGTAATATGGTTGCAGTTACATAGTTGTAATCAAGTATATAATTAAAACCTCTCTTTCAAGTGTTTATCCAAAGTGTAGGTGAACTGTTCTCTAACATACATGATTAATCTTCCCTATAGAACAATGTGGCTGTATATATAGTATATCTTTGTGTATATTTTCAGTCAATGCTAGCAATTGACTTGCATATGCATATGCAGTCTTGCTGCTTGGAGGAGTACTTTCTTCTGAAGCTACTACATACTTTTTGCATAATGTCATTTTGCTTTTTGCAAAAATTGTCATTTTTGAAATCTGCTTTATGGTGTGTTCTGGTAAAAGCATAGAATGATTAGGGGTTGGAAGAGACCGTCAAGATCACAGAATCACAGAACGGGTAAGGTTGCTCAGAGCCCCATCCAGCTTGGCCTTGGACAATTCAAGGGACAGGGAGTCCACAGCCTCTCTGGGCAGCCTGTGGCGGTCACTGTCATAATGAAGAATCTCTTGCTAATGGCTCATTTAAACCTACCCTGCTTCAGCTAAAGGTCATTACCCCTTGTCATGTCAATGTCACACGTCACTTTGAAAAGTCCTCTCTCTCCAGCCTTCTTGTAGGCCCCTTTAGGTACTCGAAGGCTGCTAGGAGGTCTCCCAGGAGCCTTCTCTTCTCCACTCTGAACAAACCCAACTCTCTCAGTCTTGTCTTCATAGGAGAGGTGCTTAAGCCATGTGATGAACTTAGCGGCTCTCCTCTGCAAACACTGTGACAGGTCGGCTTCTCTCTTGAGTTGGGGACCCCAGAGCTGGATACAATACTCCATGTGGGGCCTTACCAGCACTGAATAAAGAGGGAGAATCACCTTCCTTGATCTGCTAGCCATGCTTCTTTTGATACCGTTTAGAGTACAGTTGGCTTCTGGGCTGCAAATGTATGTTACCAGCTCGTGTTGAGCTTTTTTGTCCACAAACATCCTGAAGTCTTTCTCCCCAGGGCTAGTCTTGATCTATTCTCCACCCAGCCTGCACTTGTGCTGAGATTTCCTCGACCCAGGTCACCTCGACCTTGCACTTGGTCCTGTTGAACGTCCTGAGGTTTGCACAGGCCCCCCTCTCCAGCCTGTCAGGGTCCCTCTGGATGGCTTCCCTTCCCTCCAGCTTGTCGACTGCACTACACAGCTTGGTGTCAGCAGCAAACCTGCCGAGGGTGCTCTCAGTCCCACTGTCCATGGCACTGAGAAAGATGTTTAAAATGCCCATCTCAGTACTGCCTCCTGAGGAGCATCCGCTCATCACTGCTTTCTTTTGGGCATTGAGCTGGTGGCAGCAGCTCTGAGTGCAACCATCCAGCCGAATTTTATATCCACATCTCCCCAGCTTGCAGACAAGGATGTCATGCAGGACAGTGTCAAATGCTTTGCACAAGTCTGCATAGATAATGTCCATTGCTCTTCCCTCATCCACTGCTGCTGTAATCCCATTGTAGAAGGCCACCAAAATTCTCAGGCATAATTTGCCTTTAGTGAAGCCATGTTAGCTATCACCAATCACCTTTTTATTTTCCATGTGCCTTAGCATAGTGCCCAAGAGGACTTGCTCCATGATTTTGCAGGGAGAGGTGAGAAAGTAGTAGTTTCATTTTTCTATATCAGTCTTGAATGTCACTTTTGCAAGGTTGACTCTAAAGGTTCTACTAGAAAGGCTACCTGAATTTTGTTATCATGTCTCACTTGCTACAAAGGAACCTGCTCTGCTCTGACATCCCCTTCATTTATATTTTCCTGGATTGTGGTTTTGGTATGAATGTCCCGGATTTTGCAGACCAAATTAGACTTCTTTCACAGCCTTTCAACTTTTTCTTCCTGATACACTTTTAGTACTTGAGCTTTTGCTTTTTGAGACTTTTCTTTCTTTTTAAATATTCCTCTCCAGGAAATAGTTTGGAATGATGGCAGACTTGTCACTCAAAAACCACGTTTAGGATTAAAATAAATTGTGCAAATCAGTTTTTGGTATTTTAAAGTTTAAAATATTGAAGTATTCACTTCAATTCAGCTACTTCATGAAGCAGAGTTTTGCTTTCTAAATGCTCTTCTAGTTTTATCTGCTGAAACAATGTGTAAGATTGGAAGGGTAGTGTAGTGTATCCCACTATGTAGAGATAATACTGTGGATATAATGCAGCATGAATATATTGCAGTGTAGATATGTTGCAGTGATTTATGCATAGACATAAAGTTAGGCATATATTTCAGTGTATATCTCTGTTGTCTACTTTCTCTTCCTCCACGTATTTGTGGCTTCCTTTTGCTTGTTCCTAGTATTTGTTTTTTTCTTCAGCTGAGGGAAGCTTGGTCAAGAGGTAAGCTTTCACTTCTCCAGCTATACAATGTGTGTATTCTTATAGTGATTGTATCTCTTACATAGCCTCTTGTGTGTGCCTCTTGTACAGTCAGAACCAAATCAGAAACAGTGTTACAATATCCAAGATAGAACATAGCTAATTATTTTGATAGAAGTTTATCAAATTTTATTATTTTTTTAAAAAGTAAGAAACATGAATTTACATCATCAAATCTGAATCCTGGCTGTTTTCTAAGAGAAGAAAAGAGGCATTTAGAAATTTTTATTACTGGTGGGCATAAAAAGGTCTTACCAATGTGACTTTAACCACAAGGTGTATTGCAAAGATCTACTAAGAGAAGCTGCAAACCATGACCCCAGTTGCCAACTCTAAACCTCTACCTTGTACATTTTAAAATAGCTGTATCTGAACATGTCTGAAAGCATGTTCTATTTCTTCTTCTTTCAAATTGCTGAAAAAAAGTCAACCTTGAGAAATAATTTTTTCCCAAGTGTTAGAAATAGTTTTTGTCAGCATCTTGTCAGTTCCAAAAGCGCAGGGAAGATGCAGCTGGGTCTGGGGGAGAGAATCTTGCTTAAGGCAATTTGCTAGAAAGATGCTTGTCCTTAAAACTGTCAGCTTACCTATTGCCTGATATTTCCTCCTGAGAAATCCCTTTAGGTAAAAATCGAAATTACTAATGTATGTGGGCCATAGTGGTCAAGCATACCCTGGTCTCCCTCTTGGAAGTGCTGTATGTCCTTATGTAATTTATGGGTGCTAGGCTAGGGTCTGTATTCAGGCTGAAACAGTTCTGAAAGTCCCATAGAACCTTGGGCCACAAAGAGCTAAACTTCTTAAATTGTGTTATTAGTCCATGGGATGAGGGTCTGTGCCATGAAGGAAACTTCACTGATAAGGAGATGACAGTATGAGTTGCTGTTTCAATTTTCCCATTTTGCTCTGAAGTTCAGCCCCCTCTGCATCAGCTTTAAAGGGTTGGGTTACAGGTTTGCTGTGTGCTTATATGACATGAATCTCAGTGTGCTGACCATGCTGTCTAATGTTGTAAGTAATAGTACCTCTCTGAGGATTTCATGTTGCCACCCAAAATCAACTACATCTAGGAAAATGTGAAAATTGCATACCAGAATAATAAAAAGCACACATATTGTAGATATCTGAAAGGCTGAACTCATGCATTTGTTCTTTTATATTTATTATACTTACCTCTAAATAGAAGGAATGTGGCAAAATATGTAGAATATGAATAGGAGTCCAATGAGTTCAATTCCAAACCCACACAGTTTTCACTGCATTTTTTCCTAAGAGTTGGCTGTCCTACAGTTAAAAGGAAAAAAAAAAAGAATTGAGTGAAAATTGAAACAATCTGGTCAAAGTCTGTGTGTGCTTGTGTGGGGGTGGAGGGAATTAGGTTAAGGAAAAAGATCTCTTGATTTTAGACTATGTGATTTCCTGATTTCTGGAGAAAAATTAAACATTGCTGTCCGTATGTTATCCTTCTCATGTAGCAGTATGTCTGCAGGCCATTTTGACACAAGGATCTTGGAAAATCATCATAGTAGCAAGAGTTCAGGTAACTAACAGATTGTCAGGCAAAAAAAAATGTAGTAAAATCAAACAGTTTGTAAAATAAAAATATTTGTCATCTACATCTAGAAATGTAAGAAAGTATCTTTAATCTGTGTTTATGATCATGTATCATGCCATGGGGACTTGACCCAAGGAATGGCACATTTTTCAAACCTTACAAAGGAATGGCAATGTCCTAACTTCCAGTTCTTAAGCTATCTTAAATGGTCATCCAATGAAGACCTCCTCTTTCTTTCTTTCATTTGACTACTTTTATTTAGCAACTCTCACAAAACCGGGGACGTTCTGAGTTGTATTCTGGTGCTAAACTGGTCCTTGATGTCAACTGAGTACTTAAGAGTTTACAATGGTGATAGAGCTAAACTCTTCCAGCTGGTGACAGAGGCTGAAAAAACCAAGAATAATGTATAAGAGAGATTCAAATTGGACATTAGGTAAAAAACTTCTTTAATAGGAGAGTAGTGCCGTATTGCAACAGGTACCCAGAGAGGGGGTGGAACTTTGTCCTTTGTTTTTGGCATTGGGTAAGCGAAACCTTGTGTCAGTGATAGTTCTGCTATAAGGGAGAAGTCAGACTAGACAACTTCCAGAGGTTCTGATGTTTTTCTGATTCTCAGAGTATGCAGTGAATCTTTGTTTATGTTTGTACATTTGTTACATTAATGCCTAATAGAAATTAGGCAGCCTGTAGTGTAATGGAACCTTATTATATACTGTATTGTTTTGTACACGGAAGAAGTCGCTCCCTTCAGTACTTTGCAGTCAAGGTGGTGATTACACCACATGTTAAAGCACATGGAATGATATCTCAGCATATAAACCCACCAGTTTATTGGCAGTATTTTTGAAAAAAGCTCCTATGAGAAATCCATCTTAGGCTGTAGGCAAAAGCACAGTAGTTCCTTATGGAAAATTTGTTAATAAAAACCACATCAGCCCTTTCTGTATGAAATAAAGACATTATGGATTAGATGTAAAGAACAGGGGAATGGCCTTCTGAGTTATCTGTCCTCGTGGAATGGTGATAGATTGTGCAGAGATTAAAGGAGGGATTGATACAATGAAGAAACACACTCATCTGCTGCAAAATTTGTTTCAAACGGAACAATGTGCAACTTTTCAAGGAAGGAAGATGATACATTGCTTGAGAAATGAACTGATGAGTGTGTTAGGTTTATCCATCTTCGCAGGGAGGACATGTGCATGTTAGAGATGTTTTGCAGAACAAAAGATGCATTGTTTAGACCCCAGCTTGTTGCTAGGGCTTAGAGGAAAGACCAAGTTAAATTTGATGGGTTTTATATTGCTTCTTGTTTTAATGCCTCTTTCACTTGTGCTCATTTTTTCCTGTGATTCTTAACAGGCTCTTATTGACTGGTCACATTTTGTAATTTAGACATCTAAAGTTAGTGTCTCAGACTGGTAGAGAGTTGAGTAAACTAAAGACGTGCAGTCGAAGCTAAAATTTGGTTGCTGTTTTTTCAACATAATGTGCTGTACGTTCAGAGTTAGCACGTATGTGTAATTGTATTGTTTAAATTGAAGAATGTTCAGTGCAAGAAAGTAACAACACTTTGGTAACATTCAGAGCACTATTTCACACTTCAGTCACATAATTTTGTTAAATACCTTGGTTTGCCCAGAAGAAAATGATTCATGTTGTTAAAAAAGGACAAACAAATTTATGTCAGTTTTACTGACAGTTTGGCAAGTTTCATTTTTTTGGGTATAACATAGCTAAGAGAGTAAGTATGAAAACCCTTTTGAAGACTAAAGTGTGAAACAAGAACTTCTAAACTTTTCTAAAGCTACTGAAAATCACACCTGTTTGTTCAAAGGTGGCCTATGATCAAAAGACTTCATCTCATCAGTTTAAAAGGTCAGCAAATATCTTCTTCCGTATTCAAGAGGTAAATAATCGGTATGTACAAACTTCATGGAATATATTTGGAGATGCCTCAGGAAAAGAGCTGAAGGGAAAGAAACTTGTCTGTTGGTCTCAGTAAAATACAGAGTATATGTCCATCAATTGCGGGTGAGTGAAGCTACATTGTTTACCTTTAATTTTGAAAACGTATTTTTATTCTGTTAACTGAATTTTTGGGTAATATTGTACCTGTTTCCACCCTCTATTTAGCAGTACAAGAGGGAGGTTCCAAAAACAATGGAAATCATTATATAACAGGAGGGGCTTTCCAAAGAGCAAGTCAAAGCTTAACTTACATCTTTTGAATAGGAATGCATTGATTGATTGCATTGGCTTGATTATCCACTTCTTTTCCTTACATGTTTCAAACAAAAATGAATGTTGAATGTCACTTGCCATGTTGAGAACATGCTTATATGAGTAGAGATAAACAATAGGACAAGAGCTTAAAAAAAAAAATTTGAAACTGCACCTTTTAACTAGGTTTATAAATAATAATAATTATCTTCTTTTAATCCAAGAAAGGTGCTATTTTTTGATTCCAGAATTTGCATCCAGATTCTTATGATATAGATGATCAGCTAGCTCTTTGACAATTTGAAAATACATGAAGCTTTAAATTAGAATAATCTGTATTTTTGCTCTTTCTCTAGATGTCAGCAGGGGAATGGGAAGAAATGATGGGTGAATTGAGTGGACGCTACAAAAAGAACTAGATTTTTTTTTTTTTTTTTTCCTCAGTCTGACTTAATTTTCTTGTTCTTTCATCTCTGCCTTCCTACACGCAGGTTTTTTTTCATATTTATCAAGTTCAGTTACATTTGATGAAAAACTAGTAATATTGAAGAAAACTCAGTTCTCTTTTTTCAAAGAGGCCAGCATCTGGGTAGAACAAGGAGCCAAGTATCCTTGCTGAAGGTAGGCTGCCTTGGACTTCAGGCTTTTTTTAGTTTGGAGAGAACTCATATGGGATTCAAACATTTCAGCAGGCTTAAACATAGAAAAATTAGTGTCAGAATTTACAAACTATTGTGAGACAAATACGTTGGAAGTCAAACTTTATTATTGCCAGCTCGAGTGGATGCAAATCATTGTGTGTCCTTAGATTTAGTTTTGCCTTCTAATTTGCCTCAGCAGACAGCTCTAAAGAAGCTTGTTAGTAGGTCCTCTATTTATATGTAAATTCTTAAATATTGATAAAACATTAATATGCTTTCCTAAATTAGTTATTTATTCTAAATGCCTTTTATCACACTGTGTCCCAGCTTCTCAGAATCTGGACTGTGACTCTAATGGGGCGAGCAGATCCTAACTAGCATTTTCCAACGGATGGATGCATTGTCTTCTTTTTGTATTGTCCTAATATGCACTTTTAGATGTATTTTGTGGGTTGTTTTTCCTTTTTCTTTCATACAGAGAAGCAGCCCCCAAGCCAAAAAGGAAACCTCAAAGAACATGCCTGTTTAATACTTTGTTACTGAGTATTGTTGCCTTTGAAATTGCTAATGGCAAATTTGAACAAAGATACTGAATAGAGGACAAATGTACACCTAAACAAGAGCTTTTGGAAAGTAAAAGTATCTAAGATACTTTAGAGACACTTTATAATAAGTCTTTCTTCCTGCATGTATGTATACAACTTCCTGCTCCAGAAAACCATGGTTAGATTGGATTACAACTTGTTTAAAGTGTCTTTGCATTTTCCTGATAGGAGATTTTTATTATGATTATTTTGATAAAGTATAATGATAGTAACTAAAATGTTATTAGTTTTAGAATATATTGTGTGTATTTAAACAAAATAGTCATCCTACTTCTTATTTTTTAATTCTTTTATTTTGTGAAGTGATAGGATTTTATTTTGTGCAGTGTTATTTATATATAAGGACAGCTTTACAAATATTTATGTGGTTGCATTGTACATTTGGCCTACTGTGCATGTAGTGTGGAATAAAAGCCTGTAAGCATACTGAAATTCAGAGGACAGCTCTCAGATTTGTAAACATTAACTAGGTGGAATTGTATATTTTTTCCAAGAAATTAATAGAACTGCTTTTAAAAAAAAACCCAAAAAAACCCCTAGGGTTTTTATTTTTGTTGAGTTCCACTGTGGAAATAATTTTCTTTTACTGCTTGGAAAACAGGATTTTTGGTAGTGGCAGATACAGGGCTGTTATACAGGAAATGGAACTGAACAATGCTTTGTAGAACACTCTTCAGGAAAACGAGGATTCATAATGAAAGGTCCTATTTCTGTTCTTGCAGTTTTATGTCAAGACGTGGCAACAACTTGTACTTTTGAAAAATCATCAACAATGACTAGGAGAAGGAAAAATTCTGCAAGTAAATGTTCTTCTAGAAAATAAGTACTGAAGGCTGTTGTGCAGTGACTTAAGTTGGGAAAGCTGGACAAAAAAATGAAGTGCGCCTTATGAAAAACACCTATGAAATTTTTCTGTACACAAGTATTTTTGTTTGGAATTTGTGTAATAACAGAAAAAAATTACCTGAAGCTGGACATATTCTTTTACCTGAATGGTCACTAATATAAAATTATATAACCCACCTATATTGTTAATGAAATTTGAAAATCTGGGTTTTCAAAAAGGACTTCTACCTACTGTTTTTAAGTTAATGTGACTCTTCAGAGAAATCAAGCAAAATTACTAACGAAAACACCCTCTAAAACATCTTGAATGAGATTAAAAAATACTGCATAAATAAAGATAAGAAAATATATTAAATACATTGCTCAAATGCCACTTGGATATGGTCCTGGGCAACCGCCTACAGGTGGTCCTACTTGAGCAGGGAAGATAGATTTGGTGACCTCTGGAAGTCTCTTTCAACCTCAACTGTTCTGTGATTTTGTGAAATAAGGCAAGAAACAGGGATAGAAAACTTCCACCACTCTAGTGGAGTATGTCAACTGTTGAAGTACACAATCCCTCCTGGAAATGTAACCATTTTTCCTCGACTGCTGTCCTGACAGGTTTTTTTGTTTCAGTGAATATTTTGAGGCAGGCATCCACAGATATGATTCTCATTTTTTCTATTGTTTGGACCAGCACTTGTCTTTTGCATGTACTGTGATTTGTGCAATGTTTGCAGCCTTTTTCTAAATCCTGTCAAAGAGAATTGTCCCAAAAAAAGAATTCTAAGCTACACTGCTGGGGGACCATGCTGCTGTTGTACCCAACACTGCATATTTACTCATCTTGTAGGACTGGCTCTATGGATGGTGATGCAAAGGTGACATATAACTTCTTGCAGGTTTTGATAGAGTATTTGAACTTTCCTGCAGTGTTTGAAAATTTAATTCAGAAATCAATTTAGACTAATGGGAGGTATAGAAAGAGTAGTCTTTCAAGTTAATAAACAATTCAAAAGTTTTACTAAAGGTCTAAGTTAGTGGTCTGTTCTAGGCAATATTCTCAGTTGTTACTGTCTTACTTTTTGACTTCCCCCTTTCCCCCCTCTACCCCCCGGTGTATTTGGTATATACACTCTTATGTTCATTAAGTTTTGATTACTTGGCTTATGTATGATGTCAAGGATTTCTGAGTGGTGTTTAAGGCAGGTCCAGGGCTTCCAAGTGCAAATGAGGTCTGGTGCACTCAGCCCAAGAAGGCTCTGGGTAGTAATTGCATGGAGAAAGATAAATGGCTGTTGATTTCCCTGACTAGGTGTTCTACTGTAAGTGAACAGCACATTGGCAACTGTTGTCTGTGCTTTTAGGTAATGATCAACTGATAATGTTTGTTAAATACAAAAAGAAAACAAAAAGCATTGAATACATACATGGAAGTAAATTGTTGGGGTTGGGGGAAGAGGTTTTTTTATTTTTTGGTTGAATTTTTATTCAGGAAAGAAAAAGTGTAGCATGCTTGTTCTTCTGTTCTTTGTGGCATATATATATCTGCTCTACGTCTTCAGTTGTGTGCCAGTCTGTAGTACAGCCGGGTAAGTGAGCTGCTGTTGCTACAAAGACAAATTTCAAGTAGCAGCTCTAGAAACAGGAGCATGGTTTGAGAGTGGTTATTTGTCTTAGTAGATATTTGTTTTCTTCTGATGGGGGGAAAAAAAAATCTTTCTACCACTTTACCTGTATTTATTTTCACATTTCTGTTTCCTTGTGTGCAGACTTGTTTATATAGCACAGTTTCAAATATTGTTTATCTTCTACCCACTGCTTTCTGAAACTACATTAATGTGTCTCAGCTGTCTTTTCTTCTGCCAAATCCATAACTACTGACAAAATGGTGCTTTAAAAATTAATCAGACTGTTTCTGGTGGAATGAAAGAGCGATCTGCATGTAATCACTTTATTCAAAGAGAAGAAAAATAGTCAAATGCATAAATTAATAGTATGTAAAAAAACTTAAGACTTAGAAATGTGTACACTGCTGTAATTTGTTAAAAGTTCCTACAGCTCTTCAATTTTATTTTTCAACCCAATTTTAAGATGTATTACTAACAAGTGAATCAAATGTGACTCATAAATCTGAAGGCATATTGGATGCAGTTGTGTTAGAATATTCAAAATTGTCTTCAAATTCAAATACTGAATTTCAAAGTGTTTATGAAACTGTGTAGCATCACTATTTTTGAAAAAATTGTTCTCATTTTCCACTTTTCTTGGTCCTACTTAAAGATTTTAAAATTAAATATATATTTGCATTTTTTAACAGCAAGTACCAGCTTGCTACAGGTGGGAAATATATGACTAATTTGTCTTGTGATTTTTTTTCCTACTGAATATATGTTGTAATTTTTTCAAGTGTCATGCTCTTCAGACCCCTTTTCTTAATGAAAATAATAACACAAAAAGTCTCTACTTTGCTGTAACTGGCCAAGAAAAGAGCCTGGAAGAGTTAAGATGGTGAATTATATATTTTTCCACATGTGTTTCACTGCTTGGTTTTGTATATAGATTTGGGTGAAGTTATGGTCATCTGAAACAGCAGATGATCTTGTCTGGATTATGTGGAAATCAGTGGTATTTTCCCTGAAGAATGCCTGTACCTTACAGCTTTTTCAGTAAAGTGTGGCAGAACTTTTTGCATACTAATGAAATGTGAAAATATGCTAATTTTGCATGCTTTTTCAATGATATTTTATGTAATTTCTATAGAGGCCTTTTTAAAATAAATTTAGTGTAATTAGGATGTATCAACAGAAATCCATCCATACATAGGAAAATTATAATGCGATCCTTCCTCCCCAAAATCAAGGAAGTGAAAATCAATTTAATGAACCTGTCAGTTTCAGGGCTACATGAAGACATTTGAGTGACAACTTCTAATCCATCAATAATATTCTCTGTAGAAGCTATTAAGTAAACAGGGTGGTTGTTGAACAATGCTTATTCAGGCAGCTTGACATCTACAGCCTACAGCTATCAAATGTGTCTCAGTATTCCAAGTGGTGTCCTTTTTCCTATTGGACAAGATTCAGAAAAGTGCAGCCTTGACTTTTGCTAAAACATTTAGAATGTCTCCAAGATCAATTAGACTTTGCAATAAGGTAGCAGGTGCAGATATATTGCATATAGTAAGACATACTGTATTTCAATTGAAAACTAAGAGTTAAGTTTTTTGTATTTGTGAGGTTGCTTGTTAAAAGGTTGGAAAATCCTTCTGGTTGAAGCAAGCTGGAGTGGTTTTCCAGAAGCTTCTGAGCTAAATTGATTGGCATGATGAAAAATGTGCAGAAAAATTGCCATGCTTTAATAGGATAAATTGGTTCATGTTTCATGTATATTGGATGCTTTATGATATGGCGGTAGAAGGTAAATTTAAAATTGTTGGTCGCATTTTTTGTGCTTATAATCGTAATCTTCTGAGCAAAAACTAGATATTCTGAAGTTATTTTCAACTCGAGCATTTTGTTTTATGATGTTAGTATGCATGAATGCCTATGAAAAAGAGCTTGCAGCTGAAGGGGTGAGCTTTTGCACATCATATACTAAACCTAATTTGTTTGGTCTTTGTCTCATGAAATGTGGAAGGAATCTGAACTAGGGTTCTAATAATTTCTGATTGCACCCATTTTTTTTCTCTCTCTCCAATTAAAATGAAATGACAGTTGGTGTGACCTTCTTGGGGTAATTGTGAAGCAGAAACTGTGTTGGCATGACATGAGAAATCAGTTGAGTAAGCAATGACCAGTGCAATTGGAATAGGTAACTTAATTTAAAAAGTAGGGAGCAAGATGACAAAAAATAGCTGGAAATGTCTTTATATTTTGGGGATATTTTTAACTGAGAGCAAGGGCAATTTTTTTTTGAACTACAGAATCTACAAAAATACAGGTCTAGGTTAGATGTAGCATTTAGGAGCATTTTGGTTTATCTTTATGAAGAATAGATTGAAAGAGAAGAATAATTCTGCAACAAAATTAAAGATTCAGTTTACCAAAATGTTTTGTCCAAGAAACCTTTATAACTCAAGCTGAGGAGCATAACTGAAGAGTATCAGTTACTTTTTATTTACAGCTTTTTGTTAAGAGGATGTAATTTATTCCCATAGACAAGCATAAATATTAAGTTTCATGAAATGTACAATGTATTATTAAACTCAGAAATAGTATGCTAAAAAACATACAAGGAGATTCTGTGCACAGTTTTAGCTTAGAATGAATGTTGTGTTTTAATCTTGATTGTAATTTTGCAAGGAGAACAGATTGATTTAAACTGACTTGGAAAATACTGCGCTTTTACCTTGGTTAGAATTTGAAGTTTTGAAACTTTACTGTGATGCAACTTTACATCTTAAGAATATAATTATATTTAAAACAAGTCTTTTGCCGATTACAAACATGGTTATGTTAAACACGGTAATGCTTTCTGTAGCTGCCACAGATTTTTTGTTTGTCAAGATGAGGACAGTCTCCTGCATTCCTTAAAGTAAATTAAGCAACAGTAAAATAAATACTTGAACCTGGATGGAAGTGGTCATTTAGGTCTGGTCTCGAAGCCTGGAGAAATAGTTGTTTGTGAACTTTTTAATTTGCTGTACACTTCCAGTGTTAGGTTGTTTGGTGTTTGTTTTTCCATCAACTGTTTGCACATGCATGCTTCTTGCATAGCTCCCTGAATGTCAGCCAGCACTCGAGGGCACTTGAGATTCTGTATCTACAAAAGGAATCTGTTTCCTGGGATACCTGAAGTTTTTTCTTCTTTTACCTTTAGGATTCTTTTCATGCAAGCCCAACAACTCTTTTAGAGCTGCAGAAATACTTAAATACCAGTTTTAGGAGGCTCAAATAACATTTGAGTGAGTTCTTATTAGTTCATGTGCTACTGTAGCTGCAAGAGAAGAAACATTGGAAGAAACAAATTTTCAGAGCCTCTCCCCAGCACTGGATGAGAGAATAGGATTTTTGGAATGAAACCCGGGGAACAGGAACATAGTGGAATTTGCTGACTGAAATAATACATTAAGAAGTGTAGCTATTTTTTAAAATTGTCATAAAAATATCTGTTCTTTTTTTTAAATATGAGAATAAGATACTCTACAAAATGTACACAATGAGACTGACCTTTGAAAAAGTAGAAGACAATTAGGGCAGACCTGTAAAAGTGTTGACATCTGGTTCTTTATGCAACATCTGTATCTGGAACCACTTACATGCTATGTTCTAATTTACTTGCAATAGTAGAGCAGGAAATCATGTTTGTACAGCTCACTGCACAAATACCTTGAAGTAGCGAATATCTAGTAGATTTAAAGTGATAGGTCCATGCTAGATATTTCACTGGTAAGGAAAGCAATTCCTTTTTCTTTTTTTTTCTGTAATGAACAGAAAATGAGCAGAAATTATCTCCAGAAGAGCAGTATCATGAACCTCAGTATTAAACTAAACCAAAACTTGAAACAGACACAGAGGAATATAGATGTGTGTAAATTTTAGGGCTACGGGTCTGGAGTTGAACTGGAACTGAGTAATGAAGAAGGCTGTTGCCAACATGAAAACATAGAATCACAGAATGTTAAGGGTTGGGAAAGGACCTTAAAAATCATCTAGTCCCTCCCCCTTGCCATGGTCAGGGACACCTCCGACTAGACCAAGTTGTTCAAGGCCCTATTCACCCTGACCTTGAATACTTCCAGGGTTGGGGCATCCACAGCCTCCCTGGGCAACCTGTTCTGGGTGTCTAACCACCCTCACAGTGAAAAATGTCTTTCTGACATCACCCTTAAGTTTCCCCTGTCAATTTGTACCCATTGCTCCTTGTGCTATCTCTACAGTTCCTGATGAAGAATCCCTCTCCATCTTTTCTGTCCCTTTGAGATACTGGAAGGCTGCTGTGAGGTCTCCACTCAGCCTTCTCTTTTCCTGTCTGATTTTTTGCTAATTTTGAAGTGTATATGGTGAATAAGGCAGGGAAAAAAATGGAAAAAGAAAAGAGATAATGGCATGGTTTATAAAGTTGAGTGTCATTTTTTGGGTTTATATTTATCCCTCTACCTGCTGCTAAATTGCTTTGTGGAGCAAATCAAGTAACCTAACTAATCCTGCACTGTACTTTCTGTCTGCCCAATCCATGAGACTTGGCTTGCTAAAGTGTCAGAGCCTGCAGCTGCTACTTTAAGAAGTGCTTAATTTTGAATGAATTAAAAACGATGTAACTAATGCAGACTTATTTTTGGTGTAGGGAAGGAGAAAAAGGGAGGAAACTCTTGTAGCTTTATCTTCTTGATTACCTTCCATCACTCTTCATCACTATAACTATGTATATATTTATGTAACTATATAAAAAAGTATTTTCCCTTACTGTTCACGCTGTGGCTCCAACCACATCCCTTCCTTATACTTTGCACCACAGAGGGTGTGCCACCTTCACTTCTGGGTTTGCATTTGCAGCATATAATGGGAAGTACTTTGGAAGAAAAACAAACATGAATGATTAAAGTGGGCACAGGCAACTACTTTCTGCTTGCTCTTCCTTGGACTAAGTTCCTGATAATTCAAACTGATGTAATAATATTTCTCATTTCATGTGCCTGTTATCACAACCATATTTTAAAAATATTAATACACTCTAGCAAACAGTATCATACAAAAGTAATTGAGAATTTTTTTTCAAATGTTGTTTAAAAAAATGATCAGCCTCTTCAAATAAATTCCTCCATACTACATCCAAACAGTAAGGAGAAAACAAACCAGTTAATCCCAGGCACGGAGGGATGGAGGCATCACAAGTAGTAAAAGTATAGTGACTCCGTGGTATGGTCCTGCAGAGCAGATGGAGTTTTCACAGACAGCCTTAATTTTGGCACTTTGAGTTTTAAAATGTCTGACTTTGCGAATTTAAACATCTTTTTGTGTGTGTTCAGATGTGTAATATACTGATTCAAAAAGGGAATGGAAGTTATTTGTACCAAAGTCCATGTGCATTATCACTAGATTTGAAAACCTGAAAACCTTCTTACAGTTTTGCCAATTGGCCTAATAATCTAGAGAAATATGTGTAATGTTTTTGTTTTCATCCTGCAACTGGTCATATCATCACATTCAGTGATGAAATATTCTATGTTTAGAAAATGTCTGTAAATGCTTCACATTTAGAGAAATTCTGAGATAGTGTTGTATTTAAATATATTTGCCAAACTGGTTTTGGGTAAGTAGTTCAGGTGATCAAACTTTCTGTTTCTGTTTTACTGGGTCGTCTGTTGAGCAGTATAGCAGAAGAAAATCAGTGCCAGAACAAAAACCGTGATTAAGTCATATGGTTCTTACAAATTACGTTATTCGTACGTTAGTCGGGTCTTACTCAGAAACAGTTCTAATTTGTACTTAGGTCCTCTAATTAAGAAGTATATTGTATGTATTTGGTTTAAGAGCACTAGTATTTTAAATGAATGCATTTTATATGTAATTTTCTCCCAGTATATGGTAACTAATGCTAATGAACAGCATAGTAAATTGAATTTAGCCTCATAATCTTCGGTCAAATCCATGCATCACTCTTCCATTCCAATGACTTGGTACAATTAACTTCACTTGTTCTAGGCCACTAGATCTATTGGCTTGTCCCTTCTGCAAATCTGCACAGGCCTTGGAAGTTTCTTTAATACGGATCCCCTGAGGCAAGTACTTTCTGTACTAGAAATAAGGTTAAAAAAATTGCCTGCCTTATGAAGAATGTTAAATGTGGATGCTATTACTGACATTTTTCTACTTAAAACAGAACATCTGCAGTAGGAATTCTGTTTCCTTTCTCCTCAGTTGCCTTCACTTATTTTTGCGTAAGGGAAGAACATAGGAAATAGTTTGAAATGACCATTGCATTTGTAGCTCTGCTGATGAACAATTACAATGTTTCTTTTGGGTATAAAGATTATATAAACTGATGCTTGGGTTTTTTTCTGGTCTCCATACTGCACCATTTTGCATCTTGGATTTCAGTGCATCAAAAATCTCATGAGTCAGACTAGCTGTTTGTCTAGCGAAGTACACTGATCTCCGGCAGTAATAGTTAGGAGAAGCTCATTAAGGAGGCATCTCATGCCTGTCCCCTTCTTATGAGCTTATTTCTCATGCTGTCCCCTATGTCCCTATCATTTATTAGTGATTTCAGCGGACATATCCATTCTTATTTCAGGATCAGCTTTGGACCTGTGGTCCATTTATTTGTGTTACATGTTTTTGATTCTTTTGATACTTCTGCTTCCAAACTTTCTTAGTATAAATTCTAGAAGATCCCTCTACGATCTCTATAAAAAAATAGTCAGATGGAACATTCTGAGAGCTGTGTGTGTAAAAACCTTGTTCTCCCATCAGGAATAGTTTTCTCATATCTCATAGTCCTCTTGAATATCTTGCACTGTATTCGGCGAATACACCAGAAGGTTTTGGAACTATGGGCCTGAATAAAGTGAGTGATCAGTGCAGCCAAATCAATTGGTCTGGTATGTCACAACTGTGCTTTGCAACCCTGTTTCATGCCTTCCTTGCAGAAATTCAAGAGCTACATGTACAGGTTTAATGTGGGGAAAAATGTAGTCATCCTCTGCCTTGTGATGGGCACTACTGGTAGGGTACGAAGATAGTTGTATGTGTCTGAGGAGTAGGTAAGTCTGCTTAGGTTCATTTAGTATGAGCTAGCTGGAGTGTGGACAGTTAATGAAGCTTGGTTAAATTATCTTAGTCACGTTTCATGCTGTAACTGCTCAACTCAATTGCAAAGTAAAACATGTAGTTAAAGCCATAATATAAGCAACAATCATTTGTTTTTCCCTTGATCAAAATTCATCATGACTTGGATTCTTTTGGCCTGAATTGAGTATTGCAAGAATACTAGATTTTTTTAGTGTTTTTTTTCCAGGAAGCCTGAAAAACTTGGGATGCCTCACTGTGATAATGTATATAAAAGCCTCCTGTATATTTACCATAATTGTTGCTTCTGAACAGAATATGAAAAGTCTCCTTACATTTTTGGCTAGGTGGGAGTGTCTGTCACAGAAAAACAACAGTTTCCAATTTGATATTTGTCATGCCTTGTTTTTCTGAGATTTGTTCTTCCTTTTATTTTGTGTTTTCCCAGGCTGTAAATTAAATGTTTCTTTAAATTTTGGAGTTTCATTATGCATCTCTGAGCCATCCTTATTCAGAAGAAGATGTAGAAATAGATGAACATATACACTAGCAAGCATGCTTGCTTTAAAATTATGTCTATTAATGTAGGTAAAGACTTGTTCAGGAAGAAAAATTTCTGGATGGAACAATAATTTGCAGCATTCTTTGTATCCTGCTGTATTTCTAGTTTGCATTATTTTTCCCACTCAGTTGATCTGCTGTCAAAAAAAGAGTGACTTGGACAATTACAGCTTTTTCAGATGAGGACATAAGGGGAATGTCTACTCTGCAGTGATGTAGAGATTTGCCTTCTGAAGGCCAGTGAAGGACATACATTGCTCACAAGGTGCTAGGATGACTGTAAGTGGCAGTAGAGCTGGAAGTGGCACTGGACAGGCTATCAAGATTTTTATGCATTTTTCTTCGCCCTCATCTCCCAAAAAGACAACTAATAATTATTACATCTGTCTTATCAGACTGAATACTCTGTGACATGTGCTGTACAAATATGGTTCCATGGCTGAAAAAGACAATCTGGCAGGTTGTTTTGGTTTTCACCTGTTAGACTAATTGCTATCTATGTAAAAAACAATTAGTGGAAATAGAAGTAGAGCATATGAATTTTCATTGTCATGAAATATAAGCCCCTACTCAAACACTGTTTTTTAAAAAGAAATTAAAAAATAATGACTTTATCTACTGATAGAGTGGTATTTGTTTTCTCATTGTGTAGATTACATTCTTTCTTTGTATATGTAATGTGGAATTAGTGTCATATAATGACCTTTCAGCTTTCAAATCAAATCACTACTTGAAAAATAATTGTTCCTAAGAAGTTTGGCTATTTAAGAACAAAGCATTACAAGATGAATCTGCTGTATTTTTTTTCTTTTTTTCTTTCTTTTTTTTTTGCTGTTGCACATTACTGGGATCAAAACATTTACTATTTTATATTGAATCTCTTAAAAAATGCTTTGGTTTCCAATTTTTTTCTCTCATCTCCTTTGGTAAAGAATATTTATTTTACATATTGTGTTTTAGGAAACTCTATAGGAAATTTCCTTAACTGTCTTCTAAATATTGCACTCAAATGAAGAAGGGAATGTACATACTTGTTTTATATGTGTCTAGCTAATGTGTTTAAAAGTGTGTCTAAAACCTGTAAAAATTTTAAAACATAAGCCTTCCTTCCCTAAGTCTTTGATCTCTGTTTTGACATACTGCAGTGGATAGAACTGACCTTACATATGGACTGTGGTGTGAAATGTGGTATGAAAGTGCTGACATTAAGTTACTATTACTTTCAATATTTTGTCTCTGTTGTGAAAATTTTACTCTTTGACACTTCCATGTAAGTGATGGAGACATTACATCACTTCATGCCTCTATTCTTTCATGTTTGGAAAGGACAATTATATTTCAGTCTTTCTTTGGTTGTGTACTCTGAGATCAATGGGAAAATCTTACCAGGAGCATTTCTGGTAATAGTAATTAACTATTAAAAAAAAAAAAAATTCTGTTCAGAATAAGAAGAGGTGATTAATAAAGTGTGTAGAAAGAATTAGTGCTATGAGGGCAAAGTTTATATGTGGAAAATGGGTGTTTTAAAGGTGTATATTTAATCATTGTTGTAGGAATACAATTAATTTGTTATGTTGCTTATCAGGAAAAAAATGCTTTGAATTTTAGTCCATCTCGGTTCTGAAATCATGAAAGGGAAGGACTGATGCTTTAGGCTTCACTATAAACAAGTGGCATTTCTGTTCAGATTTTAGGATGCTAACACATATCTTAGTGCTACCGTGTCTCTTTTTGTCATAGGTCATGTACCTGACACTTTGCATTCACACCTATTTCAGTGACGCACATTTAGTATTTATGTAAATTCAGCTGGGGGCCAAAGTCACCATTTCTGGTTGTTTCACATGGTGTATTGCTAAGCAACATGTGTACAAACAACAGTCTTTGCTTTCATTTTATCTCTTTCCTGCCCCACTCTAGCGCCCACTTCACTAAAGAGTGACACAAATTTGAAAGGTATGTGTTAGCTTGTCAGGCAAAACAGTAGTTTTAGTTCATAGTCTGTGAACAATGAAAGATGCAATAGATAGTGAGGATTTTGGATGTTGGATGTTCAGTTTCGCTACTTAAATATTGATCACATTCCCAGCAATTACTTTATTTTCCTTGCAATCACTTTTTTTTTTTCCTGGAAGCAATGATTCATTAGGATGTATTTACACATCCTCAGCCATACTCAGTGAGGAAAATAGCTTTGGAATACTGTTGTTCTCATGTGCACACCTATTATATTGTACCTGTGCAAGGTATGGATAAATTATAGATCTGGGTATCTATTTTGGATATTGCTGAGTACCTGTTATTGCACTGTCTAGATTCCTGAAGTGTAAATGACAGAACATTGTTCAAAAATGTATGTGTGTCTATATATACATATACATATATATATATTTATAAAGAGAGACACATGATTTCTTCTAGCTGGAGTTTATAGCATATGACATTTTACATTCATATATAGCAAACTAGATTCTGGTGAGAGAATTGAGGAGGAGAACCTCAATACTCAACTGAATTGAAAAACAACTCAATAGTCAAGAGAGTTATGAAAAAATGGAAATAAAGGGCACGTTGTCTTGCCTGAACTCTCACCAAAGGCAAAACTCAGGAAGGAAATATATTCAAAGACATTTTATCAATTTAATTTGTATTTTCTGGGCAATAACTTTGTTCTCCAGTAGTAATTCTACTTGCACAGTGAAAAGAGTGTCTGAGATTCCCCCCCACGCCCCACTGTGGGGGCTTCCCTGCTTGTGTTTTGCTCGGGTTTTGTGTGGTGGTGTGTTGTGGCTACCTTGTCTTGTGTTTTCTAGAAGGAACAGTTTGTGGATTTCTGAATATGAGCCATCATTGCTTGTCCTAGATTTAGAGTAGGAACAGTTGAGCATATTGTTTACTGATGGCTTGCTTTGTAACAATACTGCATTTTAAATCTGTTACTCAAAATTTGAACTGCTTTCTCAGATCTTCCCGTTAAAATTATCTTACAGAACTCAAATCTTGTACATATTTGATATTATCATTTGCACGTAACGTACAGCTAAAGGCAATTGGTAGTAAATTTATTTGATTTACATTTTTACTTGTATTAGAAGACTGATGGTGGCCTTGTTCCTATTTTGTCTTTCCCCTTTCTTTTCCTCATTTTTCAGAAGAAAAAGAACGTCTTTCCCAGAATGTTTGATTATACAAAGGTGAACTCCATTATTTTTCTCATTTGATATTCATCAATTTGCATGTTAATGTTTTCAATGGAAACTAAATATGCTAATTTCACAGCTTCTTAGCAGATTCCTTAATCATGAAGATATTTGTATGTTTAAAAAGAAATGAGGTAAACTGCCAACATTGCTTCATAAAATTATGCTACAGGTCAATCTGAAAATCATGACTCTTCAGGGGCCTTGTCTCCATAGGGACTAGAACCAGCTATTGCTGAAGTTGAAGTTAACTATAATTTATAAGATTTGTCTTCTGGGTTGATTGATTCCTCTGCCTTTTACCATGGTTTATGTAAACAGTTAAGCAAAGTCAGTCAACAGGTCTTCCAATCTTTTTTTGCATATGTTCTTCAAAAATATGTTTGTACACATAGTAAATATAAGTAGCTTCTTTACATTCAATTATGATTAGGTGGATAAGGACTTCAATGCTTTTGTCTGTTGTAAAATGAAGTTAGCATGATGAAAGCCAAGAACCACTTCTGTAGAATTAATATACATCAGAAAAACTAAAAAGGTGTTCATAAGACTTTCAGAGCTTCTCTTCTGAGGCTAACTGGATTTTTTGCTTTAGTGTGAATGTCATTCCTTCTATGTGTGCAGAGATAATACTGTAATGTCAGGCTGCGATTAGCTAAAATACATTAGAACAGTGGTGCAATGAATAGGTTTGCTGTCCTGGTAACACTGTGAGCAGGTCCACTCTAGGGTTGGAAGGGTTTTTGAGATAGACCTTAAATATGCTGGGCTCTTCTGCTTATGATAGGGGGAAGTAAGTAAGTTTCAGAAAAACACAATTTAGAGTACCTCAGTTAGGATTTGTCCTAATGGCCTGTATACCTCTAATATCATCACCTTCCTGGGCGGCTGGGGGTTCCCTGTCAAATGACTAGGAACTCTTTTGCATATATTGAGAATTTTTTCAATAATTTTAGATCACAGAGCAGTTTAATTTGTACTGCTTGCAGAATATTATTTCTAACACTTGCTGGATATCATTTGTAGCACATTATCATTGTATTTAAACTTGATTAATATGTCTTCTGACTTCATTTTCTTATACTGTATGGTAAATGCTGAATAATTATGTCTGTAAATTCATGCAGTTTAGAGCTTATTCATTGCATTTCATAGTCAAATTTTACGATTGTCTTCCAAATGTCCTCATTTAAATGAGATATGCATCTCATGAGGCTGTCCCAATAAGAAAAATTTAAATAAAATGTATATTGTCTTGTCACTATGATCCCTGTGAAGAGAGTTTTCTCTTCAGCTAAATTTCAGTGCTAATCCAATTCTCCACAGTAATTCCAGTCACATTGTTGTTTCAAAGGAGCAAAACATTTATTTTATGATTTTTCTTTAAGAAGTTCACCAACCTTAAAACAATCTATCTATACTGTGTTTTAAGCACTGTTATTATTGTAATTATAACTAGTTAAACCTTGACTGTAGGCTGATGTCTGAAAATTAATATTTTGGTGCCCCTTAAATGATTTGTTGCAAAAAGACATTACCAAGACAGACTTATACCATGCAATCTCTTGGAGCTAAATTAATATTTAAAAATCACATTTCTTAAATAGTTTCTTAACAGGAATAATTTGGTAACCTTCAGTAAGTAGATTTGATGAGGTGAATATCCTTTTCCAGACCAGATTTCAAATAGGACTAAGTAAAATCAGTACTTTTAAAAGAATATATTCAAGAGAAATAAGTGCAGTTTGCAACATGTACTGTTTCAAGCCATTTCTATGAACAGACTAAGATTTTTATTCTCTAATCATATGTTTAGGGGGTTGGCTATTTAGTAGATTTTTAGGTTTCCAGATGCTCAAACAATGCACTCTTAAGTACAGTATCCATAGATTATCCCCAGAATGCTGTAGATTAGCTATTTTAAGATTTGAATTGTGACTAAAAGCTGAGAAAAAGCAACAGCAGTTGCAGTTGCAAATGTGTTGTCTCCATTAGCTCATTTAAAATGTATTTATCAGTGAAAGAGACAACGTAGGCTGCGTCTGCATGTAACACTGTTACTTCATTAATATTTTACATACATATGTGTGTGTCTATAAATAAAACCTTTATGTGAATTCTGTCAACAACAAAGAGTATCCAAATCAGAGGCCTTTTTTGTTTGTTTATTTCAGTAGGAGGGCAGTACAAGTTGTGATCACAAAGGACTGATTAGCAAATTTTGGACAATAATGAACATAGTTAAATTTTTAGTAGAGCTTTTGTTTGTTTAGATGTGCAGATAGGTTATTTCACTGCCAGTTGGGATAGTATTTTTAGTTTAGTAGTTGTAACTCTTACAAAAGTATCTTTTTATTGAATACTTTGTGACATATAATTTTTAATCCTTAAAATTAAGGATCAAATATGTTTATTTTAATTTCAAATAATTGGCTTTAAATATTTTTCTGATTAACAAACAGTACTTGCAGGATATGTGTCTTTTTAGGTTACCTGATTTGGCTAACTTAAGGAAAACCTAGTTTGAAGCTCTGCTTCTTAACATATTTAGGTTGAAGAAATATTTAAGTTAATTAAAGGGCTTTTCTAGTGAAACACATTTGCCTCCAAACAAGTATGTAAGCTGCACAGATACTTTAATGAGAAATCAACAAAGAGTTTTAAATTTTTTCTCTGCACAGAATAAAGCCAACCCAAGTAATCTTTCTAATGGCTTACATCTCAGTTGCTAAAAGTCTGGAGTGATACAGAGCTTGCTTTCAATTATAGGAGCTATCTATACTGCAGTTGAGCATGTTACAAAATACTTTTTCAAAACCAGGAATGGCAGTAATGGTTTAATTTTCTGAGTTAGATTGGTGTAATAAAAATTGTATCTCTGTGAACCTTTCCTCCATGATACATAGTAAAAAGAGTCTCCATATGTTGTTATTATAACCTTTCTGTATTCAAGTAGAGTTTGAGTGGGTTCCTGCAGAACGTGATGGTTCCAGTACATTTCAAATTGATGGAGGACAGCTACAGAGCAGGCTTGCAGGCGGAGAAGAACCAGTATATGTAGACCCAAAAGCTTCGAGCAACATTGTCATTACCCTTCTCTAGTGACAAAGATGACATGAAAATTGCTTTATTTGTTCATTTTTTTTAACCAATAGTGTTATTTCAGAGCCATTACTGGTTGGTTGTTAGCAGTACTAACAATATTTTGTCTGTGTTCCTTTATTTTTTTTTTCTTGATGGTTAGATTTTAATGTCATACAATCATAGAAAAGCCCTGACCATGCAAACCCAATGCAGTTTGACTGCTCTCACTGTAGAGAGCACTTGGATTGAGGTGGAACATTTCTCCATATAGCTTCTACCTGTTGCCCATGTTTTCTCTCCATGGCTCCTTGTGAAGAGGGAAGTTTCTGTCCTTCATTGGACCCACCTTTTAAGTACTCAAATATGGGTATGAAATGGTTAGTACTGGTAATGTTTTTGGTTTGGAGAATTTTCACCCAAGTATCTGGAACGCTGCAAAAGAAGCATTAAAAATAAGTCTCCAAGGAAAAAGAATATGATAATTAAGACATTTTTTACACTGCTTCCAAATTTATTATGTAATATCAGCATGCTGAATACTAAGCTTCACTGTTGAGCAGTCCAGCTGCTGTTACAGGACACAATGGTACAGATACATCAGATTGGTATCATCAGCCTATAGCCAAGGGTCCAAGTTTTGGAGCGGCTGTATCTCACAACCAGTACTGACTGTAATTTAAATGCACAGACGAATTGGAGGGAACGAAGTGTCAGTGGAGCACTGATAACCATCTGAAGAGTATTTTAAGAAATAAAAAAAAAGCATTGTGTCATTTTTTCCATACCTCACATTCTCTTGTATGAAAACATTTTTTGCTCTCTATTGTTTGCTCAGAATAACAGTGTAACCACTGCTGGGACTATACCAATATTCTTGCTGCAGACAACTCACTTGAAATGCGCACGGATTGATTGAACTGCTGAAGTGCCCTGAGCCCTGACTCCAGCTGTGCTCCTTCTGATTGCTGCTCGCGGTGTGTGCTGGGAGCTCTGCTCGTGGAGAACTGGCAGGCTTTTGGTGTAATCCCGCTCAATACTAATTGTGTAAAAAACCCTGATAATAGAGAAAAATGGGCTTAATATTCTCAGGTATGAATGGGCTTTTGAAAAAAAGGGAAAACCTGGCATTACCACGTAATTCAGAGTGCAGATGTTCAATTTTCATATGCTTTCTGTACAAATGCTACCTGTGTAACTAATAGCACAAACTAGATGGTTTACTGAATCCTGTTGTCACAGCTGAATTTTTCCTCAATTTTGCCTATCAAGACTAATTTTTTTGTAAAATCTTGTAAGTTTTTTTTTTTCTTTCTTAATTTTTACTGGAATGATTTTACTTGCTCTCTGTTTACTGAAGGATACTGAAGGTAACATGACAGGAGCTCCTGAAGGAGGAGCATTAGTTATTTTTAATATTAATAATTACAATGAAATTGGAAATTACAGAAGGAATCCCATTATAGATTATCATATTTTCTTATTAAGGTGCAGACTATGTTGCTGGTATTTAAGATGGACCAGTGACTGTCAATGATACCAGATCATCCATTGTGAGACTTCTGAGGTAAAAAGATTGTAGTAAAGCCATTGTGTTAGTTGTTGGAGTTACTAAATTTGATCCGCTGGTGACTGAGCTCTGCATCTTGACCATAATGAATACTTAGCATTAAGCAACTATGTATTATTTATTCAAGTCTTTCATCCAGAAAATAGATCATTTTCTGTGCTGATGGGAGAAGAGTGACTGTGAGTATAATCCATGAGCTAGATACTGGTAGATGCAGAGTTAAGGAATAAATATCCTTAAATATAAAAAGAACTGGATTCACTGAGTTGGTTTTCAGCACTAGTTCACAGTAAATGATTACGAGTATGTACTTCTTGTAAAAATACTGATTCTGACAGTAAATTGGTGAGAGATGTGAGTGAAGAAAACTAAGAGTAGACCCTTATTTTGTGGTAGGTTTTTATGTTTGTAGATGTGGTTTGGTTCCAGTTAATCTTCTGGCTTCTTATTCTTTTTTTTAGTACAGACCATTTCAGGTTTGCTCTGCAAAGAGAGAAATTCTATGCAAACTAAATAGGCTTTTTATTTTAGAAAATCTAGCTATTGGCTAGAGTCACTGGGTTGGATTTTTCATTTAAATAAGCTTCTTGGCGTTATTACTGAAAGAATAATAAGCTTAAAATCAGAAATCTGGTAACTATTCCATGACGTATTTTTACTTCTACATGCATTTAATATTGACGTTAAAGTAGTTAAAATTAGTGTAATATTCAAGAACTGTTTAGCCAACCTTCTTACTAGCAAATGGCTGGCAGTAATAGTTCCACTTTCTTTATTAGCTCTTAAGGAAATAAGATTGCAAATAAAGTTACTAATGAGGATGGAGCCTCAGATTTCTCCTATAATTTTCATATATGACTTAAAATTCTTGTACCTAAAAATGGGTTTGAGACTAGCAGGACTTCAATAAAATTGCTTGCAGTTTCCTGATTAGTAGGTGAACTTCGTGGAGATCAGCATTTAATACTATCTCTGGTAGGCCTAAAACTGCAGAATGAAAGACGGCTCTTATTTTGCTAAAGCTTTGCTGTCGTACCTTTCAACTTTCGAGCCTGCCAGTGTGTGTGATAGAAGGCATCAAAATGTGTGAAAAATGACCCAAATGCAGAACTGTTATTTGCAGTTATCAATACAAACTGTTATTGTGCCATAATTGACAGATGGTTTTGCACTCTAATATCTGTTTTTAAGGATATTTTTACACTGATTTAGACAGAGTTGTGTTGTGGGTTGTGGGGCTTTTGTGTGTTGGTGGTTTTTGGGTTTTTTTTGGAGGGAGTTGGGTTTTTTTTGGGTTTGGTTGTTTGGTTTTTTCCCCCTAATGCAGCAGACACAAACCCCAGGAATTAATGGTGCTCAGCAAGAAGGAATTGCACTGTAAAAAAACAGTAGGCATATTGTAACAAATTGGAATTTGTTATTTGAGTTGGGAAGCACTGTGACCAAAACACACTCTGAACCCCCCTGAAAGTGCTGGTGAATAGCTGGTGAATGTTCTAGTGTGAAATGTATTTTCCTTTCTGTAAAACTGTAAGATCCAAAGTTTATTTTGCTGCACAGAGAGAAAAATACTTGAGAATTTATAAAGCTGGATAAAATGAAAACTGATTTGTTTCTAGTTCGTTTGCAAGCACATTTTGCTAAAGTAGTGACAAATCTACTGTTAAACTGATTTCACCTGGTTCTTCCCTCTTGTCCAGTCATTGACTTGGAGTGAACAACTGGTAATTTTAGCTCTGCTTGAACACTGGCATTAAAATTAATATGTTCTTAGAAAGTTCTTATTTTCATACAGGGTCGCATCTTGTTTTCCTTAGGTATACAATTTCAAGAGTAGCATTGGGACCAAACATAGATTTCTCCAATTTGTTATGATTTCCACCTGAATTTTCTCAGAACATTAGACTGGATATTTTAAAACTAAATTAAATTTTTCATGATTGAAAATCAACATTTTACAGTTGAGAACAACAGTAGCTAGATATTTGTAATATAGAAAAGAACTGCAGTTAATATGGAGGTGGATGTTAGGGTATGCTGGCCTGTTATGAATATTGTTGTGTTTCAGTGTAGTGTATTGTTTTTTGGGGAACTATATAAAACCTGCATGGTTTGCAGTTATGTTCTATTAATGAGAGTTTTGTAACTTTCACTGTGCTCCTTGGATAGATTCATAGATGACCTTTTTTGCTCATGTCTTAACTGTTGATGGATAAGAAGATAATGTAAGCAGTAGAACAATGTTTCTGCACCATAACATTTTCCTAGACCCTTTACTGGTGTTAATTGAAGCAGAATTCTCCTATGAAAAGAATTTAAGTGACTGATTTGGAACATCTTCAACCTAGCTATCAGCAAGGTTTTCT
The DNA here is from genome assembly GCA_013397895.1 of Origma solitaria. NCBI lineage: Eukaryota > Metazoa > Chordata > Aves > Passeriformes > Acanthizidae > Origma > Origma solitaria. Next base: position 2,311,378 of record VZRL01003083.1, read on the forward strand.
TCCAATGATTTACTTCTGCAAAGTGGAAATACAGGAAACTGTGTTGGCTGTGGAAGCTGTGGTGGTGCTGTGGCTCTTGGGTGAAATGGCGATGGAATTAAAGAACCTGGTTAGGATAAGGACCTACCTGCATCTGGAGCTTGGTGTTTCCACCTGAAATGTTTTATTGTCTAGAACAGAAGAAAACTGATCTCAAGAGACATTTAAGTGAGGTAAAATGATAGGGTCCAGCTCAGGGAGGCAACAGTTTGAAAGAAATCTGAGAAGAGAGGTAGAAGCAGAAAGGAAGAGAGTCATGTAAGATGAGAATAAGATGGTAAGGAATGTTAAGCTAGTGTACAACTACAGGAAGTACAAACAGATGAAGAGCTCTGAAAAGAAATGTTTTATTTTTGTCTGTGAAACAAGCCATATTAGGTATTGAGGAAAAGACAAAGCCCACAAAGAAACTCCAGAAGCTGAGGGAGATAAGAGGCATGAAGGCAGACTATTTGGGAATACTGACTTGTCACCATTTCTTCATATTGCACATGCTTACAACCCTTTTTCCCTAATGTGGCCTTGTATAATTGCTGGTCCAAAGTTGTTTCTGTGCAGATCTCTTCTCAGGCCCTTCTGTGTGTCAGTAGAGCCATTTCTGGTATTTAAAAGTCCAGAAAATTAATTTCTGAATGCACCTATCCATCTGTCCATATTCTAAGTCTGTGTTTTTGCTTACTTCCAGTGGGTGTTAGGGGTTTTCCTCAGCATTTGTTGAAGGTGTTAGCATGTATTGGTGTTAAATGCATGTGTTTCTATTAGCCACCTTTAAGCACTACTTGAAATTATTAGATATGTTTCCTGAAATTAAGTAGAAAAGTATCACCCAATATGTTTAGTGTTTTTATGTATGCACATACATATACATGTTTTATCTCTTTGTGTTTTTATTGCCTTTAACCCATTGAAGATCTAGTGCTTGGAGCTGTCACAGGAGGTTGCTTTGTCTCCTGTCTGGTGCTATAAATATTTCTGTCATAATCTTAACAACAATCTGTGATGACACAAAATTTGCCAGTTTACAAAAGTATTCTCAGAGCTATATTTATGGGCTAACAATGAGTTTGATATTATAAGAATAAAGAATGAGCCCCAGAAATAGCTTGTTTGTGATCTAGTATCACTTCCTACCCTTGCATGCATGGATTTTTTTATACTGTGGGTTGGGTTTTGTTCCTTCTCTGTTTTATATACCTTCTGGGAAACTACTGGAACCTTTGAACAGGAATTAAAAAAGTGATAAAAGCAAGTGTCAAATATGTTGCTGCTTTATGTAAACCGGAGTTTTAATATCATGACCAGCAACACCTAGCCTTTAGGCATGGATGTTCAGCTGCTGAGAGCTTCAGCATTAAGTACTAATGTGGGCATTCAGACCCACTGCCCCTTTCTGTAGTGATTCCCTGTAATTTATTTACTTTATCAAAGACACCAACTCTAATCTGACAGCATTTGCAATCTGCCAAAGTGTAAAACTGTCACAAGATGCATTTACATATATAGCAGAATCTGCATAGCTGTACAGGAGGTGAAAATAAGTCGATATAAACCTGTGTCAGTGAAGATAGGATTTTGTGTACAAAATCTGGCAAAACAGTTTATCAAATTTTGAGCTGTCCTTGGTGCCAGATGAGAAATAGAAAATTCTGAGGAAACAAATGACAAAATTTTGTGTCAGTTTATTATAGGACAAAGTACAAGCAGTAAACTAGCCACTCCAATATTGAAAACTCGAAGTACATGGATATTAATCACTGCCTAGAACATGTTGCTAAATTATCATTCTCTTTCAGAGACTAGCTATTTTTCACAGTGACCATGCTTTCTTCAAAGCTTTGACTCGAATTTAGGGTTTGATATCTTGATGTAATTGTTGAAATGCTCAAAGAAGACAAAAATAAAGCAAGTTTGGGAGAAGTCCCAAACAATTTTATGAAACATGAAGATGAGACTAGTGGTGTTGATTTTTGGGGGTTTTTTGTTTCTTTTTTGGGGGTATGTTTAATTTTGTGAGTTTTTCAGTGGTTTTTCTTTTTTTCCTGTTTTCTGATACTTTATTAAAGATGAAATTTGGATTTCCATCACGTTATTAGCAGCACATGTACTTCAAAATAAAGATTAGTATTATCAGCTGTTTGTACTTATTGATATATGTTTCTTTTGTAAAATAATATGCCCCATTTTGCAATGGAGGAGTTAAAGTTAACTTCCATGATGTGCCAAATCACAGGCACTTTGTTACATTTCCAGCTGTTTGTTATTTGCTCCGCACGGATCAGCAAAGATGGAAGAGCCATGCTCTGGATTTTAGTGCTCCTTCTCTGCTTGAATTTGGGGAGATGCTACTCTTATATTAGTTTATATCCTCCTGAAATATTCCGGTTATAATATGGGACGGCATCATGAAGATAACTGAAATTTAAACCTGTGGAAACTAAGGAATGCAACATTATTACATATGAATGTTGCATAGTCTCTAGTGTTGTTGGAATATAGTATAAAACCTTTGGCAGAACAGCTGGCTGGCCAAGGCATGTGGCAGCGCAGTCCTGGGCGATGCCAGCAGGGAGGCACATGCAGGCATTGCCCAACACACGATAGAAACTATGCAGCCCAACGCTGTTCTGGTGAACTGTGTTACAATGCAGCATACGATGCTAAATCTGCAAGGAGCAGCTTTGTCTAATTGTTAATAAATTGGTAATGGACTAATAAGAGTGAAAATGTTGGGGAAGATAGAAGTAACCTGAAGTTGCAGTTTGGAGCGTGGAGGGTAAGGCACATGTTGCCGATCACAAATGCAATATTTTATCGTACTGTGAAAACGGTGCGATAAAATGCTTCAGATATTAAAATACAAGGCATATCTGTGAATCCTCTGTCTGGTAACATCAGCAAGTATAAAATGAATGTTGCACTGTGGGACTATAAATACACATCTATTGTGCTAAATTATCCTGGATGGGGAGTAATGTGAAATTGCATAGCATCACATAGCTTTTTAAATGCAAACTTGTGGAAATTGTAACTAATAGAATCATCATTAGCTTCTAAAATTACTATTTCTATTAAAAGATGTTGAATTCACTGAATTTTTTTGGTCAAAATGTAGCTGGTTTTGCTAGATAAAATTGTGAGTTGTTGCCAAAAGCACAGTGTCAGGAAACTGAAACTTTGGAAAACAGGAGACAAGGCATTATCCACCATGTTGACATAGGAAGGTCAAACCCTTAATTTACCCACAGTTAGCTTTACTTAGAAGGTGGAAAAAAATGTGCTTTATATTGTAATGAGAAATTATGTAGATTTGTTCCAGACTCACTAATTAAGTACCACTTGAAATTAATGATTGTTTTATGCTGAAAGCATATTTATATTTTTTCTTTTTGTTGTGGCAAGGGATAGTCCAACATGAATATTTATTAAAACTTTTCAAGTTACTTAACATTTTACACAGTGCTTCTCTATCAGTGCTTTTTATAGCAGTTTGTTTTTCCCATATCAAATTTAGGGCAGGAATGCAAGATAAGATTTTTGTTATGGTACTAAAATTGAGTGAAAAAGTTAATCCATATCCCCCCTGAGAACACAATATGGAGTTTTGTGCTTGGTTTTTTTGTTTCTTTTGGTTTGTTTTAATTAGATTTCGTAGATTACATACATAATTTTTTTAGTAGATGTTAGATCATGTGCCTTGAAAGCATCTGGGTTCTTTTGTAATATAGCTAGGTAATGCATCATCTATTCACACCTTCAAGTTTGTAGTATTTAACCTTTCAATTTGCAATACTTTCCATTACAAGAGACATTTAATGACATCTGCATTGCTCATGGGGATTTTGAATGTATATTCTTCAGGTGTACCCTGTCTTTGCATAAAAGCACTCAGAAATTGCTTCTAATTCTTCAATAACAGATATCTAAGAAGTGAGATGACTGATGATAAAGCATTCCTGTTTAAGGGCCACCTTAAATTTAATAAACTTGAAAATTTAGATAAGTTCTAGATTTGGTAATGTAATATACTTACCAATGTAGTATTGTTTCTTTCAAGACTGCTACAGAGAAAAAATATATTTTGATCTCTGTCCATTACTTTAGAATGAAGATCTTTCTGATCTTTTTAGGGACTCGATTTTGTGATACTACTTGGTTAAAATTGGTAAACAATGAATAGAGAGGAAAAGCTTACAGGAGAAGTAGTTGATATAATGCATTATTTATCTTCGACTGTGCTTTTAAAAACAAAAAGAAAATACTTTATCATTTTTCAAACCATGGAGAAGGGAATTTGGTATGTGAAGGAAATAAGGTTTTTTTCTTTTTCTCATCCAGAGTATTTACATTGTGTTGCCTGTATATTCAGCTCTAAAACCTTGTGCTTTGACAGTCCATGTTTTCTGCTGTTGGTTAGTAGAACTGACTTTATTCTTCCAAGATATTTCATACTATTGTGAGACTTAAAATCTGTTTTACAGGTGAGGTATGTAATCTATATCATTGACATAAAAAGGAGGAATAAATGCTTTCCCCAGCTACCAGTGCAAATGGAAATGTTATAATGAAATGATGACATACAACGGAATCTAGTATTGTGCAAATATGTCTTTGTCTTGTCTTAGCAAAATGAATCTTAAAAAGATGATAGATTTTTATTTTAAAATTTTGTTGCACTGGTTTTGGACCAGGTGGTCCAACAGGTAATTCAATTTGTTTGTCAATATCATCATGCTTGGAGCAAGAGGTTGGACAAGATGTGCTCCAAAGATCTCTTTCGCCCTGAATGATTCTTGGTTGGTGTGATTGATGAATTAGACCATTGATCTGTCTCAGTGACTAAGACTCTTTGTTGTAATTAGTTCTACTAGGAAGGCAACTGGAGAATAGAGTTCTATAGGTAAAACTTCACCTCTACATGAAGTAAGGACAAGACCCTGCCTACAACAGATGCACCATGAGTAGTGTAGCCTTCTAAAGGGGTCCTGGCAAACCTCACAGTTTAGCAGTCTCTTTTTGTTGCTCAGGCATGCTGTTAAAAGATGCCTCTGATAAGTGCCAAAGTCCCTGTGGAGACTTACTTATATTATAGAAGGTTATGATGTGATGCTGTGGACCATGAGCTCTTGTATGGCTTTAGATTTGAAAGGCTTTCTTTGGTAATAATGTGAAAAACTGGTGATCTGACTCTCCAAATATTTATCAATTTATGGAAAGCATAACTTCAGTGAGTCTTTATGTGGGCACTTGGTTTGGTGGGTAGGACAGATGAGAAAGGACTGCACTACTAAGATGTGTATTGATTGATGCTGTGTTCTCTCAGGCAGCTAGTGGGTGGTTCATCAGCAAAGTATTCTACCCAGATAATACAAGTGCATTCCTGTGAACTTTACCCTTCTCCTTCCCCCAGTCTTTGATGTGGTGTGAGAGTGCTGGTCTGTTTTGGTTGCAAAGATGTGGCAAGCAAGAGACATCAGGAAGTGCCATCAGTGTGATGTTTTTACACAGCAGAGACAGAGTAACAGGGGTTGGTGCTTTCGTTCAGTATTCTGTGGCTGAAGAACCTTTCCTTTTTCTCAAGCCTAAGCTGCAGGTTGCAGCCTGTCTTGTAGGCAGGACTCTGCTACTGCGCCATCCTTCTACTCTTAAGGAGACTCGTTTGAACCTTCTGGCTTAGACTTCTTGACATTTATATTTCTATTCAATGTAAATTTTTGTGTTGTTGTGAGAAGTAAAGCCTAAGTATTGCAGTACCTGAAAGATGCAGGTGTCTTGGGGAGGTTGGACTGTACATCTTGTTCTGGTTTGTTGCAGTTTACCAAAGGAGAATACTAGTCCTGTGCTATTGGGGTGTCTTTCATCCCTCTCTTCATGCTTACAAATGCTAACCCTAACTTTATTTTAATTTTGTGTGTACAAGCATGCATTCAAATGTAAATACATACATTTGAATATGTACATGTGCATATATAACAATGTTTAAACTTGTCATCCACAAGAGCAGGCTGAAGAGAGGGATGTTAAAACTTACCACAAATATTCTGCTGGAAATGTGTACTGTTGGAATAGTCTGTTGGGCGAAATCATGTAGTCAGTCTGCTAAAGTTCTTATTGCTTTTACTTTTCCTACAACTCTTTGTGTCTGGTGGTACTTAAATTATTTGATGGAGTGTTGGCGAACCCACTCTACAATGGCACACATCCACTGATGGTGTTAGCTGCTGGATAGATGTTCACTTGTTGCTGTGGTAACCCTGTTCTGATAAGCAGGAGAAAGAACACAGAGGACTTTGTATAAACATGATTTCTAGTTGTGATGTACAGCTATGTACAAATGTCAGTGCAAAATGAATATTCCTTAAACCACCGTAGATGTTCTAGAGATCATATTTGTTTAAAAGAGAAATCGGAGATTTGACTTTCTAGAAATTCAAACTTGATTTTGGTTTTTAGCTTCTTAGACTGAAATGCAACATTTCTTTGCCTTTTGTTTGCTTCGAGGCTGAAGTTCCCACAGGGAGGAATTTCTGGCAATAAGTGCTTAGGTATTGTGTCAGGTAGGTTTAGCAGGCAAATAAATACACTGTTTATTCAGAGGACGATCAAAAGTTATGTTACTGCAGCTTCTTTAGCTTGAGGTGCTTAAAACCCAAAGTATTAACTGAATTCCCCAAAAGACGTGTAAACCCCTTAAAGATTGATACCCCTTATTGTTCCTCAAGTTGTAACAAAATGCAGCTTGTTTTTTCTGTGCACTGGTATTTCTAAGCATGTCTGCATTCATTGTGGTGTAAATACAGGATGTGTTTGTGCTACTGCAGCCTCTTTCTTTAAGTTTGGTTTGACTGCTTTCAAAGGCTGTGACTAAGATGGTGTTAATGAAGAAAACTGCCTTTTGAAAAATAAATATTCTTTAACAGCGAGTACACTTTTCAGGTATAAGGTTAAGACCTGGTTCTGCAGATACGTGTGACTAAATGCAGTGGTGCAGCTCTGTCAACTCTCAGTCTTTAGATTGCAGTTGATAAGCATGTGGGGGAGTTGTCAGTAGACTTGATGGAGATAAAAGCTATTTATGAAAATAATTAGGAATAAATTATTTTAAAATAATAAACACATGTTATAAAATTTCAATTTATTAAAATTATAATCAAATTAAAAGAAACTATTGTCATTCAAATTATAAATAATTTTCATATGAAGAATGCAGAAAGCATTAATCAGTTTAACAATTGCCCATAGATATGGGAAATTGCAATATCCAGCCCATTTGAAAAAGCCATAAGATTGTCACACTAGAAGAGAATAAAACTTAAAGCAGGAGATAATGACAATTTGAATATTTGAAATACCACAGAAGAAATGGATGTCACTGGTAGCCATGGAGCTTGATTGGAAGTAAGGACTCAAGCCTGGTGAAGATAGCACCTCTGTTGCAATGGCTGAAGACTTTCCAAAGTGTGAAGGGACATTTATATAGTTTCATTATAATTTTTTTTTTTTAAAAGACAGAAAACATTTAAAGCTATGGTTTTTGACTTTTGTGGTAGGAAACATTTTTTGTGTGTGCATTAACCGATATGTTTGGAAACATCATACCAACCCTTCATTAGGACTAAAACAATGGTGGTGGCTGTACAACTAAGTGCAGCTGAGAACATTTGCTCTGGATTTTTCTTAATTATGTTAATCCAGGTTTCAGTGAAAAGAAGCTTGGAACCCATGGACACAAAGACATATTAGCAAAGGGAGTGGTAGTAAGTTTGTCAGCTTCTGTAAAAAAAGGGAGAAAGACAAGTAATTGTTGCTTGTACAACATTGAGAACTGTTTGAGTTCCTACATCATCACAACTGCAGCACTGATTAATTTGCTTCCCTTCCTTTTCCCAGTAGCTCATTTGCCAGCACTGATAAGTTAGTCCAATTTGGAATTCCAGTTCACCTGTGAGATGGCATCTCAGAAATAAATCAATCACCTGTGTACAAAAAACTCATTTGAACATTTACTATTAACAGAAGCAGCTTGTTATAAAAATACCTAAGCTAAATTTTCATTCAGTATATAGATAGTGGAACAACAGAGAGAATATAATAGACATTTAGATATATATATATATGTGTGTGTGTATGTATATATGCATACACATCTATATAATATGATATATTACTCTAGTGTAATGCAGATAAGTATGCAGAAAAAGATTATGAAAGTTCTCAGGTCAATGGGAAAAAAATCTGGGCTGATGAAAGTAGAATTAATGAGTTTGGGTTTAGATTTCTACTAATCTTTAAGAACTTTCTGGAGGAAAACTGCATTATTTGGATTATTTATCATAGTATTAAAGTACTTGCACGTTAGCAAAAGTTAATGCTTTCTACATTATTTCTTTGCCATAAGCTAGTATAAAACACCATGAAAATTTAGCTCTGGGAGATTTCAGCAGATTTCAGCTTTAATATTGGCATGGTTCAAAAGATTTTACAATGCTTCAGCAGCTTATTCTTTATGCCTACTTCTAAGAGGATAAAACTGATTAACCGATTAGTAATAATTTAGTATTTTGCTAAGATTAATAGCAGCGTGGATGTGTTAGTTTTTTGGTTTTTTTGCCTTAACTTTAAAATAGGATTCTAGGACTGGCAAGGATCTCCTGTGATATCATCTGCTGTTGCAGACAGTCGTATGATTTAACTTGTGTCATAAAATTGTCAAACTTAATTTTTAAGAAGATTTGAGTTTCTGCCCCTGGGGCTTTACTTGGAAAAACTATCTGAAAGATAAATTTCTTTGTAGCTACAGAATTCTTTTTGAATATGCAGCCTGATTCTTTTCGTAGTCACCTGATAGTCACTTTGGTTGGCTGTATCTTGGGTTTTCTTGTTACTTTCCTTCTGTTCTAGATCAATATCTCTGGAAGTTTTTCTTGCTTTCTTTTTCAAGTTCATTGAGACAGATTAACCAAGCAAAACTTTGTCTCATCCCATAAAATACATTATGTATTTCCTTAATCCTATTAATTTTATCTTATTTCCAAATAATCTATTTCATTTTTTTAGAATTTATTTATTGGCAGTGGAGTGTAGGGATAATGCATCATGCCTACATTGAAGTTTTACCAGTGCTTTTTACTGGAGCGTGAACAGATCACTCCCTTCTGAATATGCTCAGAGTCAAAGGCATAGATTTTTGTTTGTAGAGGCACATCTCCATTCTCTTAGCTTCTATGCTTGTTTAAGTGCAACACTGAACTTCATGGTAACTTTGTGAGTTAACAAAATTAGCATAGGACCATGTATCCTCATGTAGCATATCTCAAGGGAGGTATTTCTTTCTGGGCTCAGCTTTGATGTAAATAACCACAAATACTTTTATTTCAGTAGAAATCATCTTTGTTAATTGACTTATAAAATCTATTTCAAAACATTCTTTTATGATTGAATTTCTGTTGAACTGAGATCAGCTGGCCATTGTTTAACAAAGTTTCTGCTGCATATGAGGCAGAATGTTGATGTCTAATTTAGTAAGGAATTGTGAACACAAAAGTTGTTTCTGAAGGATGATGTGTTCAAAAGGGTGAAAGAGGTTACTCTACATGACCCGGAATGACTCTACATGAATTCTTTTTTGAATTGCCAGTCTAAATAAGAATTTTATAACTCCTGTTTGTCCTGGCAGAGGGGGCAGGAGTGTCTCTGCAATGTAGTGGTAACACATGAGGAGTATATGAGATGACAGCAAGAACTGAGTGAAGCCTCACTTTCCACTGCATTTCATAAATTATAAAAACTATAAAACTTAAGAAACCTTAACAGTAGAAATAAAAATTGTATATGGCATGTGTCAGAAGTCAGGGTACAGATGCTGGAAGTCTTTGGATTTAGTCCATGTCTGTCCCGGTTTCTAACCTATCATTTTATTTCCCTTTGAGCAGTCTGTAACACCGCTAGATTGTTTTGTACTCTTATGTCTTATCCATTCCTAGGACATTGGCTATATGTTGTCGCTGCCAGAAGCCATGCAAAAGATACCACTACCTAGTCAGGTCTGTTGTGCTAGGATCTTATCAGTCTATTAAAAAACAATCAAAGAGTATTTTTGTGTCTTATTGCTGAAAGGATACATTAGCTCATCTAGTAGGTAGCGATGTGTAAAGGAAATGCCCAATATTTTACAAAGAGTAAGAATGGCATAAATGAAACGGCTAAATAAAAGTATCAACCTTAGAAGTCTTTGAATTTGATCTATTTAAACCCATTTAATTTCAGTGATCATTTTGGTGTATACATTTTATTAATTCAAAATCTCAAGGGAATACATACATGTAAAATGATGCTGATACATGGTGAGTTATTTAGCCATTGTGGTTGGCAGGCGTGGGCCTCTGTGGTTTAGTGGCTTCTTCTATCTTTGTTCAGGCACAGACCTTGGAGGAAGGAGAAGGGGGGAAAGGAAAAGTACATTTGTTTCCTCATGATTATGTTTTTATTCAAAGCAGAGTTGGTGAGTTTTGTTTTTTTGCTTCTTGCTATTTTGAAATTTTCTTCAAGACACTGTTTCAGAGATGACTGTTGCATTTGAAATACAGGATTGGGTGTCTCTTTGAAATGCCATTCTGTTTAGAAAGAACACCTACCATTTAAGTAAAATTATAGTGCTCTGAAAGCAAAAAAAAATAGTCTTTTGTCATTCCTGTATATTTATGCATACTTCATTTTAAATAAAAAGGATTTTTTTCTAGCTTGGCAGAAGTAATCATTGGCAAATTTTTTTTTTTTTTTTTTTTTTTTTACTTTTTAAAATACCAGTGTGAAGACTTCTCTTTCTGTTTAATAATTAATCTTAACAGCATAGATAATTTTTTGTTTGTTTATTTGTTGGTTGTTTGTTTTGCTTTTTTTTACTTTGGCTTTTTTGTAAATACAACCAGTTCCATTCAGTACTGGATGATTTCATTGTTTTGGTTGTGTGGGCTTTTGGGTGAAATCAAGTGCTTTTCTCTTGAATCCAGGCGTAGTTCAGGGGGAAGGGAGGAGGCCGATGGGGTGTGGGGAGGTTGGCATGGACTCTTTGGGTGTTATACCCAGTAGGCAGACAAAGCTAGGCGTGATTGCCCAGCTTTTTTTTTTCATGAGACAACCACTGCAAAGTGGTCGCTTTTCTCCACTTGCATGGTTATAAAATCTTTAGAACCAAAAAAGGAACTGGACTGTATTTAAGATAAGAGATTTAGCAAAATATAGGCAAGTTTGCAAATTGGAAACATTTTGAGTAATGATGAGGAATGACAGATGTATTGTTGCAGTAAAGAACATAAAACATTTTGTCTTCTTCCCTTTACAAGAAAATAAAAATATATGGTTACAAAGAATATTTCTAGACTGTTTCTAGACTACTCAAACCTTGTGTATCTGTATTTTCTGCTGTATCATTGTAAGTATTCAGTTACTATGGTTTTCTCTGTAATGTAAGTTTTTTTGACTGTTGCATTTTTTAACATTTTGAGGGAGATTACCTGCACAGACTTTCGTAGGCTGTAAACAGAACTTCTTGCTGCACCCAGGTTTGTGGCTGTGGGCGGAGGTGACCTTTGCTATCTAATCAGATTGGTCCCAAGAGGGACCAGTGGGCGGGAAGGGAGGGAATGGTCAGAAACCAAAAAGCACAATGTAAATGTGCATGTAATTTGAATATAGACCTGCCCATGGTGCCATATCTGTGCATGCAGTATTGTTTATGACCCTAGAAATTTGGTCGCTATTCGGTATTCAGATTGGGCTGTACATAATGATACAGGCATTTTATTTTTATTTCATTAAGCTTTCTTTTTGCTACTTGTTAATTTTCATTCATTTTACTGTGTTTTGAGTTTATTTGTGAAAAATAAAAAACCTTTCACCTCCATGCATTGTTGTCAATGGTAGAAATGATGATGCTAGTGAATCATTTGGTGTGGAAACTGTGATCGAATATACACAATAGAACCTTTGCATGTATGCCTCCATTTAATAGGTTTGATTCTTTTCACTTGAATTTTTTTTAGCTTTTTTATTACAATTTAAGTTTTGGTGTGGTACAGGTTACAAATGCTCAGGAGAGCAATAAGAAATGAATGTAAACCAAACTAATCTAATACCTAAAGGTCAATTTTAACTTAGACACATAAGAGCAATTACCAGATGCTTTTAAAAATCATGGCCTCAATTGTTGTTTTACTCTGCTGAAAATTACAGAAAGTCAAACTGGTCTGTCAGTGCATTGTATCCAGTTTCAAGTGCTCATTTACCTTATTGGAGCATAGTAATTAATGACCAGTGTGTGCTTCTAATGGTACATTGCATAAAGTGAATCAAAGGTGACATAACCCATGAAGCATTCTTCAGTGACTGCTTTAGGGTTTTGAAATGTCATTTGTTATTATTGAAGCCATACATGTTGGCAGCTCAGGTTAGCACGCTGGATCACCGCAGTCAGATCAGTGCTTACTTGAAATGTTTATGCCTTTGTTCTCACACAGTTGTGCACTTGCTGGTTTTAGAGGCAAAAAATAATTGAGGTGAAATTACCTGCTGATAATATGTAATTAGCTGAGTAAAAGTATTTGTTGGTGTGAGGAAAAAAGACAAGCCATTCACGAAGCACAAATATTGTCCATAAAGTACTTTGGTAAACATTGCAAGGACAACGCCCCCAGATTTTCTCTATGTAGTTATAGAGGATCTGATACAATGAAAGGGATCTGTTTGTCATAATCTTAGTAACACATCCATCATTTCATGACTTGATTATTCATAGTAAGAACACTGACGCTTAGAGAGAATCAAAACAGCTGAACATGTCATGGGGAAATACTAAGATTTAGACTTCTAAATGACAATTAAAATGGTTTTGTGATAACAGTGACCCCCTCAGTGCTTGAGGAGAGAGTAAAGTATTGGAGCTGGTTCATATGAAAGGTGTTAGGTCGCATGTGGCAGTAGATGTTTGTGTATGGAGCACCTTGAATGTTCAGTATTGGGCATGGGAAACACTGGGTGGGTCACACATAAAGAATGTAGAGCAGAAGCACCCAGCTGCAGCTGGGCTGGCTTGCTTTGGACTCAGGCATATTGTCAGAATCCATGGGCCAGGAATCTCCTTGTGAGGGGCACTGAGAATTCATGGCTTGCTGCCACACAAGTAAATGCATGTGGTCAGAGCTAAATGGATTAACCACCACTATTTTTGAATAAGAAAATGACATTGCTTTTTTTTTTTTAACTTGTCACTTTGCTTGCTGCCCCTTCTGCAGGGGTGGGGGAAAAATGTGAAAGTTCAGACAACAAAACTCAGAATTTATTTTTTTTTGTCTTGCCAGGAAAGGTGTGTGTCTCAACTACAGGAAGAAAATCCAAGCAGCTTAACTGAGTTACTAGATTTTTAAATGGTGATGAATGAGGCTAGCTGTGCTGGCCCCTCTATTTTCCTTTCATCTGAAGTTAGTCTCCTAACATTTTTACTCACATTTGTAGGGTCACACAGCTTACAGGACATACAGGTGTCTGCCCCGTTTGACTATGAATGGTACTGCCAATCTTCCTGGTTCTGATCTATTCTGAAAGACTAAGGTGGCCCATGAAAACCTAATTTTCTATATTCCTTTTTAATATATGAGAACTTGCTCACTCAGCTGCTGGCAATACAATCTCCTGCTCCCTGCAGACTTCTAGTTGCTAGGATCTTTGTGTATTAAGTGTCTGTCTTTTCACCCCTGACTGGCTGGGTGCCAGATGGCTGAGACATCAAGCAAATAAGATTATTTTACAATGACTCCTTTGTTTTTAGAGCTTAGAAGGGTTTCTTTATATGTTAAATGAAGGTCTAAAAAGTTTTCTTAGTTTGTGACAGCTGCTTTTCCCATGGCAGGAACAGAATTTTGACTTTGCTTGTCATGCTCTTCAAATATTGCGGTTAATGCCAAAGACATCAATTTCTCTATAAAAGGCAGGAAGCCATAACTTCCTTGCTGTAAGCAATATATTTTTAATACAGTATTCTGTATGAAAATACCCTGTGAACCAGAAGCTTCAAGGAGCTGATTCACCTTTTTTGTTCTCAGTGTAAATTTATTCTCTGCATCATTTATAATTTAGGTGTTCTAATATAAAATAAACAAAACCAAAAAACTTTATTTTATGGCCTTTATTTTATGTTTAAGCACTTGTTAGGAAGATAACTCCAAAAGAAGAAGAAAAAAACCTTTCTTAGAAAGTTCTAGCATCAAGTGTGGAACACAGTTCTGCAACTGAAAATTGTAACACTGCACAATGAATAAAAAGTGCGTTAAAAAAGACTTTTTTTTTAATAGAATTTGCAGGAAGGCAGGAGCCAACACTTGAAATTAAATATTCAGCGACATGATTAAGTCAGTATCTTTGCACAAAAGCATTTTCAATTTTTTTAGCAGCAGGAAGACTTCCATCTCATCAAAAACAATAGGGAGTAACCTACTTAAAGTCCAAAATCAGAGGGGCAGAGCCATGAGAAACGTTTCAGTCCCATGTTGTGCCTGAGAACAATACTGTCACATATCTTCTCAATTGTAGGAGAAGAGGTGAAATTTAATGTGTGAAATTCTGTACTGAAAAAATTAAGTACTTAAGTAGGGCAATATGGAAGTAGGTATTTGAACAATCAAACCCATGCAAGAGTTTAGGGTTGACAATGTGTTCATCTCATGTGTTAGATATATGATTTCTAAGATGCACATCCCAGACACATTAAACTCTAAGGCAACTTTTGTCTTGATGTTTAAAAATATTCTTGAGGCAGATAGGTCTGACTGAAATTAAACTGTCAAATAATCTGTCAGTACTAGTTGGATGGGGGTGGACACGTATTCACCCACACTGAGATGCAAATACTTCCCTTGTGAAATGTGGCAGCTATGTAGGAGCTCTACACAACAGTTCAGGGTAAAATATGGGGAAGTATTTATCCAGTTGAACTTACAATGGGAATTTTAGATAATCAGAAAGAAAGTCACAGGAGTCTGACTTGCAGAAAGGAACATTAAACTGTAGGAATGTACCTTACATGGTTTTCTTACTCTGAACTGAAAGTCAGTTTCTTTTTCACGTCTTCCCAGGAGACTTGTAGATAAAGGCTTCAAGATGTCTTTTCCTGTTTCAGGTCAGAATCAGCTCTGTCTGCACCCTTCTCTGTTTAACCTGTTCTGGGAACATCTAGTAATGGAGAACACCACAAGCTCTCTCCAAAAGTCATTGCCAGCATTTAAGCGATCCTTTTTTTCTTAATATTGAGCTTTAATTCACTTTATGTATGCCCATTACTGCTTATCTAGAGGCAGAAGTAAAGAGTGTCAAAGTTTCCTTCGGTCTATCTTCTTCCACCTAGTCATTGGTTAGCACTTTAAATCTTGCCTTTCATAGCACATTCTGCAAAATTTTTTCTGCTGCTGTCCTTGGACTGTCTTTGGACAGACAGAACTAGACTGAGTGTTACATTAGAGGTCTCATCAATGCCAAAATGAGTCAGGATAATTTCAGATAGCTGATGTATTAAATACCTCTTCTGATGTCCTGAAAGAAAAAGATGTTCTGAGAAGAGTTCCAATAAATCAATCTGTTAGCCTTCTCCAGTTCAGCCTGACAATGAGTGTTGTTGCAGAATATGACATTACGGTAATTTGTTCTAATACCTTTTTGTATAAGAAAGCCATGGGAGTTGTCTGAATTAACTCCTTTTCAAATAGAGTGTCTCTTTTAGAAATGAAAATCCAATAATGTGGAAATAGCACAGCCATATTTGTTTTTCAGTAAGCACTTGTTTTAGATACTTAAATTAAGCAAAAAAAGAAGCTGGACCAGCAAAATAATTGTTGTGTAATCTAATTCTACATAGCCTCAGCTGCTAGAAATTGGAACTTGCAGTTTCTTTGTCTGTTAGGCAGATGAATCAATAGAAAATCAGATTTCACTTTCTAGCACTGATCTTATCAAAAATGATCAAATCTTGACCTGCCTTTAGAAATTAAACAGTTTAATCCCCTGCTGCCATGTACAGGAGAGTATGTCTTTCAGTTTCTTAATTATTCTATTATTCCTCCCTGAATCCTTTTTCCAGTGGCCTAGTTTTATGAATTCAAAATGCTCAGTATGAGAAGACTTCCAATTGCAGTTAGATCACTGCCAAAAGCAGAGTTAGCAAATCCATATGCTTTTCATATTCCCCAGTTTATGGCTAAAATTCACTAGTAGTACATGTTGATCTAATGATCTACTGCACTGGCTAAATTTCATTGTTGCTTTTCAGAATAACGTCCCTTTTGCATCAGAGCAGTTTGTATTCCAGCTTCCACATGTCTGAAATAATATTTTGCAAAGTCTGAATCTGTGCCACTGTTAAGCTACACTTGTGCATTTTCCTCATTGCATAACCAAGTTATCTAATTTTTCCATAAGCCAAGGTAGTTAAATAGTAATACTGTCCTTCATGTTTTCATTTGCTCTATTATTTTGAGAAGTCTACAGCTCAGTGTCACTTTATCAAGAGCAGCATATTAGTTTTCTTCATCTTGATTACTCCAGAACCCAACCATTGACTTTTCAGCTATTTCAGTTTTGCATTTGGACTTGAACAATATAAGTGTGCAGCTTTTGTGAGTCCTCTTCAGCATCCATATCAATTGATGTTAGAGTATGAAGTGTTTAATCATTAATACTCAGTAATATCTTTTCCCCAAATGGGAAAGTGACCAATAAATATTTGTGGGGGGTAGAATTGTTAAAGTTCTATTTTTTCCCTAAATTATTAGCAAAACTTTTAATGTGCTTTAAGTATGCTGACAGTGATATTTCCATGTACTTTGGGCTTCTTCCTTGGTTTTCTGTAACTCTTAAATTTCTATTTATATCTGTTGCTATCAGGTTTCTGTTTTGACCATTACATTTCTGTATGTATGGGGGACATACTTATAGCCCCTTTTGCAACCTGACCATTTCTGTGTTTAATGCAGCTATTTTTTTGAAAGCAATAAAAAAGAAAATTAATTATCCTTCAGGTTTATTCATATACTTATCTCTACATAATTTTCTTTATTTTATGGAAGTGTTTCTAGATTCATGGAAGGCTCAGACATATGTTGAATCTGTATGCCTCTGTGTGCTGTGTGTTCCTGCCGTGAATACATGCAATTAAAGGAAGCACAGGATGCAAATTGTCCCATTACAGAAACTTTGTTGTAATCTGCTTGTGATCCCGTTCTTCTTTCAGTGATTTCTGTTTCTTTACTGATCATATCCCATTATCATGATTAGGGGTGCATTCAAAAAGTTGTACAGTCGATTTTGAAACTTTAAGGTAGGAAGGGCTGCAACCCAAATGTTCTCTTCCGGAGTGATTCACTCTCTAGAAGCCTATATATATCTCTGGTATTATTATATAAAAGCGGCCATTTTTTGTCACGTTAAAAAAAAACAAAACATGTTGTTTTCCTATCCCTAAACAGGTGCTTGGCAAGGAAAATCCTTTTGGGTGTTGTAGGCAATGAAACCCAAACTTCTTATGACATGGCTTACTCAGACCTACAAAGCAATGCTAAATTTGCATAAAACAATAATTTACAGGCACTTTTGTCCTAATGTTTTTTACTAGCCCTTCTGGACATCTTCCTCTTAGTATTTTGGAATGGGGAATTGCTGCTTATAACATGACATTATGAGTTCTTTATTCTAAGTTAGTCATCTGACATCCGGTACAGGCCTGGTTCTAGGTATGTGTGCTCTTGCTAAACTGGTGTCCAACATGAGTGCTCTCAGCCCTTTCTTCTGCTGGAATTCCCTTCTGATTATATTCCTTATAGGTTTAGGGAGTCCAGTTACTTGGTGGTGTCACTCTTTCCTTTATTAAAAAGGATCCTAATTATTATTAAGTGGATCTCTTATCCTTTATTAATAAGGATCCTAGTTAGTAACAAATGGAAGTAAAGTTGCCAGCTGACTAAGAAGCAAATTAATTATTAGTACTAAAAATATGAACCAATATGATTCTTAAACATTCACTGTCAAATTCAGTATGAGACAGGCCTTTACAAGTATTTTTCAAATGTCTCTTAGTGGATTTCCTGCAATATAGAATTAATGTTGGGAGTGGATGAAAGGGGAATTAATTTTCAGATTCTCTCTTAATATTTTACTTAAAATATGAGGGAATTCTGCTTTTTTTGGAGTAAACCACATACTTGGAAATACTTTATTTAAAATAGCACTCTTGATTGAAGGTATATTGTTTTCTGTTTCTGTGTAAAACAAAAGTTATTTTTAATCAATTATGTAGACTGGCATCTATCTAGGAAGGAATGAAGTTGATTTTGAAAGTAGAGCAGAGTTATAAGGAAGTGAGAGTGATCTGTAGGTCTCTTACCTTGATTAGATCTTTCTAGATCTCTTACCTCAAAAACAGAAGTTTTGACTGCATGTAAACAGTTTGTGTTGTGCAGTCTGTAAAAAGATCAAAGACATTTGTTCTGCATCTGTGTAGTCTATTGAGTGATGTACGTGACTGGTGACTGAGTCTCTTGAATTGATGTAATGCATCAATGATGCTGAAACGCATCTGGTGGTAGACTCTCACAGAAATGGGGGGTTTTGTGGCTTCATTTGTTTTGGTTTGGTTTGTTTGTGTTTTCTTAATGGTCTATGGAATTGGCTCTTGAATTGGTTTCCTTTCATCTTTCTTAAATTAGGAATCTGTTTTCCCAGACATAGTATATGGCATAGAACTAGTAAGACTACAGCTTCAGAAGCAGTCAACACTTGTGAGCAAGGGGCTCTTTAATCACTGTCTTTAGATGTTTTTATGTTAAAGGAACTAGAAAAAAAGCTTGATTTTGTTAGTGATTCATCATCCTTTTTCTGCCTGTTTGCTGAAGGGCATGAAAGATTCTGCTCCATTTCTCAACCTCCTTGGTGAGAAATGCAATCTGTTCATGAAGTATCTACATAAATGGATGCCTGTCAACAATCTGGCACTTGTTGTCACGTTCTTCTCCTAAACATTTCACAAGAAGCTCCATAATTCTGCACTGGGGTGGACAGTGTTGAGCTGCACAGAGAATATGTACAGGAACTGTGGGAGCCTTTCTTCTGAGGTTCCCCTGTTGTCTTAGAGAAATGTGGCATTAATGGATCAGCGTAGATCTCAGACTCTCAGAAGAAGACAGAGAAGACAAAAACTGTTAGTGCTCTCCCTCAGTGCTTCTGCCCGTGAAAATTTTCAGGGAAATAATACAGCATATGCAGATGTGGTAGATGTGATAATATTTTTGCCACCAGCAGGATGCAAAGACCAGTTTGTCTTCTGAGTCTCATTGTTATGATTTAATTATTATTACTTTTCTAAATGTTTCTATTGAATTGACCTCTTCTTAATCTACGTGATAGAGCAGCTGGCTACACAAGTGTGCTTTGATTTGCATGGCACATTAGCTTTTAGTACTTTTAAGGGACAAAATTATTTTGAGTGTTTTCTCGATTTCTGAGTTATAGAACTTATTCTTTCTTTACAGCTTCTTGACTCTGCATCACCTTCATTGCATTGGAAGCTGTAATAGAATATTCTTAAAATGCTGAGGAAATAATAATAAAAAAGATAAGTCTTAGAGAAGATATGTTATATTTGAGAGACAAAGGCTATTTTAAATTAACATACTCTTTGCGTGGTATTAATGAAAATCAACTTCCAACACATAATCAACAGATTTTTGGTAACCCATTGTGTGTAGTAATTCAGAATAAAGTACTTCCATAGAAGTTTCAATGAAAAATAAGTCCAATATTTTTAATGGAAAAGGAGATAGTTGTATTGGTGTCTTGTGATAGAACAAATAGAGTTACAATAATTATGCTAAAGTTCTCTGTGTGAGAGAGAAGTGTTTATTTTATATTTTTGTGTTTAATTGCATTGAGCTGTGGTGGATTGACCCCAGCCAGCAGCCACTTGCCAGACTCAATTCAGGAGCAGTGAGAGAAGACTCAGGGCTGCTTGTCCTGAACTGGGAGTTCTTAAAGTCTGCGTGGAAGTAGCCTGAGTAATGTGGTGTATACACAGTATTTTTGGCAGCGAGCAATTTGAGTGACAGAAGGCAAACCAACATACAGTGTCAGGAACCATAGGTAGCAAGAGAACCTGTTTGTTTAAGGAAATACAAAGGAAACAACTCCTGCCCTGAATGGCCACAGGAAACAACCTGTATTGAAAAATGCTGATAAAAAGGTTGTTCTGTGTTTCACCATGGCCATGTTTTTCCTTTTCATGAATAATTCTGTGAAGGAGCTCAGCTGTGTTTTAACTCTGTGGATCTTCACTGTTCCATAGCCAGTCCAAGTCAGTGTTTGTGGGCAACATACTCTGTTCTTGATCTGAGAGAGATGAAGGAATCTGATTTCTGCAGCAGATCAATTGCTGTAAACAGAATTAGCAAAATAATTTGTATGTATGTGTTTGTTATCTAAAATATTGTTTACAGCATAAAGAAGTTGGTAAGAACTTTGTTGCTCTCTGATGGCCTATTTGGAAACTGTTTACCAACTTCTATTCTGCAGGCATCAAATCCTTTATAGAACGTATGTACATCAAGAATTGTAATAAAAATGTAAAAGGAATAATGAATACTGTAAATAAGTAATGACACTTCCCACAGTAAAGCATTAAGAAGATTAACGGATGTTAACTGATGCTAGGAATGTACCAAACGGTGATGGTTTTGTGAGGTTATTTCTAAAAATATATGTATAAATAAACCAAAATGAGAATACAGGCTCAAGCATTGGCCCAAAATCACATAAACTTTTAAAGTTGTTTAAATGTGTGCTTCCTGATACAGTTTGAACTGTGCCAAATCACATTCTTTCAGGGGATGCCTAGGCAGTTTGGGTCCTAGCATGTGTAAGAGACTGTTTAAAATAAGGAGTGGGAATGTCATCTCCCTGCTTCTGGGGAGAGAGCTCATCTGTGTGGCAGTGAACCATTTCCGTGCCACTTAGCTGTGGATCCAGAAAATGGCTCCTGGATATAGGAACCTGAATATAAATGGCTGTTATAGTCAGCATAGTCAGTAACTCGTCTGTTTCACTTAGCAGTTAGATTGGACGCAAACTTTCTGATACTTTTTTAGGAATGCAAAGGCAAAAAGGAAGCAAAGACCTATATTGTAGTTCCCATTCACCACTTTAACCCTTGTAAATCTGGCTCTTGGCTGCTATCCTCAAGGGTCACGAGACAATCAAGGTCTTTCCTGTGCCTCTTTTCTAAGTGTATTTTCCTTGCTCTGGTAATCTCTTCCTCGCCTTTCAAGATTTCTATAGTTGCCCCTCTGCCTTTCCAGTGCAAGATACTTGTTCATCTATCATTTGTCTGTTTTTCTGAACCTGTGATAAATGGGCTTGACCTGACCCTGTCTTGGGCAGTACTGCAACATAGGCAGCATCAGGTTGATTGGTACTACTTCTTATATTTTCTCATCCTTTTCTTTCCTGTATCACTGAAGACTGATTGTCTAGGAAAAATAAAAAAGAAGGAAAGAAAGGAAAGGAAATAGTTTATTGCCTGTCCTTGCTGCTTGTCTGCCCGGCAAGTGCAAATGCAGTTACTGGAAAGGTCTGGGGTGAGTCACCATTTCGGAGATGTCTTAAGCACAGAAGGTGACATCCTAGATTGAGGTGGAGATGCCAACACTCTGGAGCTAACTCCACCTCCTATTCGTACTCAGATGTTGCTACTTATAGTCTATATAGCCATAGTGTAAACTTGTGTTTAAACTCCAGAGTTTGTGTTAGTTTGTAGTAACTGTAGAGGTGTATATGTGAAGAAAATCTTTGAATACTAACTGATGTTTCTTACAACGAAACCACGAAGACTTGTGGTATTTTCCTTTATGCATTTTTTCATGATAGCTTTGTGCTTGGTAAAAAGAGCCTTTTAAAAATCTCTTGAGTTTTGCAAGTGTGTTAATAGTGACTGCCACAACTAAGTGAAAATTTAGACAGTCCTCTTGGTGAAACGTTGGCTTTTCAGTGTCATGATTTTGCTGTTGTCTGACCTCTGTAGAGAAAGGAAATTCTACTTCCAAAAATAAATTGCACCCTTATTTTAAGAATATAAAAGCAAAATGTTTCAGTTTGGTCAATGTGATTGTTTCAAAAGGTTTGTACACTTATAACTTTATTTGCTTATTTATTTATGCACATGTTAGGGTCAGGTCAACAGTCTTGTGTAGACTAGGTCAAGGTTACTTGTGTTGTAGCAAGTTAAGTCAACAAAGATTCAGTGTGACTCAGCTTCTCCACATGCTGTGAAAACATTGTTTAGCAGTCCTTATGTGTGCTGGATCAATATCTTTGTGCTGTAAAAGACTTCCAGGTTTTATCAAGGTTCTTGTTGCAGTTGCTGTTATGATAATCCCTAAGGGCTTCTAAAAATCTAACTAATCTAGAAGAAAAAAAGCAGTCATCACTAAAAAAAAGATAATTAAATTTAATTTTAAGGAAAAGTTCAATGATGACTGAAAAAATTAAAAAAACAACTCTCATTACTTCTTAGAATAAAGCAACAGAAACTAACTTTTACAGAAGATGTGCAAAATTGTAGTAACATACAAAAAGACAGAAACAGGAAGATGACTTTTTTTTCTTTTTCACCCCTAGCAATGGGAGTCTGTCTACCTGTATGTTACAGTTTTGTTATGCTGAAAGAAGCAGTTTTGCAAAATTACCACAGCAACAGACTTTTTTTGACTATTGGACTACATTGCTATTTGCACTGAAACCATCATCAGTGTTTAGAGTATATGTTTTCCAGTTCTTCCAGGTTAAGTTCTTCATGTGGAAGACATTTAATTCTCCTCTCATTTCATTTGACATAGCTAGTATGCTAATCTTCCAAATACATAATTATTAAACCAAAGTGGTGAAGAGTTGTCTCACCTTAGACTGTCTTGCCTTTCTTTGAAGTTGATTTCCATTCTAAATTGTGGTTTATCAGAAAAGGAGGCTGAATAGGTTGTGCATTCAGATAACTGTGTATATGATTTGTTATTATTAATTAATTTTTGGAAGCTTCACAATTCAATTTGGAAATATGTTAGCATTTAGATATGTCAGGTCTTGTAAAGTTCCATTCTCTAATAACAAAAGCATTTGATTGTTGCAATAAATAAAGTTTTAAATATAACTAATCTTTTGTCAGCTTCCCTTTGATCCTTGTGTCGAGAACAACAGTTAATAATGGCACAGCTATGGATATACCTAGTTCAGCTTGTTTTTGCATGTGGAGGGACAAATGCCATTGAAATTACTTACCAATGCAGTGGAGAGTGGATTAAATGTATTATTGAATACTTATAATTAGAGGTTCTAGTTATTGAAATTTGAGTCTGCAATTCTTTTTGTAGTATCACTTGAAGGCATTTTAAATGAAAATCCAGAATTTGCATAATCATTTGGCTTCTATACGATCATTGATGAAATACTTTGGTGGATTTTCTTGAGATGTTTACAGTTGATAAGGGTTAAAAACACTTCAGTGCTTGTTTCTGTTTTATATCTGCTGAGGAAAGATTAGTGCTGAGGCTCCTTTTACCCTGTGTTTTATGGATGATCTGGTGCCATAGTGCCCACAGTCAGGGCAATAACAAATTATTACTTGAGATCCTGATCAGCAGTATTTTTCATTTCAAAAAGTAATTTTATTTTTTATTTCTTTTAAGTCTTATGGGTAGACAATCATGATGTAATACTTTTAGAAAACAAAAGACACACAATTTCAGTATGCTTATTACAGGTGACTTCAAATGTTAGTAACATTTCCTCTTTTTACCATAAAAGCTGCTGCAGTATCATATAAGACATATTCTATATGAATGTTTAGACAGCATTTTTTTAATGCTCAGTGTTAGGAATAAAAGTCTGTTATGTTTTCCTAAATAATATGCTTTTATTGTGGTTGTATTACAGTACATGTAAGGAAAAGTTATCAGCATAATATGAGACAAACACTATTGAGAAGGCAAGAGTTGGAATATTGAAAACTAACATTTAGGTCTTTGTTGCTGACATTCTTAGAAGAAAATTTTAGCGTAATCATACCTCTTGACATGCATTTTATTTCTTGTGGAGACATAATTGATTCAAGTAGTACTAAAGTAGTATTCCAAGTCTATGAATGATAGCTGCATCTACATTCATTCAGTACTTATTAATAGCTTAAAAGCTAACAAATTTAAATCACTACTATCCAAAAGTAAATGGGTTGTATTCAGAATACATTGGTAATCACTCCAAGCAACAGTAATGAATACTCTCTTCTTAATAAAATGTTTAATTGTTCATCTTAAAGTGGACAAGTAAAAGAGTAACTTGCAGCTTGATCCAGAAACATCTTCATGCTAAAACTTTGAACAGTCCCCATCTGCTATCCCTGAATGCTGATTTTTAATGCAGATGATATCTAAGTTACAAGTTTTCCTTGTCAGGTTGGCTGAAATGATCTTGACTATACTGCGACATAGTTACTTGTCTACATAAATGATATTTTCTACTAAAAACTGAAATTTTACCATGCAAACTTAACGTGTGTCTGCTTTATAAATGCAGCTTTACAGGACATAGAAACTGGATCCTTCTTGAAGGTTTAAGTGTGGTAAACAATCAGTTTACTTACTGCCAGAATTTTGTTTCTTCATAGGGGCAATTAATTTTTTTTTTTATGTATCTGTCAGTATGAAGAAAAACAGGGTTTTTATGTTTCCACAGAAGAGTATGTTACAGATTAGACAATAGTTTGTTTTGAGAGTAGGAGCTGTTTACACATGGTATTACCTCTGCAGCAGTTTTCTGGCAGTGTCCTCTAATATCCCTCGTTACAGGCTGCTTGCCTGTGATACAGAGTGAGGGAACAACACCGAGCTTCCACTGCAAAGTGATATAAACATATATAAACATAGTAACAAATGGGATCTACATATCAGGGCTGGTCAATATTAACTGCCCTTGTAGAAAATAGAATACTTGTTCATTTTCTTAGGATAGTTTGTTTTAGCTGAAAAAACTGCAAACTACTGTATCAATTCCTTTGATTTTGTAAATTAATGAACAGAATTTGTGGATGTAAAATAGAGAGTGTCCTCTGTATGATAACAACAGTTTTATTCAGAACAGTTATGCCAAGTTTAGCACATTTTTTGGCCTAATATCACTCTGGATAGCCACATGCAAGGTTTAACATTGCTTGTGGACAGAGTGACTTGTAGGTAATCAATAAGTAAATAAGTAAAAAATCAGTACTACACATTTAGCTATGCTGTTGATCAAAACTGTCTCCATTTATACTAAACAGTAAATTTTTCACATCATGTGAAGTTACCTACTTCAATCTTCTATCCAACACAGAAAGATCAGCTGTCAAGTTCCTGACATTTATATAATATTTTTAAAATTCCTCTCCAGTAACAGATATTCTCTTAAGAGAAAGGAAAAGAATTTTTAAAAATTCTTAGCCTTGCAAAGTTTTCTTTTTCTCCAGTCTAGCTCCCTGTATTTTATCGCTTTTCTTGTATTTCAGATCTGCTAATCCTTAATGTTCCATGCAGAGGAGAAAGGGATTATCCTGTTCCTATTGGTACCAGTCTTAAAGTACGTGCAAGACTGTAATTGATTATGCCAGTGTCTCAGAGAGAGAATGTGTCTAGGCTAAAAAACCTTCATTTTTGTGGAGGGTTTGCCTAATATGATGTATCTTCCTAATGGTGTTACATATCTCTAGTAAGTTGACCTTAAGTGGCAAAGTTGAAAGTACAAATTTGGAAAACAGAAATAAAGCCTTAAAGGGATTCACATTGCATGTTGGATAGTCTCTTCAATAGTAATTGCATTCCTTCTTATTTGTATTTTGATACAATATTTTTTTACTAAATGATTTTATTAAAAACTTATCTCAGCTTTTCCAAACTCTAGTGTCTGTAGCAAAACAAATGTTCGACTTTCTTCAGATGCACTGAGCCTTCCATTCCGAGACCAAGTGTCCTGTCCTGTTGCTGTGGGGGGGTAACCCGGCCAGGGAACCTCACGACGACAACCAGTTCCTGTCCTTGGTCAACAACCTCAGGGTGCTCGGTCTGCGCACTGGTGCAGGAGGCGTCAGGGATAAAGAGAGCGGGAGCTGGCTCGTTGCTTGAAGGGTTTATTGGAAAGGGCTCCGGAGCAGGGGAAGAGGGTCACAGGTAGGAGCGGGTCGGGGCAGCAAGAGCACCAGACAAGGGGCGCCCACGGGTTTTAAGGACAAGAGATAACCAATCGCCGAGCAGCAAAGGGGTGTGAACATC
Organism: Origma solitaria; assembly: GCA_013397895.1. Classification (NCBI taxonomy): domain Eukaryota; kingdom Metazoa; phylum Chordata; class Aves; order Passeriformes; family Acanthizidae; genus Origma; species Origma solitaria. The sequence goes on from VZRL01003083.1 coordinate 2,337,789, forward strand.
ATAAGGCCAACCAATCACAACGGTACATAGGTGGGGAAAAACATAACAGACGACTTCTTAACCTATAATATCGATAACTGAACCGAACCTTCTAGAAACCTGGGAGGAGAGAGGGGAAACGACACACCCCGAGAACGCCCCCAGCCCCTGATGGGCAGATAAAGGGCTGGACAGAGGGGCGGGGCCAGAGTGGGACCACTCCCAAGGCCCGCCTCGGGGGCGGCCTTACACTCTGGTGTCCCGCCTCCCCAGGCTATCGGTCTCAGGATTCTCTGGAGACGGGGCCATCCTCCGGGGGCGCCCTCCCACACTGTCCACTATTTCTTTTCTTGGCACTGAAAGTGTTGTGGGTAACCCAAAATGTTACTGTGTTCCATATCTATCTGTGCCTAAAGGTTCTTACTGACTCTTTAAGACCTAGCAGGCGGAAAATAGAACCAGGGGTGTGAGGTGCTGTCATGGTCCCTTTTTTAAGTTGGAGACGGGATGGAGGGAGCTCTCTCTCCTGAGAGCCTTTGCAGAAGGTGGAGCCTCCACTTTGGAGGGGGTTGCTTCGGGTGGTTGGGTTTTTTTTTGTTTGGATGTTTGGGTTCTTTCTGGGCTTTCAATAGTAGCCACTCGGAAAAACTGCATTTTGCAATCAAAACCCATTTCGGAGTGAACTTCGCAAAGGCTGCGGTCCCTGGGGCCCAGTCACCCCTGTGTCAGTGCTGACAGAGCTGTTTCTCCCTCCACAACACACCCGCAGTTCGGAGAACATCAGCACCAACATGGAGTCTGGCGGGCGGTGGTGCTGACCGCACACGCACCAGCCCTTCTCAGCTGCCGCTAGAAGCGCTCCCTAAGCTGTGCCTTCCCGAGGCTTTGCCGCCATCCTTTCCCTTTGTCTCCCAGACCGCGTGATTGTGATTGCCTCTAAGGTGACATCTCAGGGGAGGCTCTGACCCCATTTTGCCTTTGTCTCCCTACGCAGTCACCCATGGCGGGCACCATCTTGGAAAGGGTATTTCTGCCAGTTTGGGTCTTTGTTTTGGGAGCATTGGTGAGATTGAGCAATTTTGTATCTAGTGATTATTTACTGGGGTTTTTTTGCCTGTTGCAGTGTCATTTGTTAGTAAATTTTTTTTTTCACCTATATCTACTTGTATTTGGTTTCTCCTTATTGGTGGAAAGGAATTGGTTAAAACAAAGGGGCAGAACTCATTTTAGAGTGTTTCCCATTAAATTTCCTTAAACCAAGACATGAGGGTATCTAATAAATAATATCAAGACTGGGGACAGACTTGGGATGATTTAGAAATTCTGATAAATTTTAAATGTGGAACCTAGAATTGCTGGTAAGGGATCATGTTAGAAATAGGATATTTTTATTGCTATAAACGGGGAGGCGGGACACATTTGAAGTACACGACTGAACTGTGGCAGATAAGCAAGTTATTATGCTGTAAAGGTCATTTATCCTGTTTCACTTGTAAACTTATGCACCTTTGACTGAACCACACTGAAAGCCATTAAAGTGATTCATTTTCCTTCACACTTGGAGTAGGCAAACAAGGTGTTTATGGACAGCTGTGATGTCTTAATGGCTACTGATGACTTGTTAAGCAGTCAGAAATACATCCTGTTTCTGAACCCTGTATAAGCAAGTCTTCCACTCCTGATTCTCACAGATATGCTGCCATTTTCTCATTATGGCAATTAAAATGACCATTTAGCTCTGGTAATGCCACTTTAAGCAGCTCTTATACCAAAACAAGGCCTTTTATTCGTATTGGGGAATTTAGCTCCAATACCAGAGTTTCCCCATTTTGCCTTGTGCTTAGCAAAACAGAATGCTGTTTATGGTGGTGCAGTACCAAGTATTGTGGCTACTTTTTGTTTATTTTAGTCTGTGCATATTAGCATTATTGTAGGCAGGGCTAAGCTTAGGTGTGGGAATTTTTGTCACTGTTGCAACAGTTGGTCCTTATACAATGTTTGAAGAATCAAACCATCAAAATTACTTTTTTGACATTAGAGTAGTGTATCTGGGGAAAACTGATTCAAACGGAGGATATATCTTATATGTAACTTACCAAAAGATGCTGTGATTGAATTTTCTTTTTTCTACAGAATATACTAAATTATACCCCACGATACACGTATTTCTACATACATATACAGAATGCGTCATATTGCAAATACTTTTTTTGGGTAGAAAATGTAGACCTAATTTGAAAAGAACAAATGGAATGGAATATAAAGAGAGAGCAAACAATTTAAATCATAATGAGTTTTGAGGGAAATGCCTGTGGTATCTCTGAAATCCAGTGAAATTAGAAATATCTTACCGTTTCTGGAAAGGATCAGGGGTTCCCATTTTGAAGGATATTTCACTGCCTCTATAAAAGAAAATTCTTAGGAATGACACTGTGTTTGTGTATAACCTCAAAACATACCAGTTTTTCTCTCCAGCTGTGCCTGTCATTGTCTTTTTTCACTGCATGTTGCTAAAACATAGAGTAGTGCATTGATGTAAAATTGAGTGGATTCTTTTGTAAGAGAGAAAGGTTTTCTTGGTTGTATTTTCAGAACAAAATCTTAGTTCTTTAGGCTGGGAGCATGAAAAAAATGCTGATTTTTGTCCTGCAGAAAACAAAAAGAAAGGAAAAGATGTACCTAGATAATAATCTCCAGTTTAAAATCTCAAAGTTTTTAAAAATCTTTTTTGTTTAAACAGGATTTAATCTGATTTTGAAGCTCCAATTTTTCTGCATTGGAAGAAATTATTATGATTATGTTTTGAAACATTGTTTTATGTGGTGACTGGTGACTTCAGTCTCAAAAAATAGGTATTTCATATTGAGCTATCATTTAGGCATTGTATCTTAGGCAGAGCTGAAATATGTTTCTTTTGGCCTCAAGGCATCTTTTGGGGAGACATCTGGGGAGAGATCATAGAATCGTGGAATAATGTATTTTAGACTGGAGGGGCACTCCAAAGGACATCTAATCCAAACACCAAATCATCTTACTCAGGAACTTGTGTTTGAAAAAGTTACCAGCAGTGGCTGAGGGATACACTTACTTCTGTCTCACTTCCTAGTGAATATTGCATTATTCACAGGAAGAGAAAGGCAAATGAGATAACTTGCTTGGGGGAAAAAACATTTTCAGAGTATAGTGATAAATATTTTCATAGATGAAAAAATAGATATCCTCTTTGGTACTAGTCTGAGAAGTGGTCCAGTTTGCCCCATAATACATTAATTGTGTCTTACAGTTTTGTATTTTACAGTTATATGTTTTACAGCATAGTAAATTCTCATGGGTTTGTATTTGCAGTTTCCTGAATGTGGTTTCTATGGAATGTACGACAAAATCTTGCTCTTCCGCCATGACCCTACCTCTGAAAACATTCTCCAGTTGGTGAAATCAGCTGCAGATATCCAAGAGGGAGACCTAGTTGAAGTTGTCTTATCAGGTAACTAAAAAACAATGAAAATTACTGTCATTCTTTTGAAATGAAAATATCCAGAGTAGTTTTCTCCCAGTTAGATTTTGGCTCAGCATAGGTGAGAGTCCATAAAAACAGTTTCCTTTTTCCTGATTCCTTTCTCACATGTATATAGGCATATTATGCCTTTTACTTTTTTTTCTGTTGCACTGTATATTTTGTAACAACCTCTTTCATCCATCTTACTAGTTAAGCAACAGGTTAATGTTAATAAGCATTTTACTTTATGTGGAGTGCCATGAAAACCTCCCTTGGAAATAGAGTGATTGCTTTTTCAAAGCCTTGCATAATTATGCTTGCCAAGACTGCCCTGACTCTTTACATGATTTATTTTTTTAAATTATGAGAGGAAGGTGAGAGCACAATTATGTGACTCAAATGTAGAGGAAGTCTGAGGATGTCATTAGGTGTCAATAGGACTTGTCAAATGCTTAGATGTAAGAAGATATGACGTATGTGACTAGGAATGGTGCAAAGTTTACATGGGTGTGCAGAAGAGTGAATGCTGGAACTGTAAAGATGTGTTATTTGACAAGTAAATAAAGGTGTTATTTGACAAGTAAAACTTGGAAGATGGCTGAAGGGCTATATTTTTGTAGTTGGAACATGCAGTTAGAGCATCTGGAAAAGCACTTAAAAATACAGAGACGTGTATGCCATATGAAAGTAAAAATTGAAACTGTAGAAGAGTGTAGGATTAGTGAAGAGAAAGGCCAAGTCCTAGTGGATGCTGAAAAGCGTGGAAGTAAGAGTTAGGTCACAGAATGTAAGCCAACTGAGCTTTTAAACACAGTTTTCTTGTATAGGACCCTATTCCATATTCTTTGATTGGAATAGGAAAAAGTAAAAGAAGGAATAATGCATGTTATTCCTGTAAGTCATCGTTCATCTTTTCCATATCAGGAAACAAGTTTTTCACTTTCAAAAAGATACTAGGAATCTGAACTTAGTATTTCCCTCAGAAAATAATCACTCCACATCAGTAATTGGGATGCAGTGAAAAAAGTTAACAAGGACCTGTAGTGTTTTACTTGATATATTGTTTGTATGGTTTTGAAGTGTAAATCGCATGCTTTCTAGTTCGCCAAAATTAGGCAAGTAGTTATTTAAATCTTTGGGAGCAAAGAACAGCAAATGAAACTTCTAATATGTCATGGTCTGACTGGTGGCACTATTACAAATGAAAACCTTCAGTCAGATGTCTCAAATTACACAAGAAACTAAACATGTTTCCTCAATAAACACTTGAGAGCATTAGTGTCCTTCCCCAGATGAGTTTAAACTAAATGCAGCAGTTCATTTTCGCAGAAAATTCCTGTGTCATGTAAAGGGGGAAAGTATTCCCAATTCTGCAACACTGAAGAAGAGAAAGAACTATGTAATAAGTTTGTAATGTTTAGGGTATTATTCAACCTAATGCAGGCAGGTTTTTATTGAAAAATATTCAGACACTGTTTAAAATTATTAGAGATTTTTGCAATAGAGCATATCAAAGTAGCTGTAGATGGGTTATCTGTCCTTTTTAATTAAAGGACAAAATCTATCTAAACACAAGGCCATAAGGAGTCTTTTTCAGGATGTTTAATAATATGCATTGAAAATTTATTTTGAAGGGATTAAAAAAACCTTCTGAACACAGCAGAGAGTGGCCTTTAGCACTACAGTATATGATATTGAGTGCTTGACTGGTGGAAGGACAAATGAAATACAATATGTGTTCAGATGCATATGTTGAACTAATGGAAGAGTTTTATTTCTAGCCTTCATTATAGAGATCTAAACAGAATATACATTCTAAAATTCTGTAAATTCAAGGTATATTATGGTAATTGTTTTTGAATGTCATATCTGAAAGAGGCAGCAGAACAGATTGTTACTGCTATGGCTTTACTGTTGAAAACTCCTTGTGTTTTGGATCAACATCCCCTGAGGCACTGATATCTGATGTCAAAAGCTGTACTATCGACTGCATTCATTTTTTATTGCTCAGGTCAATATTGGTCAGAGTAGAGAAAGCTGAACAGTCAGTCCTCCTATTCAGGGTTATACAATCAATTCATATCCTAGTGGTATGCATTTTCTAATTTTCATTGTAATTTACTTAAAACTTTGTTAAAAAGGCTAGGCCACCTGTGATTTTTTTTCTTACTGCACTTATGTTCTTGGCAGTTTAAAGATTAGTAAATATGATCGTTTTCTGTTTTAGAGCTTTTATTACAAGTTCGTGAAAGAGCTAAAAATTGTCTATGGAAACTTACAGGTGAGAGGTGTTGCTCAGTGTAGCTGAAGCACCTTAGTCCATTTTAGTAAAGAAAATTGTACCTGCAGATGTCATGCAATGTAACTGAAAGAGTTTGTGTTAGAGCTACAGATTTCTGGTAAAACACAAGAGATTGACTCAGCTCAGATTGCAGCACCTGCTGTCTTTTGTATTCCTAATGAACATTATTACTTGCATTTTGCATTGGTGCAGTACTCAGTAGTATTTTAATGGACTGCAAGTATCATGTAATGCGCTGAACAAATGTCGTGAGTATGTCTGCTGACTTGTCCAGAGGAGATAAACCCAGGCTGTTGCAGTCTGCCAGATGAATGTGGTTCAGTGCCAATAGAGATTCTGGCATTCTGGAAGTGAAAGGTCAAGCGTTATTATAAGAGTGGAAGCAAAAGTGTATGTTGAGTTACAGATTTGGTCAGCTGCATATTAAAGGAGGAAAAGGGAACTTTTGTTATGAATGTAGTAGCTATAATAAATGCAGGTTTAGTTTTACTTATATTATTTTCTTCCCTGTATTTTATGTGTTTTTTAAAATATCTGTTTGAACATTTTATTTATGGGATTCTGATAGTGTTTGTATACAAACATGGGAGCACTTGAGAGATGTATTATACCCAAAAATTTTTACGTTGAACACATTTAGGCTGCTCTCCTGGGCATTCATTGAACAGTTTCACTAATACCCTTCTGCCAGTAGCATTAACTCACCATATTTCTGTTTTCTTAGCTGTGCATCTTCCATTTCATTTTTTCTTCAAAATATTGGAAAGTTCATCTTGTCTTCAGATGCACAAAAAAGGAAAATTCTTTACTCCTTCTGTGGTAATCTCCACTAATGTGTTCATTGAATCCAACATCAATGTAGTTCTATTGTATTTCAGACTGAAAAGGATCTGAATCTTTGGAGAAAGGATTTTATCAAGGTATATTTGTAGGAAGGATTCCTTTTATTAGAATACCGTCAAAACTTAGTAGGCACCCCAGAATCAGGAAGCAAGGTACAGAAGCTGCAGTCAACGTTATAGTCAAAGATGGCTGTAAATGAATAGTCAGTCATTCATAAACACTGGCAGGAAGAGAAACCTTACAGAAAGGAGTTACATCTTTTTAGATCTCTCTCTCTCTAAAACGTAGTCTTACTGTTCGCTCAAGAAAAAGAAGCATGTTTATGTAAAGTGAGTTTAAGCTGAAAATTATTCTTCAGTCTTGATGTAGTATTTGCTGAAATCTTCAACTGGACCTCTGAAAAGTTAACTTTCATGTTCCACTCATGAAATAAAGGATGCACACATGAATTACCAAGATAGCATAATGTAAAATTCTCAATAAATTTTAGCAGAATGGATTATTTTTGCAGTGATAAACTCTCTTTTTTAAGTTAACTCCTAGGTTTTTGGAGATCTTCAGTGTTGTTTTGATTAGCTTATAAAAATAATTTATTTCTGCTGCAATTTGTTGATGCCAATGAATTGATAATAATGATAGGTGCTGTCCTTCATTCCCTGTCTTTGCAGAGAAGTTAAGTAGTTCCCAAGTTTTTACTGCAAGTTGCTACATGATATCTGGAATGTAGATGAGCTAGCCCCTTTCTAAAATGAATGAAGTGTTGAGGTTATTATTTTAAACTGTCTGTAGATGCATTCACCACACTTCATCTGTGTATCTATGAATTTTTTCAGAATAACTGTATTTGCTGGTTTTCCCTTAAATGGAGGCACAGACCCTATAGAACAAGCTGACAGTTGAGAATTGCTGTGGTTCTATAGATCTGTACTCTCTTTTTGACTTCTGTTTTTTGACAGCTTCAAGGAAACAGTTACTTTAGATGTCTTTAGGCTTGTTTTTGCCACCATAGTTTGTCCTCTTCTGTACCTTATTCTTGAAATTTATTAAAAACTACTGTGAGAATTTGCCAAGTCTATTAATGATATAGAGACAAAAAAATTATATATTTACAGTTTGTTTATAAAAATTCTATCTTGTTTTTACTGGGCAAAGTTACATTGAGATGTAAGAGGTTTTTTTCTGCTTCTGGAAAGCAGACAATGAAATGTTAGCATCTTGTGCGACTTAGTGGAATGTACTTCATCTGCTTGCTGTGAGCAGTTGTGCTCAGCTTGGCAGGATTCCTAAAGCAAGAAAGTCAAATCGCAGCTATTTTACGTTCCCTTGCTGAGCTGATGAGGGCAGGAATTGATCCATTGCTTTTGTTAAGGAGCTGTTTCTCTTATAATATCACATAGATGGTGGATCACTTGGTTGTTAGATGTGGATCTTTTATTTGGGTTCAGTACAGTTTATACTGCCTATGATAAAATAGACTGAGCTGGATAAAAGCTGTGGATAGCTATGCAGTTACAGTAAATGCCATGTATCAACACATAACTGGATTTTAGTGTTAGTACAACTTGAGATGAAACACTTTGATGTTATATCTCTGAACATAATTTTATAGTACTTATATAGTTGGTCACAGTTTGTGATTTTTGCTTTGTTGTGTTTGAAGAGCCTCCTTCTCTTGATGCCTTCATGGCTACGTTAACGTGCTTTTTTGTTATCTTGAGAAATACAAATATCTTTATTTTTTCTAAGATGATATTTTTAACAATTATTCTTCCTCTTGTGTCCTTTCAATTTTCTATAACTGTCATTTTTCCTTATTCTGTAGAGGTAAGGCTCATTGGTGATTACGTTAAAGTAGATCGATTTTGTATCCCTCATTGTTCATTAGTCTAACATTGTTCTTGGGTCATGAATTTCAGATAGATGACTGTGTTTGAAGTTCTCAGGACTAAAAGATTCTTTCCGTTTTTGTTTATGTTTGCCTGATTGTCTTGTCTTCCATATGTAACTGTGATAATTGTTACCTTCTGGACAGTGCCTATATATGAGAGGTCACTGTTCCACTGCAGCCTAATAGATCAAACATCCAACCTCATACATCTTTACTGTCTGATTTTTTTAAAGAATAAATTTTCAGTTTGTTTACCATTTAATGAAATTGTTGGTTCATTTGAGATATTTCACTTGTTTTTCCAGATTTAATACAAACACTTTCAGTTCAAATGCTCATAAAGAAACTATGCTTTCATGAGAGAACGGGGTAAATGCTCAAATGGATAAATAACTCTTTATGGCTTGGGAAACAAAAGGCTGGAAGTGAATGCTGTTTTCACAGTGGAAGCAGGTTACCAGCAAGGTACTTAAGTCTGTGCTGATAAATACATTCATGAATGATCTGGAAGTCATTACTAGTAAGGTGTCAGTGTCAGGTGTAGCAACAAAATAGAAAATGGCTTGTAATGTCGCTGCCCTTGTGTCATCTGCCTTTGTCACCTTCTCTGCTTCAGAGAATGCTGATGTTGCTTTGAGATCTCCTCTTTCAAAGATGGGATTCCAGGCTTAGCAGGTTTTCGTCTGACCCAATTCTTATGCTTTTGTATTCCTGTCATATGATTTCACTGAAAAGAGACATATTTCATGTCATGCCAGTTTAACAGACCTCACCTTAGTATGTTGTACATCCAGTTTTCCAAGAAAGGTGGAATTGAAGCTGATTAGCTACATTGATTTCAGTTAATGCATTAAAATATGCCTACCAGCTTCTAAAGGGGACCAAATTAAATCTTGATGTTACTTGCATATTATATTTATTTTAAAGCCTCTGGAGTTTTAAAAAAGCCCTTATGCTCCTTAAAGTATCTTATTGCTAGTTCAGTGAGGAGTTTTTTTTTACCTTTCTTATTAATTTTCACTCAGTTTTCTTAATGCGATACATATGACATTTACCCTTTTAAAACAGATTTTAGATACTATCATTTTGACTGAGTTTAGCACAATCCACTTAGGAAGAGTAATTCAATATGTTATTCAAGTATTGTACTTCAGCAGCCCCCATGTCAGCTAATCCTTTCTCAAAAGGTTTGAGGTGATGAATGAAACTTGGAGTCTGTGGTACGTTGTCCGATATCTTAATAGCTGTTTGTGTGTTCATTTCGACTTAAAATGCAATGCTGTCCTCTGATTAGCATTCAGAATCTGTACGAAAGGCATATAATTAAAAAGTCATTGATGGAAAAAGTGTATGATAATAAAAAATATATTTTAATCGAAGGATATAGCAATCCTGTTTACTGTTTTACAAATGTATTTACTATTTAGTCTTTGTTTACATCTATGGTGTGTGAAACTTTGGTATAATTATAAATTATTTCACAGAGTGTGTGTTTAATAGCACTTGAGCTTTTCTTAAACATATAGTCCAAATTTTTTATTGTGCACCTCCTCACTAAAATCTTCAAGCATACACCCTCAATATATGTATATTTATTTATTTATAATTTATATATGTGGCTGAAATTCTAATATTTTCTTTTTGCACCCCAATGGATTGTCTTGTGCACAGTTAGGGGTGTGTGTGTCTCACTTTGGAGACCACTGCTATAGGTTCACTTGAAGTTGTATGTTAGGAAAAAAACCCATCTCTTTATAAAGTTTTTTTAAAATATTTGTGGAAGAAAATGTCAATTAAATTTTTTTCTCCTTTTCACAGTTCTTCATGTTCTGTCAGTTGTTTTTGCTACTAACACAGATTTTAATCATAAGACTGCCACGGTTTGAAGAATTCTCTTTTTCTCACCAGACCATCCCCTTTCATCAAATAATTACCTGCCCAGTTCATTCTCACTAGCTACAAATTAATTACGCGGCAAGCCTTGCTTCAGCTAAGCAGAAAACTCTTGGATTTGTCACACAGAGTTTTGTTTGATAGATTTGTTTAATAGTTTCTTTGACCAGTACATGCTTGATGAAACATTTGTATCAGTGTGTTTGTAAATGATAGTAGTGAGTCTTAAATAGAGAGTAGCTATAAATGATTCAGCACATCAAAAAATAAAGGGTAACCCACTTGGAATAATTTGTCCATCAGACAACTTATATTACATACAGGGTCAACAGTGTGTTCTACACTGCTCGGATGTATGTCAGGAAAAAAACCTACTGTTTGGAGAATCTCTCTGCTTTTTCAACCTTTCCGAAGTTATGGTCTCAATAACTCGGTGCTTCAGTAGGCTTCAAATTAAATATGGCTTATATAAAAAAGATGTCTTTCAATATCACTATTGAACTCATTGGATTTACTTCCATTGGCTGACTGCTGGCTTTGATTTTGAAAAAGCAAATAGCAATACACAGTCTCATGGTAATTTCCAATAAATGATGTTTGCAACCTTTGTGGTAAGATATGCATCTTCTTTTAGGAAGTGCTTGAGGTTTGTAGCTAAAAGAGATCTGAACACAAACAAGCAAACCTCCTTCCCTTGGGGAATATAACAATTTTCAATGGCAACTGAGGAGGAAGAAACTCAGGAACTGCCACATGTTGCAGTCTGCTGGTTTTTATATCTCAGTGGTAGTGTGACTCAACCCTGTCATTCCAGAAGAAATCTGGCTCACTCTGGCTTTTAAAGAGGCTCCAAGAATGTTTCTGTTGACATACTTAAGATGTGACTTGGTGCCAAAAAGAAGTTTGTAGAACTTTCCTGCTTCTTAGGACATGGAGACTCCTATCACTTTAGTTTGGTAGTGCAGGTTATTCTGCAGCAGTTATGTTTGTTTCCTGGTTTGGTTGTTGTTGTTTTTTTTTTTTTTGCTTCCTCCTCTTCTTGAGTCCAGTAAACTCTAACTCATTTCCTCTCCAAACAAAACAATTCCAGTCTTTTAATCTCTCTTTATACGTAAGTCTCTTCCGTGTCTCTAGTGGTTATCCTCATCCATCACAGCTGCTCACAGCAATTGAACACAGAATGTCAGGTGGGGAATATTAGTATCACCATTTCCTAGTGTTAATTTCTAGTTATTTATATGCATGGATGGAATACTCGGTAAACACGTTATGAGTAGAATGCTTCTGTTGTCTTTAGTGAGCAACAAAACATTTTGCTTATATAATTTTGATCTTCAGATCTACCTGGCCAGGAGATGGAGATGTTTCAATGATGAGTCATAATTGAATTTTTGTAAACAATTTTAAAAAATCAACCACAATTGAGAGCAATAATTAATTTATTTGTTCCAGATTATGTCATCTTGTGCATTTCTTCAGCATTTTTAATTTCCCTTCTCCCTTTTCTAGTGTTATCCTAGAAAGATTCAAGTGGGGCTGAGAAAACAGAATCATTATATATGGTCATGCTTCTGTTCCATATCTGATGGTCTCATCAAAGATCTGAGACCTGAAGAAAGCATTATTAATCGGACAGACACTAAAGGATATTTCAGAAATGTCATATATTTCCAGGATAAGTTGTTAACATGATCATTCAAAGATTATTGAGAGTGGCCTCGCAAAGGCATCAGCCTCTTCCATCGCTACTGCTGGGTGCATCCCATCAGGGCCTGTGGATGTCCAATAATATTATGCAAAAATACCTCAAAACAGTCCACCTGTGTTTATTCTGTAATGGTATACATTTATGAATTCTTAGGGTAGTTCTAAAAGATATCTAAACATTTGCAGGTAGTTAGCATTATAGTTTGTTAAAAATCATTTAGTGTATGCAGAGGTGGTTCCTTCATTCCTTACTGAATTCAACATAAGACTGTACTTTTAATTCCATTATACTTTTAGCCAGTAGCATTTTTTCACTATGTTACAAAAAAAATCTTAACCTTTTATGAAAGAAACTTGTGGGAATTAAGTAAGTTTTACAAGTGCTACTAATGCTTTTTGCATACCTCTTTTTGAGGTTTTTTTCAGAATTCTTGGAAAGAACTGTGAAGAACATAAAAAAAGTCAGAGGAAATACAGACGTAAAGGACTTGTAACATTTACATTAAGATACTAATTTAGATCAGTCAGAGGATAGAAAAGGAGTAAGAGACTTTTCATTTGGAGCTGCTCCTTAGTGCCAGTAGTCAGAATCAATTTTGACCCCTGCATCAATAGCTCCAGTAAACCTGCAGAGTATTTAATTTTTTTTCCTATGCTAAATTGATACCTCTGCAGTGTTTTATGATTAACAGGGCCTGAAGCTGTGAACTAAGGTACTGCTGTTTTTCCACTTGGGTGAAAAATGGGTAAAGTCATAACGACAGAATTGTGTGATGGGATTTCAAATGGACTTAAACCTACTGAGCTGTATAGCTTGTAGGTTTGAAACTGTGGAGTCATTCACAAATGAATAGAAGTACATCAAAACTGAACTTTAAAAATTCAGAGTGTACAGATGAATCAAGCACATTGACTCATCAATGTTAATCTTTTATTAACACTCTCCTTAAAATTCTGAGCTAGCACTGGACACATGATTGCAAATGTTTTATTATATCCTTCAGTTTGTTATTAAATCTCATATCACTGATGAGATAATGTACGCAACAGCCCGTAGTGAATCTGGATACTGGGATTTAAGGATGAAGGAGATGAGAGCCTTACTTGGATGCCTCCCATGCTGACTCATTTGCTCCCTTCCCAGCCTTACGTTTGCCAGCTTCCCGCTGCCCCTCTCAGTAAGGAGGTAGCTGCTGGCCACGGAAGGCTGGGCACAAAGTTGTTTATTTGTGCTAGCCACCATTTGCAGCTACCAGCCTTGGGTATCGTTGGTCAAAATGCATGGAGGACCTTTGGCCTCCATCTCTCTGATCTCTGGGATCTTCCCCTATTTCCAGAATCTTACCTCTATGCAGGACTTTCATCCTCACCTTTCCAGCCCCACTGCTTTCTGAGATGGCTGTTTCTTTTTGGGGACATTTATTTTCCCCCTCCTCGGCTTTCTGGACCCCCAAGCTCATGTTTCCAAACTAAATAGTCCAGGTGCCAAAGCACAACATGTGATCAGCCTTGTAGCAGGTTGTTCAGTTTCCTGTATCTCTGTCGCTGCAGGATTGAGGACATGCAGCTTTTGATTAGTCTGGGTATTATAAAAAAATTGCAACTAGCCTGTACCAGTTGCAGTTAGCAAGTAGCAGGCTTCTGCTGGAGAGTTCCAAATTCAATCTGGTAAATGTATCTCACCCTCTAAAGTAATAATAGGTAAAGAAAACAAAATGAAATTTATTGTATTAGAAGGATTTTCCTGCATGTAAAATCCAGAGTGCTAAAATACTCACATACATATCCAGAAAGCTTATTAGATCCAAATTTTCCCTATCCAAGTTTCCCTACTTCAGAGCAGAACAAATAAAGAAACAGAATGATTATAAATGTGTACATGTATAGACTTTAGAAAGTGATTATTTCTAGTCAGTATTAAGATTCTGATAATTCTAGTTTAGTTTTTAATTCAGGTTTTAGGATGGAAATCAGAGATGGAGTCTTTGGCCTGTATGAAGTGCCAGAACTCTGGTAAAATGAAAAACTAAATGAAACTCCGGAAACTCAAACTGCATTTGATTGCCAGGACTGGAACATCAAAAAGAATAAAATAGTTTCCTTTCTCTTAGTCCAGTTGAGCTGTATACACAGTCATTAATTGTTATGGTTTAATCAGTGCTTGAAGTTTAGTAGTGTATAGTTGTAGGTTATATTTATTTTTTAAGTGATAGATGCCAGCACTTCTTGTAAGGAAGGACTCAAGTTACGAATGCCTGTGGGAACTCAACAGGATACATTACTCTTAAATACATTCCAAATGGGAGAATGTAGCAGGACAATGCCTGCTTTTCATAGCTGCAAGATATTGCAAGTCTTGTGGTTGATGGTTGCTTCTGCCATGAGAAGCATGGTTGCAAGATGGCAGTGCCCATTATGTGAAGCTGTGTTACTCATGATAGCAGGATCTCACTTCTGCTTATAGTTCAAAGCCCTTTTGGACTTGGAACACAAAATGATGAAGTAAATAATTTGCCTTTTTCTGAAAGCAAGGCCTTGCCTCTCTGATTTGCAATGTCTTCTTGTTCTCCTTTCCAGCTGTGCTGAATGATAGATCTGCTCCTGAGCCCAGAACAAGGACTGCCAGCCATTAACAGCCTAGTCATTAATAGACCTGATGAAATAGTCATGTCAAAACTGTTGTAGTTTCAATGGCTGGGTTTTGCTGATACTGGGAAAGCTTCAATAGATGATGACAAGGCAGCTTGAGAGTTAACAGAGTAGCGGTGTCATAGTAAGAATATAATATTGCAGACTTTTCTGCAGAACAATTAGGTTTTTCAGGATGTGCTTATAACCATATTTGGAGAACCCCTTTGTTTCCAGCACAATTTTACATACAGCAAGAAAATTGCTTTCACCCCATCAGTGCTCTGTCAAAGCAAAAGGGTAGCTGGATTACAGAAGTTTTTGTCACCACGAAAGACCTCACTTTAATTTGGAAAAAATATACATATCTTTCTCTTCATCAGCAGGGCTTTGGTTTGTTTTTTTTTTTAAGTGAATAACACAGGAATATTCTGAAAGTTAAATCTTTGAATGTTAGCGGCTCTATGAAAGGCTTCCTAGATGAGTAATTTTAAGAAGTTATGACCAACTAGATGGTAGGAAGAAGTTTAAAAGAAGGACCTAATTCATAAATCACTGCTTCTGAAATGGCACGCTCTGAAAATTTAAGCCCTGCTACTTCTAGGCACAGAGAGTCAACTACACTATACAGGTAGCAGAACAAGAAATACAAATTGTGCATGTTTATACAGATTGAAGATTTGTGTAACTTGCTAGTTAACATACTTCCAGATCAAGTCCTCATGACACTAGTTTCAGTGAACAGTGATTTGAAATAACATCATTTCATGAGAAGAGGAAACAGAATGATATCTGCACACTGTACAACTTGATGAGAACACATAAATCTGAAGACTGGAAAATCACTGTTTTTACCTTAGAAATTAAAACCCAAAACACTTCCATGCCTTTCAACAGAGTGGAGCATTGCCAAAACAGTTTCAAAAGAAAGAGAAAGAATGATGTTTTGTATTCTTTATGTTGCTGTATTCAGAAGTACTTGCCGAATTTGAATCTTATTTAAAATTAAATGCGTTTTTCCTCCCTGCCTTTTGAATATTTATCATTTCAGTATAAAATGGTATGGCTTTTTTAATATATCATCATATAAAATGGTATTATAAGTCTCTGTTATTTAGCCTGGAGGGTTGAAATGTAGAATAAGAATGGTATTTGTCACTGCTTAATGTCTTTTTATGAGAATGCCTAGAACTTGCCTCAGTTGCCTTTTCAACCAACAGGTTGGTATTCATCATCTTCTAGTTTCAGTTCAGTTTTTTGCTGACCACCTGTACGTGTGGCACCTAAGAATATCTGTTTGTGAAGTAAATCATCTTTTGGGGTGATTTGTTGGGATACTGATCTGCATGCCCTTGTATTCCAGCACCAAAACCCCATACAACTGTAGGATAAAACAATCCTCCGCTATTCCCTGAAACTGTTTTGGGCCTTTCTGTGTTTGTGTTTGGTTTCTGGAGCTTCTAAGCATAACTTTCAGGACCTTTCACTTCAGGTGGACTTTTTGTTCCTGGTTCTTGCTCAATGGTAGTCACAGAAATTCACTTCAGGTCCCAGTAGGTGAACAGTTTGACCAGTCAGCTCATCCCTGCTGAGTATGTACTTTGTGTTATAGCAGCTGTGGCAGATACAGGACGGCGCGTTCACTGTGAAAACTACAGCCTAACCTGCTGCAGAGCTACTTAAATCCTGCTCTAATCCAGCACAGACAATTTACTTTTCTATCTAGGAAAAAAATTGCAAGGTTAATTTAGTGATCAGTTAAACAGTTCTTTACTAGATATGTTCAGTTTATTTTATGTACAGGTGTAGTGAGTATTTTGAAAAATTTCCGACATTTGATTGAACTCTGACAATTTTGGTAGTTGTTGATATGCTCTCATACTCCTGTGTTCGATTGGGAAAATATCAGACACATCATTGCTCCAGATTTGTAAGTGCAGCTTTATCCTTTTTCCAGTGGTCATTGTAGGATGAAGCTATGCCATCAATCTTTTAATCTTCAAAATATTGTACAGTGAACAGTGAACGATACCAAATTCAAGGTTCAGCATCATAATGACAAGAAGGGGTTTTGCTTTGTTCTGTGATGAAGTATCACAGAAGTGAAAAATATTAATGATGTTACTAATTCTATAATTTTTTTGTATAATCTTACTGTTATAGCTTCTGCTACATTTGAAGACTTTCAAATCCGGCCCCATGCTCTGTTTGTTCATTCGTATCGAGCTCCAGCCTTTTGTGACCATTGTGGAGAGATGCTGTGGGGGCTGGTGCGTCAGGGACTCAAGTGTGAAGGTAAGCTGCAGTGAGATGCAGTGTTTCAGTCTCAAAAAGAGACTTTTCCATTCCACTTCTGTGTGTTGTGTCTAATGCTCCTTTTAAATTGGTTAGAGACAGTAAGAGCTATGCAAGTAATTAACTGATTAAAGAACTGATCTCTGACTGCTCTGAGGCCTCTTAGACATGGCTCTGTAACCTTGGGTGTAAAAAAATTTGGTCAATATGTATTTTTAAGAAAAGGCTGTGTGTCTTCCCTTATGATTTTTAATTAGCCTATGTCTCATTCTTTATCACAGTTATTCAGATTATTTAACTGAAATGACTGTCAATCGATATAAGGTTGTAATAGCTAAATTTTCTCATTTTTCCACACCTTTTTGACTTCTGGTAGACTGAATCCAATAGAATATACCCTTTGCAGTGAAGGACTTCCTTGTCTCCCGAGTGCTGGTCATAGAAATTTCCTGCGATGAGACCATAGATTTTGAAAAATCAAAGAAAAAAACACTGTAGATATATCTGTTTGGAGCTGATAACATTATCTCTCTAAAAATTTGCTAGAATATAAGAACAGTGGAGAAAAAGTTTAATTAAAAGTAAGGCTAATGTTTTTGAATGTGTGTTGTTTTTGAGAAAATCCAAAATTATTTGCTTTTTTTTTTAAAAGTAATAAACCATAATTGTATGGTTTTAAATTTCTTTTTCCAGGATGTGGTCTAAACTACCATAAGAGATGTGCATTTAAAATTCCTAACAACTGCAGTGGTGTACGGAAAAGACGCCTGTCAAATGTGTCCCTAACAGGACTCAGCACCATTCGTACAGTTTCTGCAGAGCCCTCACCCAGCGTGTCGGATGAAGCCCTTCTGGTATGGGATTCCCTAAGCTGTAGAGGCCATGGGAGGAGCTAAGAAACAATGACATTTAGTGCTATAGAATCTGGTTTTGCCTGTTACGGACTACAGAGCAGGGTGGTATGTAAATTATAAAGTAAGAGAAGGCATCTTGACGTAACAGGGAGGTCACCAGCTTAAGGTATGTGGGTTTAAGGTATGTGCCACTTCTGATACTCCCAGGAGTCTTCTCCTTTTTCAAGAATGAGGTTATTTTTAAGATGTAAAACTGCCACCCATGCTAATATAATTAGTTGGATCTTGGAGAATCTCTTCTGGAACTAGAAGTTGAATTTTTTCTGTATCGGACCACTGTTTCCCTTGGCTTATTAAATAGGAAAGGTTTGCCTCATTTACAGCATTGTGACCCCGACACCAGAGTATTAAACTGAGTATCTGTCACAGTCAAGGCTGTAGTTAATTAGTTGGAGCCTGCGTGTTTAGCATATTTCTGAGTGTTCGGAAGAAAGTAGGAGAAATCTCCATTAGATCCTTCAACGGCTCTTTGTAGTGAATGTATATATATGTCTGTATATATATGTGTAGATATATATATAGATGTACAGTATACACAAAAGCATGTAAATACTTGTATATGCATTAATATATTTGTTTTCCAAAATGAAAGTAACTCTTCTGAGAACAAAATGTTGATTGGAGTAAATGACAATGATAACCATTTTTTATTTTTGACATGTTTGTTCTTTTTAACATTCATGGTCATAATATACTTGAATGGTTAAGATTTTACACAGTGTGTAAATGAATCCACTCCTAAGTGAAAGTTTTGAAAATCTTAAGGTTTAAAAGAGAGGAAAGAATTTTATAAGTACACACAACAATTATCATGTTTTCCTCTCAATTAGAATACTAAACTTATTAAACTTGACATACTAAAAGGACACTATTGCAAATTATGTAGACCTGGTGTTAGATGCAGTACCATCGACGAACCATAATTATGTACTTATGCTACTGATTATCATTAGTCTACAGCTACTTGGAAATTAAGGTTAACATTATGAATCTGTATTTTTAATTGAAAAGCTGCATAAATGAGTAAGGTGCTTAAGTTCTGCAAACTACAGCAACAAATGTTTACAGATTAATCATAATTCTCAGCAGGTTGTTTCAGAAATTACTTAGGCCAAGAGAGAAAATTTTGAGGAAGGCTGGCCCTACTTCTGATCTTTTTGTCTTTGGAATATCAGTTAAAAAATTGTATGAGTGAGCATCCTGGTATACCCTCTATAAATATTCACAGTTAAAATGTAGCAAAACATTTTCAATTTGAAAACATTTTAAATTGTATGACTGTGTCATTTGCTGATACATTCTTATATGAAATACCTGTTTTGCAAAGCTGTGTGTTTCAAAATGGTTAAAAGTATTAAAATTGCCAGTGAAGAAATGCAGTAAGTATCATCATACTGCAGACCATACTTGTCTAAGAACTTGTAAACGCTGTTCCTGTGTTGATAATTCAGGACATCACACGTGCACACACACGTGCATGCACAAAGAAAATATATTTACAATAGGTAAAGGGATGGGCATTAACCTAGAGAAATCAAATCGTTTTCTTGTTTCATGAAATTGTGGTATCATTTACCAGATTTTCGCAAATGCTCTCACATACGGCTTCTATATGTCTTTTGTTCTGTTTAGGTTTTTTTTCTGTTGAATGTATTTTCACTCCCGCCCCCTGCCCCGCCTTTTTTCAGTGGCATAAGCTTTGTGAGTTTTTATGTACCACATCTGTCCTTTGGACTCAATTCTTCTGCAGTACTTGTGAGATAAGGTTTATGACAGTTTATACGGTGATGCCAATCAAACCATGCACTTTGGAATGTCTTCCATTTTTCTGGTCTGTGTGAATATACTGAAAAACATCATCCTTGTTCATAAAAGTGTAACATTCATTACTAATATTGATGTGTCACTTGAATCACTGCTAACAAAATATAACCTCTGTTTGGGAGCACTGAACTCAATCAGATACCCATCAGTTCTTTAAATAGGACTAAAATAAATATATTTTTATGCCTAATTACTATATTGAGTCACAGCAGTTGAGAGGGAATAATTCCTGGAGATCTTTGATAGATGTAATTACCAAATGGAGTTTTTCTTTTTTTTTGTTGATGTTGTGTGCACCTAAAAGGAGACACAGCATGTAAGCCTGCTTTCTGGAAAAATGACACTTATAAAGTGAGTAAGTTATGCCCCTATCACATAAAATCGTGTCATTTAAAAATCTTTGAGATATGATAGTGTGGAATCATGCAAAATGTACCTGTACTTTAATTATCCTTGCATAGGGAACCACGATGCGCAGAAATCATTTCAGTTTGGGTATAAATGTTTTCATTAGACAATAAAGCATTTCATTTGAGCTGAAAATGGGAACTATATTTGAGCACGGTTTTAAAAATCTACCTCCAAAGAATAAAATATTTTTTTGATTCTTAGCTTAGTAGTGTAAAACTCATCAACAAAAATGCTAAAAACAAAATAGAACTAGGAGGATACAATGCAACCCAGATTTTTACATGTCACAGCTCAAATGCAGTTCTTCTGCATTTATTCTATTACAAAGAATGAGAGTATAATATCCCACATTACTGCTTGCTTCTAAAATAATGTTATTTTCTGTCTTTTTCTCCCCCTTATTTCTTCGTTCTGTTTTTTCTTCTTTCCAACTTCCTGTCAGTCTCCTGTCAGCCCTGGCTATGAGGTATGTACTGAATTTACTCCCTACCGTGCTATCAGCAACGTCCTCTTTTATGATTATCAGTATGAATATGAAGGCATGCAGGAATTAAATCAGATTAGTAAAGTCCAGATACCAAAGTGAGGGTCGTTATTCATATACTAAATAGTAAAATTAATGAACATTAAAATATTTCAATACAAAAGTGACTTTTTCATTTCTTAGGCATGATAGAAGTCATTGTTTAGACAGAAGCCCTATTTCATGCTGGTAGTAACACATGGGAAAAAAAATTAATTCACTTTCAGGACTTGGGAATTTGCTGGAGTAATGTAAAAAATAAACATTTTGTTTTTAACCTTAACAAACCTCACATTCAAGTGCTCACCAGCAATAAACCTCTAGTATCATGCTACAATTGTGGTAGCTCTTTCTTTCAGACTATGGTTGAACTGAAAAAACCCCAAAGCAGTCTACTGCAGAATTCTGCATTTCTGTGGAAATAGCCATGAACAGTGTAAAATTAGTTATGGCTCTATATAAAAAGAGTATCATGTCTAAATGAGAAAACAATATTATTTTTTTAAGTAGATGATTCATGTCAAAGGTTTTTATCTTTGACTTTCAGAATGGATTTTCCAAAGAAGTTTCATTTGTGTTTAAACTTTCAAAAGCTTTTGAAACTAAAATATTGGCATCTTTCGCTTGCAGCATATATTTGGGATGCAGCCAGAGAAGAGCAGGCTTTGCAAATGTTCTCCATTTTAGAAATGCTACATAGTTAGTCTGAGGAATATTTTGTTATGCTAAAATGAACATTTCCATGGCCAAACACCTATCTCTTTGAAAGAAATAACTTTATTTCCTGTAATCATAGAATGGTTTAGGTTGGAAGGGACCTTAAAGATCATCTGGTTCCAACTCCCTGCTGTGGTCAGGGTCATCTTCCACTAGATCAGTTGCTCAAAACCCCACTGAACACTTCCAGGGATGAGGTTTGTATTTCTTCCTAAAACACATACATTCTTAACTGTGTGCCTCGGAATTCTAGCTTCACAGAATATCCATAAAGCAATACAAACAGGTATATATAAAGCACAATTTTTGTAATATTTAAGATGATTTTATTCTAAGAATATTACTGTCTGAAAAATGATGGATCCACCAATCTGGATGATCGTGGATTGCCCTAAAGTAGCAATAATTAAAGGTAGTAGTGGAAAAAAAAAGATATTTGGAGGAAAAACAATATCGTATTTCTCTTGTGAAAAGAAAATGTGTTAGCTATCTGTATTCTTGCTTCAAAATACATTTATAAGACACAATAGAATTTTATTTCTATTTTTAATATACGTTTCCATTATTTTGGTAAGTTTTATTTGTTTTCTAGAAACAATGAATGTTGATATAGTAAGGTCATTTTATAGACATATTGGAAGTGATTTCTCAAATAGTCTAGCTGAGCTTTGCATTTAAAATAGGAATGATGAGTGTCATGGGGCATAGGTAAGTGGAATGTCACGTATTGTCTTTGCTTTTTGATGAAGAATCAGGAATTACAGTTATTTTTTTCTAAATGATTTAAAATTTAAAATGTAAATAGTTTTAGTTAAAAAGACTATTTATGTATTGCTGACAGAATACAATGCACCAGGTGTTTCTTGCCTCTGTAGATTTGTTATAAGCAGAGCTGGCTTGAGGCTTTTTAGCTATATATATAAGAGTGATTCTGCAGAACTAGGACAGTGCACTCTGGGAGGGAATTGTCTTGAGTCATAGGTGGCCATTTTCTCTTTCTTCCCTCACACCCAACAATACAGATGCCCTTTTGTCTTACCCCACTGAAATAAGGAGTCCTTGTTTCCAGTGACTCAGCAATACCCACTCTAAGAAGCCTTTGTTTTCCCCACTCCTACAGAAGATGCGTCTCCTTTTCCTCCTTCCAGTCCCTATAGAGTCTTGTATGCCTCCCCAGCTCACTGAACTGGAAAAAAGGGCCCTTGAGGGAAGGATTAAAGAAAAGCTTGGGTGCTGCAGCTGAGAGCATCTTGGTGCCTTAAACCACTTGTAATTAAAAGTCCTTTTCTAATGGCTGAAGTAGAGTTCATTAGATGGAAGATCCTCAGAGGCAAAATTAATGTTTTCTTTTGAAGGCACTGGAGTTAGCTGTGAATTAAAACTGTTCTGTTATGTTTTATTCTTGTCACCCTCAAGTTATCTTTCCATGCTCCAGTGATACACATGGCACATTCTCTCTGTCTGAATGGGAACTTACTTTCAGTGTTCTCATATGTTTAATAGAAACCCCTATGCTGTTTTGGGTAGTGCTCCTGGAATTTCCTCCAAAATCTAGAATTTATTTAAAAATAATAGAAGGTGAAATAGAGGCTTTGAGTAATTAAACCTAAGTAGTGTTCACATTGATTTAGTGCCAGATCCACCAGGTGAATATAGGGCCATGCACTAAACAGAACTAGGAATTGAGAACTCAGTGAATCTTACACTGAAAGTTGAATATTTAAATAGGAATTTAAGTGAATTCCACAATCTTTGTAGTTTGCTTGCCTTTTTACAATAATTTAAAGTAGTAAAACATACTAAAGGTCAAAATTAAAAAGTATTTCCAATGTAGTTCTCTTTTTTCTTAAAGTGTTGCATTGATATTGATATATCAGTGTTTATCATATTCAAAGCTCAGCTGAACCCTCAATTAAATAATTTTAGGATACAGAAGTTAAATTTGGACCAGCTTATGTTACACACTGCTGTGCTGTAAAATAATAGTATTTCTGGTACTGTCTGCCATTCACTAAATGCTGTGGAAGTGAATGTGTTGTAACTAATGCAAACTATGTTAGTGCTTTTCTGACCTCATTTGCCCCAATGATTGTTTCAGAGGTGCAACTAGATATAAAAGATGATCAAGCCAATAGTTTCAAGTTAGAAGGTGTATAGTTAGGAAACCATTAAATATTGCATCAATCGTGCACCTAATATTTTCTAAATATCTAGGAGGATAAGTAGAAGAGAAAATGGTAAACAGCTTAAGATGTACATGTTGTGAAATTTCATATATGCTGTGTCTGCTGATGTTTTTGAATGCAATTGTTAGTGATCCCAGAGGTTTTATGGATATTTCACTCTTCATCTTGGAAGAGGAGAGAGGTTCAGGTTTTGTCATCAGGTAATTGCCACTTGTTCTAAATCACCTATTTTGTTTTCTGCTTATGACTACATCTAAGTCATTACCATGGCTTAAACATAGATGCTCTGTGACTGTAGCAGTAGGAATTCGTTAGGAGTATGTGGTACATCTAAGGAAACTTAGTAGCTAAGTTCTTGTAGTTTCTAAGTACTGGCAAAAGTATTTGCACATATTGAAAGTGGGCAAAGGCTGCAGCACCCATTTTACTTCCTTGTAGTATCTCTGAGACATCATTCATGTTTGTTTGGGTATTGTGAATTGGTACAAGTTCCCAAAATGTTGCTTGTGTGTTGAGGAATAATGGCAATCAACACAACCTTTTATCTCTGCTTACATGGCCCAGGTGTGTTCAGTGGTGTTTTTCCTCCCTTCTAATATATAATCTTGCTTTTCTGTGTTGGTAGTATAGTACTGCCCCCAAACTTACTCCAAGCCTCACCAAGTAGGTTTGTCTAGATCTCCTCTGTCCAGTGCCAAAACTTTCTTAACGAGTGTATGTGGTTAAGCCTAAAGAGCTGCTGGTTATCCCTGATTTGTAAGGATGGTATGTAGACAGTGTCAGATGGGACACATTTATATAGACACTGTTGGGGGGAATAAAAACGGCAATATCCATGTATGATAGTCTTTGCACAATTCTGATTCATCCTATCTGAAGGGTTTTGTACTGAATTATAATTTAGCTATGATACCTTTGTATCGTCATGTGTGCTTCCCCCCCCCGCCCCTTTTTTTTATTAGCTTTATTGAGCAGGCATAACAAACTCTTCTTGTGGGCACTGAAGAGCAAACTCAAGGCTAGGTATCTGCCAAATCTGGCTTCTGATGCCGGCATTCTAATACTGCAAGATACTTCCATGAAAATAACTTACTAGTTACTATACTAAAAATTACGAAGCACATGATAGGAGATCAAACTAAACCTAATATTTTTGGAGGAATTTGTGTCTGTAAGATGCTGGAAAAAAAGCTTTGTGCTGTGTAAGTCCTACTATGCCTGCTGGTACTAGCAAATCCTCTGTCTAGAAAGGGCTTTTGTTTTGGGAATTCCCTGGTTCTGAGAAGTCAGCATAGTCTCACAATGCCTGCTGAAACCCAGTAATCTTCTCTTGCTACTTTCCAAAATAAGGCAGGTTACAGACAGAGCATTCAAACCACTGTCTGCTGCTATTGATGTCTGAGTAGAACAGCATACATAATAATTTCCATCTGTGGGTAGTTTAATATTAACAGCTTGTACTGAAGTCAGTTCTTTGATATGTTTACACATGTGAAAGTGAAATGTTTTTCAGACCATAGCTATCTAACTGTGGTGCTTATAGGATTAAATCATACACTTGACTTAAAGAGAAGAGTGCAAGAAGCCTTGAAAGACAACACAGTTGATTGCAGTCTAAGTGTGGTATTTCAGTATATTTAACTGAAGATTTGTTTCTTTGAATTCACTTAATTACAGTCACATAGTTTAATTTGTAAAAGCAAGTCAACATTTGCATTGCATTAAAAACAGAGTTCCTGTGGTTACATAGATATCTAGCACCTCACTTGACAGTAGCTTCCTGTGAAGAAATTGTGTATGAACATATTAAGGCGTTATCTTCTGCCTTTAATATAGGAAGGAAATGCATGTTTCAACAAGTCTGCTTCTACACTAAAGATGAAACTTCATGCAAACAGTTACTGCTGTTTGTTTTTTTTAAATGCACATCACTTTTCTCTGATGTCTGAGTAAATTAAAGACCCTAGCTCATAACAGTTTATTCTTTTGTTAAGGCAAACATTTGAAAATTGTAGGAATACTTTTGTTATTTCTGATTGAATATCTCAGTGTAAAGTACAGGAATAATGTTGCAACACTTTTTACATATTGAGCCTGCAAAAGCTTAACACTTCTTTGTGTTAAGTTTTGAAAAAAATACATATTTAGGAGAGAATAGGTTGTGTAGCCTGTTCTCTTCTGAGTGAAGATTTCTGACATGAGTGTGTTTCCGCAAGCACAATTGCCAAAATGGAAGTAATTTCTTTCTGACTCTTATAGAACGTGAAGCTTTTTGGTAAAGTTTTGTCAGAATCCCTGGGACATTTTTAGTGGGACTGTCAAAACAATTTAAAAGAAATAGGGCGAACAACAGTCTCTTTTATGTTTTAGACTAGCCCTTGAACCTTGATTGCAGAGCTGGTCCTTGTCTTTGTTCCCAAGAGGCCATCTCTGTGTCCAAGCAGTCAGCTTTTATTGCTTCCCATTAGTCCCTTCAGCATCGCCTTACAGGTTTTTTGATTTCTGTTCCTGGAAGGAATAGACATGAATGCTACAAGACAGTCAAACTCATCCAGGAATTAAGAGCAGCTGAATCCATCAGTGGGGAATCAGTATTTATTTCAGTTTCTTAATTGCATTTTGCAGTGTATTTGGACAAGGTAGAAAAGACAGGAAAGATCTGCTGAGCTATTTTTACCTTTGGCAGACTGTCTTCTTCCTGCAATGACCATACAATGATTTTATGCTTCAGGCTAATGTACACAAATTGTTGTGTCTTCTGATAGCTTTCAGCAAAGCTCATCAGAACTCACATGAGCGGCTTCAGTATATTCCAAAAATTCGAAGAAATTGAACAAGAAGGAGAAACAAGGCATCAGCTAAATAAAAAGTCACGAGGAATGCCCCATGTTGAGGAAAATATTGGCATATCTTGCTTCTTGGAATTAAAAACAATAACTTTTTTTTTTCAAAATATGAGTCAGCAAATTGGATTCTATTAGATATTCTCATAGTTAAAGCATAATTGAAGTATCTGGATGTGATCAGTGTCACTGGCTTGGTTGGACAGTTAAGTATCTGCACATGTTTCTTGGTGTTTGTTGTCACATGGAAAATCATACTCTTGAGCTGTTAAAGTATAGATTACCTTGCTGGGATGATTGTTCTGAAGAACTGTTTAGTATTTGGAGCTGTGCAGGCTGTTCATTTCCATGGTGTAATCTGGTTAAGCAATCATTTCCTGGGAAGTTTCCAGACTTGCTGAGTCAGTAGTCTGGCTGACTACCAGGAAAAACTAATTTATCTTTCTAACATACCAGGCACGCCAGCTGAAGGAGAAGGTGCTTTGTGAAGGAGATTCTTGCTTTTCCTGTAAAAATAGGGTAGTTCCTGGTTTCCTTTGCTTTCAGGGGCTTAAAATTGTGGCATCTATCTGATGCTGGGAGTACGGGAAATTAGAGTTGAGAGCTCCTGACAGGAGTTTTGGACAATATTGGGAGAAGCTTATCTGACAAGAGGGAGGAGGTACTCATCAGTCAGTCACCAGAGGGGTGTGGGAGATGCTCCAGCTGCTGCTGCCATGAGTTATCTGTCACCAACTTCCTTTCTCCTGCTACCTTTGAGCAGGACCCAGGGGACACATTGCCTCTGGCTGGAGGAGGGAGGGAGTGGAGTCAGGCACATCAGGCCTGGGCATGCAGGAGTGAGACTGGATCCATGATTTCTGCTGTCTTTTCTAGCATGGGAGAAGGTGAAACTCAGCTTTACCTCTTGACCTGAAGGCACTGTAAGTTGAGAATTGCTGGTGAATTTTGTGGTTTGCTATGCTGCTGGCACATAGGAGCCCAGCCCTTGTAGAATGGCAAAGAAAAGCCATTCTACAAATTTACTTTTCTCTGTAAACTGGACTTGAAGACTGACATCTTACAGTGGGTTTTCTAGTGTTTTATCTTTTGTTTAGTCTCCATTACTGCTTAAGATGTATACAGAGAGCACTTAAGAATTACTAACAAAAACTTAGTTAATTGTTCTGGAACACAACTTGGCAGGCATGTGAAATGAGACTCGAAGTCAATATTTCTGAAATTATAACTGTGCATTGACCAATATAAATTTTGAGGAAAAAACCCTACCAAACAACAGGACAAAAGCATTATTAGTGGTAACTCTATTTGATCAAGGTTGATGGTATGATGAGTAACTGCTTCAGCGTTATCTCAGAAAGAATCAATTCAATGATGAGCATCTAGAATTCACTTTTTGTTCAACCTGACATTTTCTCAGAAACATATACTAGCACATTAAAACTAAAAAATTTGCCATCAAACTGAGCAAAAATATAGCAAATAATTTGTCCCATGCTTGTGCTGTACCACACCTGAGATTTGATCAGACATCTAGGTCAGAACCAAAGCTGTAGGGAAGACTGTCTCTCTCTGTTAATCATAACTGCCCAAGATGAGTCTCGGTACATTTCAGCAACACTACTGAAGTTTCTAAAACCTGCAAGGAATTTGATGAGGAAAACTCTGCCAAACCAGCTTTCTAAAATTCTTTAAGCATGAAGTCACCTAGATATAAGTAATTTGGACGTTGCTTTTAGCAGTACTTGATTGCCAAAATAATTTTTGATTAGGCAATAATTTGGAAAATAAAGACAAAGAGTGATCATCGAAAACAGGTTTACTTTAGATGATATTAGTCAGGATTCTAAGAGAGATGATAGCATTAGGAGATATTTGACTCACTTGTACTGCAGACAAGTGTAAGATTGCCAAGAAATAGCTCTAGTGGTAAGAATGATAAACTGAAATATTAGTTTGTTACAGTGACATAATGAAAATAAGCAACAGAACTCTTCTCCTAACATATTCTCACTGCTTTTCAGTTAAACTTCAGTTTAAGAGACTAATGTCACTACATGAGAAAAGTCCACCAAATGTTCAGATTCAAGAAAGAGAGAGCAGTGTTGTGACTAATGTGTTACAAGTAGTGATTAGAATTAAGGCAAACCCTTTAGGAACAATTTATTAATAAACAAAATATTTACATTAAAATGTAGCATGCCACAAGTGAAACTCTTCTTGTGGGCACTGAAGAGCAAACTCAGGGCTAGGTATCTGATCATAGGGTAGGGCTGAGGCTGTATCTTGTAAGGCATTGAACTAGGACTATGAAGTAGCATCACTGGACCAAATTTTTTCCTATTTTACACAAGCATAAAGCTGAGAGGTCTGCATCTCTATTTGTCACTGCTCCTAGTGAGCTTTGCCCTGTCCACAGACCCTGAGGGCCATAATTTCCAGATGGCTCGCACTAGCTGAGCAATGCAGTTTGTGCAGAATATGTGGCTCATTCTTCTGTCCTGATGGTGTTCTGCCTTCCCTTTTACAGGCCTGTTCGTGTTGACTTCATAAGACTTAGTGCAATCTGCCCTAGAAATATTAGGCAAATTTTATTGCTACTTAACAAATATTAAATAAATTAAATCTTAAATTGAGTGTAATTAGTTGTTTGGGATTTTTTTATGCATGAGTGCTTTGCAGAGCATGAAGATTTAAACCTCAGGAAGTAAACCCATAGTATCAGAGCAGGTACTCACTATTATTTGTGATAAAGAAAAGACAGATGCTGTCTTTTACTTCTTTCAGTCTATCTTCTTTTTTGTTACCATCTATACCTGGCTCATACAATGTATTTTGCATATTTTTCCTTTATATAAAAGGACTGCATTAATACAGTGGACCTTTATGATTCTTGAAAAAGACACCTAATTCTACAGTGTAACAAAAAGAATATATCTTCGTGGCAAGAAATCTATCTGAACTTCATAAAGAAGAAATTTTTCCCCCATGGCAAATACGCTGTGTAGGCAAAGCCTGGAACTAACTCCTTAGGTTCTTCTGCCATTAAAATGACTTTTCAATTCCTCTTTACTCCAAAAGTCTCAGAAGCATACAAACATATTTTGGTGACTGGGAAATAGTAATAAATCTGCCTTCTCAGATGGAGCATTTCCTATAATGTTGTGTTTAAATCAAAGGAGTTTTTCAAGTTAATGTCTATCTGAAGCTTCAGCTATTGCAGTTTTTGAACAGTGCAAGCTCACTGTGAATGGTTTATTTCCTAGCCTTCAGTTATCAGATTATTTGCAGATGATGCTGAGAAGGTGCTGAGTTTTAAATAATTAAGCTGCATTTTCTCGCTTTTTTTTCTCCTTTCAGTGTTAATTGTGGGTGTAGTTTTGTTGTTTCTCAAGGGCAGGTATTAGGAGAAAGCAGTTTTCTGGGTGAGTTGTTTCCTGGGGTAATTATGACATGTATTTAGTAGAGAAAATAAGGTAACTCTTATCTTCCAAGTATTCTTATGTTTTCATACCTTAAACTGTGTGTCTCACTTCATATATATATATATAAATTAGGTATTTAAATGTGTGTGTGTATAGATACATACACACACACACGCATTTAAATACCTATTGTGATCTATTGTGCGTAATCTAAATGTGGTAAGGTTAGTGATAGCAAAAATTATAAAGGGGATAGAAAATACTAATCCTTTTTCTGTCATTAACCTGCATGCACATAGAATAAGGTAATAATTTTCTTAATGTTTATACAAAAAATACAGCCTTTCAAAGCTACTTTTGATGTAAAAGAGGAAATTAGAGAGGTAAAAATGGTGTGTTTTTATCAGAATGTAAACTGCTTTATTGAGAAATTTTGACAAGCATTTAAATTTGGATTAATAAATATTTTTTTAATAAGAACTTGTTGCAGTAACAATGTAAAATGTATGATAGTAGTGTTGGCAAAGGTGTTGAGGTGTTTTTCAGTACCAAATTTCTCAAAAGGAGTCTGAAAGGGGCCTGATGTATGTTCTGTTAGTGCTTAAAGGCACTTATGTGACAGTGTTCTTGAAGTGAGGGAATATATAAATATGATATTCTTTTAAAAATAAATACAAAACTTCATTTTATGTATTTTACAGCAAAAGACACCATCAGAATCATACACTGGGCGAGAGAAGAGGTCAAATTCACAGTCCTACATTGGACGACCTATTCAACTAGACAAGATTTTATTGTCCAAGGTTAAAGTGCCTCACACTTTTGTCATCCACTCCTACACACGTCCCACAGTTTGCCAGTACTGCAAGAAGCTTCTCAAAGGGCTTTTTAGACAGGGTTTGCAGTGCAAAGGTAAGTAAATGTCCTTAAGGAATATAAAAGCTACGCATAATAAAGTTAATAAATTAGTGTTTGAGTAGTTACTATGTAGCCTTACTCATGATTTCCTCACTGAACTGTCTAGGTGTAGGAGCATGTACAATCACATTGGATTAAACTGCAGTCAAAATAACAGTGGTTGGTGTTCTGTAGGAGCTGGCTGCACGGTTGCTCATTCTTGCCCTTTGGTGTATGTGCAGTAGCTCACATTTTTCATTCAGGTGTAAATGATCTTGTATTTGGCATATGTGAACCTATGCTTACAGCAGAATAGTTAACATAGTGGACTGTATTGTTATCTTCATTGTTTTCAATCTCCAAAGTCTTATGTGTGATTGAAGCATGTGCCTGAGCCTCAGCAGTTCAGAGTTTTGGGGAAGTTGTAATGGACGTAAAATAAGACGGGCTTATATGAGAATTTGAACCCACATTTTTTCAGTGTGACTGATGTGCTCTCAAGTCTCGTGGCACTGTGTACCTTAGTAGGTGCTGAAGTGAGTCAGGCCCCTTGCGTCAGAGCCTAGATTGCTCGCTCACCTTAGCCAACCTCAGCCTGTAAATACAAAGCATTGTGCATTCTGTGGGGTTGGAATGTTGGCTAATGGATGCTTAAAATCACCTTCCTTCTCTTACAGTAAATAGTAACTGTCATAAAATTAATCAGTATACTTTGTGTTGCTTCTTGGAACCCTTTAAGTTAAAGTGTGATTCTGATACAATTTAACTAAAGCAAAATACCTATGAAGACATCACCTGTTTAGGTTCATTTTGAATCCTGGTGACCTAAGCAGGTGGCCTATTAACCTGATTAAAAAAAAATAAAATTAAAAATTATCTGTAGTTTGGCACTGCTGTGCCTCTGGTTGATTTTTGGATCAGTCTTAAATATTTGCAAGGATATAGACAACCATAGTATATTTTTTGCTTCCTGACTCTTTGCTTTTTCTGGTATGTTAGTAAGTTACAGCTCTTAGTTTAAGTAAAATGTGTTCATAGCCCAAAAGAAAACAGTTCACATGACATCTAATGAAGTGCTGCTTATACATATGAAAGAAGTAAAAAAAAAAATTGAAAAATAGGGAAAGGACTGAAGGAACCCACAGTTGCAAGCTGTCTAGAAGTTGCTTTGAGATGTAAAGAGCAAATACTTTCTAACTTGAAATTGTTGGCTAGGCTTCTCCTGTTTCAATTTTCAATCATCAGTATTGGATATGTAGTCAGTCTCTGAAGCTGCAGCTGATACTCTGCAGCCCAGTCTGCTTCTTTCACTGCAAAAGCAGCTCTGGCTTTGCAGCCGAGCACTTGTGTCTCCTCATCACTCCCCTGGATGAGTTGAGCACCACTTTGGCTGCAGTAGTGCCACTCCACCAGCTACCCTTGGAAATGAATTTTTTTTGCCCTCAGAAACATGCTTCTAACATCTTCATCTTGTCCATTCCACTGACAGGCAGCATGCAGCCAGGCTAGCAGCCCCTCTGGACATATGACTTATATTAATGAAATGATAGGGCTAGGCATCTATAGGCTGGATGGCAAGAAAAAATATAATTGTGTCACAGAAAAAGAAATAATTTGGCTGTATCCCTTTTTTACTTAACAGACTGTAGATTCAACTGTCACAAACGCTGTGCTCCTAAAGTGCCAAATAATTGCCTGGGGGAAGTTGCCATTAATGGAGGTAAGTTGCATTAGCAGTTGTTCCTGTCATTGTTTAAACCATCAATTAAATAAAAGGGAAATGTAAAACTGTGACGTGTACAAACACACATTTTTCCTTTGCTTGGGAGTGGCCTTTCCTCTGCAATATTTCTGTTGTATGTCGAAGATGAAGTGGGAGGAATGCCCCAAGTGGCTCATACACCATCATTTTGGAGTGTGTTCCTTCCAAATAGGTAGCACTGGCAGGCAGGCTGAGCTCTGCCACAGAGGTGATGTCAGCAGCAAAATGGATCTGTGATGAAGCCTGGTAAATGCAGAGTGCCAGAGCAAAGCCAAAAACTACACGTGAGTAGCTGGCTCTCACCTGTCAGATAGAAGCACAAAATCATCTTTTAATGTGAGGGGAGAAAGAAGTGGTCACAGATAATCTTCCTGAGAAGGAAAAACATACCTAGAAGAACTAGGAATGCCCTTCAGGAAGAAATTCCACCACTTACTGATGGCATAAAACTAATCATATCAGTTGCCAGAAATCAAGGCTCGACTATCTGCTGATTTTCCCATGCGTGCACTGCTGGTTTTAAGTATAAGGGTGTATGGGTAGGCTTGACAGACGGTACTGGAGGAAAAAGGAGTGGTTGTAGATGAGTTGTTGATTGCCTTGAAAATGTCACTTCCCTATGTGATAAGGGAATGAGAAGTGTGGTGAAGTGCTCAGTTTCTAATGCATATTACCATGTTAAGTTGTCAGCCTAAACTGCTTCTGAGGGTAAGAAAGTATTACCTTATGATGCGTTCTTTTTCATTTAAATCAGTGGTCTACTTTATTGAACACATCAAGAATTTCCAAAATTAGAAATGCTAGCTAACATTTTTCGTAGTATTTCTCATACTAGTGTTACTGTATCATTATGAAGTTTTTATGTTTAATAGGAAAGTTATTACAGATACTGAGTGTCCCACTTGAAATGTGACAAGGTGCGTAATTTTCTGGAAAGTAGATGTTGTCTTCCTACTGAATGTCCTTTGTGATGCACCTTTCACTGGACTCTTAGAGTCACTGTTATTTTTCTTTTTCTAAATCTTGCACCATTTATACCTCACTTAACCATTAACCATCCCACAACACAACTATTTCTTCAGGAGTGCAAGTAATGTTGCCTATGGAAATTTGTGGTTTGGTTTTCAAAAACTAAAATATACACCATGATATGTTAATTCCATTGATGGCAGTGTAAAATTTTCCCTGAGATTTGCAGTCAGAGAAAGTAACTAAACCTGCTTATAAATGATAAACTTTTTCCTGCATAGATGCAGTTTTAGAGAGGAGGGATTGATCTAAAGTGCTGTGAGAGGACAGGAAGGAAGGTAAACTTCGTTGCTGCACAGCTGAACTAAAAGAACAAAATTTGCATTTTTTTTCCTAATTGCTCCTCCAGATTCCCTCTTTCCATCTGAGGCAGCTGTATTTCATCCCTGCAACACATCCCCTCTGCCTTCTCCCCACTTTTGCTTCACAAGCAACACACTACTTTTGTTTTGACTTCCCTCATTACACATTAATCTGATGCTGGGCTAATGGGAAGTGAGTTTGTCTCAGGAAAGCTTGTGCAAAGTCACTTGCGGTGAGAACACATATTCTGGGCTTAGTCCAAATATATTCCTTGAAGATCACAATCTTAAAATTTATAGAATTTGGCTTTTATACACCAAATAATGTTCATAGTATGGTATACATAGTATCCTCATAGAACTCTGAATTGTTTGCCCTAAATGATTGATAGAGGGTCCTTGAGATTATCAAAGGCAATTACATCCTGTATCTCATTTGTATTTTCACAGTAATTTGGTTCACATTATTTTCAAACTTAATAAACAAAATACAGTATCTGTCATTTTGTCCATCTGCTGTGTGATACATCTTTCCTAAAATAGTAAGTGAAAAAAGAGCTGAAGCAATAAAATTCCAAGTATGGTGTCATTAGTAAGTTCATTATATACTAAATGTAAGGATTTATTTTTAACTGATTGTGGGTTTATTAAAAATAGAGATTTTAAAAGTGTTGTAGGAATAGCAAAGAGAAAGCCTTGCACTTGTGAAGTATCATTCATGACTGAATGACTGGTTCTGCTAGAGATGAAGTGTGTGTCTCTTAATCACACATCAGTAATTTATATCCAAATATCTTAAGATTACTGTGCATGAAAACAAACTTTTCAGCTGTGCACTTCGAATTTCAGTGAAATGCCATCAATTCTAAACATTTTGCTGTCAGACAATTCTATGTGGTTTTTTTTTTTGTGGTTCGTTGCCTACATTGACAGTCAAGAACCTTCCTCCACACAGTTAGGCAGAGGTTGCTAGGAGAAACTATTTGATGTGTTCCATATGATTTAGTCGTACTTCAAATTTCTGAAACACTGCAACATCCCAGAAAAACTAATACTGTCTTTACCCTCTGACTACACTAATGATTTTGTATTCCAGATAAATCCACTCACAAGCAACAATGCAACAAAAAGTTGTTTTGTACTCTGCTCTTGCTTAGGTGTATCTTATTTGGAAACTGGAAAGTTTAATATAATTTAAATATAAGCTAGATGATACTATTAATGCTATGCCATAGTGAAATAGGTTAAATCCTAAGTCTTTGGTTTTGGTGCTCATTTAATATTTATTTTCTAATGGTGGGGAGCATTGTTTCAGTGGTATTGATTATTACGCTGTTTTGTGCAGACTTCACAGCAAACGCTGTTCCTGTGCAAAGGAACATGTAGTTCACGTTAGAGGTAATTGTCTATTCGTATGGTCTAGATGCAGGCTTCCAAAGAGAACTTGAGTTTTTTGGAAGATTAAAATGTGCCAGGATGTTGTAGTTGGAATATTGTATGTTTTCAGATAATAACTTGAGTAATGATATTCCAGACCTTCTTAGTCCTGGAGCTGAGTCTGATGTGGTCATGGAAGAAGGGAGTGATGACAATGACAGTGAAAGGAACAGTGGCTTTATAGATGACATGGAAGAATCTATGGTTCATGATTCAGAGATGTCAATGACAGGATGCCATAGTGACAATGGAGAAATGCAGGATGCTGATCTGGATCATGATGAGCCTAACAGGATGATCAGGTGAGCTGGGGAGTGAGTGTAGCTTCCACCTTCCTTTGTATTATTTGTATTATTTGTAAGTACCATGTCTAGGGCTCAAGGGGGAATCTATATGGGCACTATTATCACTCATTTAGAATGGAGAATGCTGGTGAAATGTTGTGGTTTTGAAATTGCAGTGAGAATACTTCACTGATTATATGCATTACTAATTTAAGACAAGCTTGAAAATTATTGTCACATTGAAGTAGCAATTGAAAACTGATGCACAAGTAGTTCTTATGGGTCTGTTCTCTTATGAAAATGATGTGAAGCTATTTGTGCATAAGCAATAGTAAACTATTTATTTATAAATTTACTTGTTACTTATTTTTCAAGGCATCTTTTCACTGGCTTAACAGTGCAATGCCTGGTCATTTAAATAAATAAACAAAATATGCAAGTGGCCATGGTATAATCAGGTCTAGATTAATTGTTTGTATTTTTAGTTGCCTTTAAAAAAGGGAAGTTTGACAAACTTAAAGTAGTAATTTGAAGCAAGTTACAAAATAGATCAGTGCTTTAAAATGACTATCCAGGAAGGAAAACAGGAGCTGAGTTGTGCAACATACCTCAGAAGTGTATTAAGAGAAGAAACAGTATTCACTTATTATAACTGTCTGAATAGTAGGAGAAAAGTAGGGATTATTCATTATCAGGGAACCTAAAATGAATTAAGGTAATTTAAGTTGTAATTTCCTTGATGCAAGGATCTATACCTTTAAGAATTATAGAACATTTTTCTTTCACAGGTCTGTTTGACCTGCTGTTTTCTCTTTTGTTTTGCTTGTTGGGAGTCTGTCAGTAATATGTTCTCCCTATTTGTGTGTTACTGTTATACACCTGTTGCACTAATAGAAAGCAATACATTTCAACAGTATGCAGTTTTACTTCATACACTGGTGAGCTACTGTCATATTTATCTATATGTTATACATGATGTATAGACACTTTGTATCATTGGAATATGAGCCTGTTCTTAGATCATGAAATAATTATCACAGAATATTTTAAATTTCCAGGTTTTATTAAGTAGACAGCATTGCAAGTTTTCAAAATAAAAATACCCAATTGTACTAATAAAAACATTTATAACTAAGATACATGTTTTGTTTGTTTAAGGGACATGCCTGTATTTCCAGTAATACCTCCTCTCAGTTATTTCTAAGGGCAGTTTCTGTATCCGTGGATATTTTTTAAGTGATCTATAAAAGGAAAATAAAAAGTAAACCTTTTATTAGTACAGACAAGAATAGCTAAATAGGAACTGCAGATTGTTTGATCACTTTTAATCAGAAAAGATATGTTAACTATATGTTACATACTTAATTAAACTTTCAGACAGCCCTTTTTGCATTTTGATGGGAAACTACCAATGCATAAAACTTATTTCCAGAACGCATTACAGTGAAGCAGGGCCATCTGCAGACATCTACAGTCACAACAACTTTGGGAACTTAACATAGAATTCTTTTCTTAAACAATATTAGCCCCTTTTTGTTGGAGTTGTTGCACCAATAACTTTGCTAGCAGGGCAGAATACACGAGCAGTGTTGTGCTCTGTTTTCACATAAAATGCAGCATCAATGTTTTAAGTTCTGCCAGAAATAACTAAGCATTCATATTCAGGATTGATGTGGATTGAGTCCATATTCCATTACACAAAATGTGGTTTAGAAATTGTTCACTCTAACAGCAAGGAAGATGGGCTAGGATGCCTCCGGTCCCTACCAGATTTTATCTGCTGGTGCTGTCAGGCATTCCGTCACGTTCCCACGCCTTCCCAACTTCTGTGTGTCAGCTGAGTGGTGGAAAGTTGCCATGTGCGTACCCCACAAGGCAGTAAGGTTTCACCTTAAGTCTTTGAAGGGAAAATAGCTTAAACCTCTTTCTCAGAGAGGTTCTAGCACATTGTCTGCTGTGCCTGGCCAGGGTGTGTGCAGCTGGGCAGCCAACACGTCTTGTACTCTGTGAAGTGTCATCACTCCATTGTGTGTTTGAACCCAAGCAGGATCACAGGACAATAATCTGATGGACAGCATTTACTTAGGTTATGAGAGATTCAAGATCAAGTACTGGTCTGAATCATACATAGCACAAGCTTGAGCAATGGCTCCCACAGCCTAGCTGAGGCCCTAGTCATTCGCCCATTTTCTTAGCTCATCTTTAGAAATATTTTTGGAAGAGTGTGTGTAAGATTTCAGAAGGTCTCTGACATTTTCATGGAAAAAAGATATTACAGTCTTTTTTCTTTGTTATCTCGAGATACTTGGAATAACAAAACAAAATAATGTGCAAACAAGGTCTGCTAGCAATGATAAAAATAAATGTGGATTTTTTTTTTGGTGTGTGTATACATATATTCTGATTTTAAAGATTTTTTTTTCTTTTTGTCCAAAGTTATCTTCTTTTTAAAAGCCTTTAATGATTTATTCTTAAAGCCCTTCAACCAGCAACAATATTCCATTAATGAGAGTGGTTCAATCTGTGAAGCACACGAAAAGGAGAAGTAGCACAGTAATGAAGGAGGGTTGGATGGTTCACTATACAAGCAAGGACACACTGGTAAGAATTGCTATGGAAGACCTGTCTTCCAGTACATATTATATTATAGTTTAGAATCAAATTCTAACAATACTCTGATAATTTACAGTCACTCATGTAAGGCATTTTTTGAGATTTTTGTGATTCCTAAAGTCCCAATTCTTATCATAACTAAGACTGGCACTGCTTGTAAGAACAGGAGACAATTAAAACACACAAAAACCATCTAATTATATCTGTTGCTTTATCATAGGCAGCAAAATGTAAAGTCATTCTGAAGGAAGTGAAATATAATGTTAAGGGGTTCTGTAATGTAGCTTTACCTTCCCGCTGTACTGTCCCCTATACCTTACTGCCACTTGAGTTGAGACTTGTAAAGTAGATTTAGTGCAGAAAAAAGTTATTTTCATTCCAACCTGTAGTGCAGAAAAAAGTTATTTTCATTCCAACCTGTTAAAACATGAATAAAGCCTTCAGTATGTGATCTTCAAAAGTGAACTGAGGTGTTCTAAGGGATACAAAAAGAAATTTTAATTGCTTTAGGAATATATATCTCAACAAACTGTGCTGACTGTAATGCAGACATTGAAATGACATTTTAAAATTGTAAATTTTTTAACAATTTTAACAGAGCTATTACTGAAACAGCAGAGCAAATAAGAGCTCATAAATCCTAAATTCAATTATAAAGTCTTCTTTAAAATCTTGTAATAGTGAATGGATCTTTATTGTTCACAGTACATCTCTTCAAACTAAAGAAACATTTTGGGAATGGTACTTGTGAGAAATGAACATTTCATTAATTTACTTGGAAAATGCTAGAACTATTTTTCACTTGTTTTTCTTTGCAGAGAAAACGGCACTACTGGAGGCTGGACAGCAAATGCATTACTCTTTTTCAAAATGATACTGGAAGCAAATATTACAAAGTAAGGAATATTTTTCAATCTCTTCTTATACCAACAGAATATAAGGACTAAATTACTAGATTGATGCTTACCAAAAGTACAGGAATAGTATAATTTTGATATAGGTTTTGTTTTTAGTTTGTTTCTTTTTTTCATTATTTAAGCTGCATATGTGTGTTCTGCTTTTCACAAACAAGTTTCTGATCAGAAAGGTGTCAGCTAACAAGGACCTATAAAATGTGTGTTGTGCAAGTGAAAAATTTTTATATGAGAAGTCAACAGGATTTTATTTTCTAATGGACTTCTCTTGATATATGGATGGTCCTACTTTTTTTCTGAAGGAACCTCACTACTCTCTTTGATAAGTTGAGTTAAATAATTAAAGTTCTATTTAGTCTTGGACAGAAACATTTAATATTTTACCATCAACAGTCCTCTGTGTCATGGAGTTTCAGGTTACAAGAGCCTTTTTGTTTGCACAAGAAGCATGTGGCAAAAAGCAACAGCTGATAACATAAACTAGTTAAATAAAGTTCATGCTTAAGCTTTGTATGTTGATAATATTTACACAGAAAGTAAAATACTCTTTTCATTTTAGGAAATCCCATTGTCTGAAATTTTGTCTCTGGAACCTGCAAAAACTTTCACTTTGCTTCCTCAAGGAGCCAATCCTCATTGTTTTGAAATAAGCACAGCAAATATAGTCTATTATGTTGGGGAAAACATAGACAACCTCTCAAGCGTTCCGCTGAATAACGGTGTTATCAGCAGCGGTGTTGGCATCGATGTGGCACGGATGTGGGAGATGGCCATCCAGCACGCCCTGATGCCTGTCATCCCCAAAGGGGCATCCACTGGCTCAGGACCCAGCCTGCACAGTAAGTCTGTTCATTTCCTCCATGTCACAGAAGTGAAATCACATCACAGATGACATTGCTCAGTCTTCTGCGCACATCGAAAGGATATATTGCACAGCTGGTAAAGACTATTCTGTCATGGCTTATCACTCATCTTCCATATTATTTTAAACACCACAGTTTCTCATCCATGTGTTTTCAGTTTATGGTAGGACATCTGTATTAATATACAAGAGGCAGATTTTTTAGTGAGCAAATAGTTATGAAATTAGTAAGGATTCTAATTCAAATTTGTGTTGCTGCTGTGAGAAATAGCCTCCTTGTGCAGAGGGATTGAGTTTTCTGAGTTCCAGTTTGGAACTGATGGATTTTTTTTCCCATCCTGAGTGTAATTTATGTTTCTAGCTGTCTGCAGAAGCAGCTCTTCACTCTTTGGGTCACTGCAGCATAGATTATATGATCCCTTTCATCATATTTGGCTGTACAGCTGCCTCAGACACTGTCCCATGCTGAGATGAAAAGAGCTCAAGTGTGAAGAACAGCTATTCTAAGCACAACAAGGCGTGTGTGTTATCCAGGACCAAAAGGAGTGAATATATCTTTGCATCCAATTTACATACCTTTGTGTAATTCCCTAGAAAAGGTGACAGTTTATGTAAACCAAATATGAGACCTGTTTAAATCTAGCTTGGGTACTGATAATAAAGAAGCACAGAGCAAACAATTCCCCATTACTAGGCATGTGCTGCTGTAGTTGCTCTGTATTTCTATTCAGCCTAGTCGGTGTAGAGAGAATTTGGATATGTCTACACAATTTGGATTAGACCTTTTCTTGCAATATACACCCACTTTAGCACTTGACATCTGGATGCTATTAATGCAGCCCAAAATGCTAATGAGACCACAAGCCCTTCAGAAACCAAATAATACAACAGGCTGTGGCATTGCATCTTCAGGCACAAAAGCTCACATATCAGATTAGATCAGCAACGTCCTTTGCTTTCTCAACTGGGATCCTGTATAAAATAGTGTCAAATTCTGGATGTCATTTCCATCAGACTAGTTGCCTAGTGCCCCTGGTTTGAGTCCAGTGTAGCTGAACAAATCACCTAAAGTGCTGGACTGGGCATGACAGCTGTCTTCTCTCCCTCTTGGGAAGTTTGAAAAATTTCTTTACAAGTTAATATAGTTATCTTTGGGTTATATGTGCAAAAATTAATGTCATCTGAGACCTTTAGAACAATTTCCTGTGGAGGATGGGAATGATAGCAACCTTTTTTCTTTTGTTCAAGATCTAAGACTTGTCCATGTCTTTGTCCATATTTTTTTTCATGTAAACACTGCAGTACATATATTTGAAAACAAATTGGTAATGATAAAAAGCCTCTCCATAACTGAAACATTCTATGTCAAAAGCAGTCTTCCTAAGGAAAGAGAATAAGCCAGAGGTGAAGCAGAAATTACTCATGTTACTTACTGCATCTAGGATTGGTGCTGATGGATAGTAGCAAGTGTCTTCAGTGCATAATACAGGCCTTATAGTAAGGGATATTTGTTTCAAAATTTTTACTTAAACAAATGGGAAGTCAGCATGAATGGGATTCTGTGCAGAAGTAGGAAACAGAAGTGGCAATATTCCAAAGAGCATTCTTTCCTTCCCAAAGTATTGTCTTTGTGTAATGCAGTTAGCATTTGGCATAGTCTGAATTTTTGCTGAGCCCCTCAGTAAGCTTGCAATTCAAAATGCTTCGGACATCCTTATGACATCCTAAGCTCTGAACTGACAGAAGATGGATCTGGTGTTTGTTGTATTAAAACACAAGCGCAATATTTTGTTTCCATTATGTCTGTTCTATTTTTTAAATTGTAATAATATCTGTTAAACCAATTGAAATGTGTATTGCTTGTAACAGTATGCAGTCTAATTTGAATGTGTACTTGCCTTCATCTGAATAGCATCAAATATGTTGTAGGTGACTAAATAAATCAAAATTACTATTAAATCTGCTAAATAAAACCAGTTTAGTTGCAGTTGTTACTTACAAGAGGTACAAAGCCTCAAAACAGCGTGGAAAAGAGCAGTAAGAAGCTTATAAATGGGAATTATGAGATTTCACTATTAAAAAATTAATAATGAATTGTATAATTCTGTTTTTTTCCATACACTGCAAAACTGTTGTTCAATTCATGTGTTCGTGGGCTGGTATAATTTAGTATTAGCTGGTAGACAAACAAGCTGATGTAATTGGTCCAATTTCTGGAGCTGTCAGTAGATACTGATGTAATGTGAATGTCATTTCCTATTACTACATGTTTGAACTAAAAGCACAGCAATCTAAAGTATATTTTGCTTTCTTCCCCAGGGGATATATCCATCAGTATTTCTGTGTCAAACTGCCAAGTCCAAGAAAATGTGGTGAGTGTTCTCTGGATGCTGGTGCTAGACATGCTATGATTAAGCTTGCAAAGTCATTGATCTGTTTTTCAAGAGGAGTGTTAGAGGAGATCCCATCAGCCATTTCTCACTTACTATGTAGAAATTAACAAACAATTAGCTTTTTTAACTTTTGACAAAAACCATCTTTATGGCACCTTTTCTTGAGATGGAAGAACTATGTATGGGTAATTTCAGAGACATTAACTGTGGGTCTGTGTAGGGTGTTAATTACCAAATAGAAAAACGAGGTGTAGAAATTACTAGTTCATGGAATTTGTCAGCTGAACTTTGTAAAACTGACCACAAGCCTTGATAAATATACCATTTCCTGTCCTCTCTGAGAGATCAGATATTCTCTGTTGTACGAAGATGAATCTCTATCCAAAGGAAGAGTTGTATATATAATTGCACACACATAGAGAATTCTGGGTTTCTTTGACTCTAGGACAGTTAGACATAGGTCACGTGGTCCAGTTAAACAGTCACATTGCTTGCTTTCAGTCTCATGGCAGAGGGAAAAAATAGATACTCCCTGCAGCCAGCTAAAGCTTTGGGACAGCTCTGGTAGCTGTCAGAAAAAGATTGCCTGCTAGGGATGTGTCCATTTGTTTCCTAACAAAAAGTAAGACAGCCTTTATTATAAATTAGGGATTCTTATTATGAATTAGGCTGGTTAAGTATCAGGAAAATAAAAGTGAGCCACAAGATTTGATGTTTGTTTGAATCTCCCAAATGAATCTGCTAACAGCTTGTGCTTTAGCCTGTGTTACAGCACTGAGAAATAGTGAGACATGAGTCTGCCTCTCTGGCACAAATGGAATATTTTACCCCTCTCAGTGAACCTGTTGAAGATTCATCAGCTTTTACAGCAATTACAGTTAATATGGCTTGTAAGAAAACACACCTGAACTTTTTGGCAGATAATATGTTTTAAAATGTACTGTACTAAAAGTATGCTGCTTCCCACTAGAAAAAGCAAATGCAATACAAATTTTCTTTCCATATCCTTAGGGCTTAATATCTGTTATGTTTATATAAACAGGATATTAGCACTGTATACCAAATCTTCCCAGATGAAGTATTGGGTTCAGGACAGTTTGGAATTGTTTATGGAGGTAAGGCTTTGGTGTGTTGTACAATTGTGCTTAAGATAAAAATTTTCTTGAATGGGGAAAGTATTTGGACTCTGAAATATTTTGTTGCAGAAATTAGCTGTCTGTTGTTTCATTTAAGTACTATACATTCACCAAAATATATGTTTATGTTTCGTGTTGAGGAAGTCATTTTGTAGATTGAAGTTTTCTGCACAGTAGTGGCTCAGTGTATGTCAATAGCTTCATATTCTCTGTAAGTTCTAATAAAGGAAGCCCTGAAGTGCAGAATACTGTTCTTTCTGAGAACTTCAGTGAATGAAAAAAATATTATTCTTCTTTCTATTTTTCTTCACATATTCCAGTGAGGCATTTTTAATTGTTTTTTTCAGTAGTTTGTTAGAATTTTTTCCCTTTCTATTTTTTTATTAATTTCTCCTCCTTCTTTTCCCCTTTTTTCAGCAGTTTTTTGGGGGTGTATTTAGATACAGCTGTTGTCTGAGACAATGTGAAGTGAGAACTAACAAAAATTTCTCACTGAGCTCTCCCTGATTCTCTGATAAACCTGGGACATGCACTTACATGCCTAAAGGCTATCACATATTCCATTATTTGCTACTCTGGCAACCAGAGAAGGACTAAGCCTACAACCAGCCACTTGCAGAGAATGCAGCTTATATATAGAAAAGAAAATTAACTTTGCATCTATGTGGTTGAAATGTAGAGCAGATTTTATTAGATGTATGTTTCTTAGGTGTTTAAATGGCTTTGTAAAGCGATAGTAAGAAAAGTTCTGTTTTCAA
This sequence comes from Origma solitaria, assembly GCA_013397895.1. Taxonomy (NCBI): domain Eukaryota; kingdom Metazoa; phylum Chordata; class Aves; order Passeriformes; family Acanthizidae; genus Origma; species Origma solitaria. The sequence continues at coordinate 2,382,050 of VZRL01003083.1, forward strand.
AGGGTAGAAAGAAGAGAAATGACAGAAAACTTATAATGTTTTAGCTGCAAACTGGATCTGACAATTACTTATGGGCATTTGTACAACCCATGAAAGGGGAACTCTTTTCCTAATTAATCATGTTAATTGGTAGCTTTTGTTTATTTAATGCAGGAAAACATCGCAAAACTGGAAGAGATGTTGCCATTAAAATAATTGATAAACTAAGATTTCCAACTAAACAGGAAAGTCAACTTCGTAATGAAGTTGCCATTCTACAGGTATATTTCTGTTCTTTTTTACTGTATTGGCCCCATTATTTATTACTATAAATACTGGATAATATTATAATTAATTTAATTGATAATCACTAGTGTTTTTGCAAAAATACTAATATTTTTGCTGCTTATTCTCCGTAAAGAGCCAAGAACAAATGTATTGGCAATGTCACACTAGGAGTTACGATTTCTGCAGTTTTAAGCACCAAGCACAATAAGGAAATTGTATGTTTGTTAAAGTAGTTTGAAATTCATACATTTTCATGTACTGCCCCTAGAAATTTCTTCCCTGTTGCCTACATGTTTAAATTATGAAATACTGAAACATTGTCTGGATTAGATGGGGGTCTGAAGTCTGGATATATAAAAGCTACTGATCATATTGAGAAATCTATTGCTGTATTTATCTTTAATAGAACCTTCATCATCCTGGGGTTGTAAATCTGGAGTGTATGTTTGAGACACCAGAAAGAGTCTTTGTTGTTATGGAAAAACTCCATGGAGATATGCTGGAGATGATCTTGTCAAGTGAAAAGGGCAGATTGCCTGAGAGAATAACAAAGTTTTTAATTACTCAGGTAAGAAATTAATTATAGACCTAGAAGGAGATTTGAGGTCAATTATTGTCACTGTTTCTTATGTTTTCATTTTCACTTAATTTACCTGTTTGGTTTATGAAAGTCTGAGTAAAACAGGAGTGGTAAAACAGCTTTCTATACATTAATGTACATTATCTGATAGAGAGTAAACCATTAAGAGGACCTAAAACTAGACACATGCAGAGCTGTTGGCTGCTGGATGGAGGGGACATCAAACTACAGTTTCTCATATGCTGGAAGAATTGAGAACAAAAAAGCAAACTGTTGAACTACAAAAAGAAATTTGAGCCTCGTGAACTGCCCATCCCAAACCATTGCAGTTCATACTATGCACTGTTACACTTATTTTCTGTGCTGAGATTGATACTTAGTGCTACCTGTGTTTGAGGCTGGCTTCCTTCACGACTTCTGTTAACAATTTGATCTGGGGTTTATTTGAGCCTCCTGTTGTTATATTCCTGGAATATTATCATACTGCTTCTTTCGCTGCCTGAAATACATGTTTAAATTTAGATATACAAATCAGTAGTGAGCTACCTCACAGTCAGAGCAGCTCATGTTTCAGCAGTCAGGAAAAAAGAAAGGAGCAGGAACCACCGTTACTTCATTTGAAGATTTCATGTACAAAAACGTAAACAAATACTTAGAACCCAGTTTTTAAAAAATGTTTATAATGTAAATTCTTGGAGAGGGAAAAATCATATTCAGTGCAGTGAAACATCAAGAAAACTTGATGAACAGCATTTTATTTTTTGTTGGGTTTTTCTTTTTCATTGTTGACATTCTTGTAACAGGTACATTCTTGTTGGATTGTTTTTCTTCACACTGGTCCTTGCTTCTCTGGTCGCTGATTCTGTTCAAACAATATAAACCAAACAACCATTATTTGATTTGTTTATTCACAGATCCTTGTTGCTTTAAGACACCTTCATTTTAAAAATATTGTTCATTGTGACCTCAAACCGGAAAATGTATTATTGGCATCAGCAGATCCTTTCCCACAGGCAAGTAGAAAATGCCCTTTCTTAAGATAAATTGTTCAAATTAATAAGTGTCAGTAGTGTTTATTTTATGTATAAATGATTAGTGACGTGTCTACACAGAATTTTTATATAAGAAGAAACTGATAACATATTCAAACTACTTTACAAAGAAGTCATGTTTGAAAATCTTGGATTTTTGTCATTTGTCTAAAATATTGAACTAGATTTTCAAGTGTGGCATATAGCTACTTGTGTGATCCTTTCTAATTTGCTCACCATTACAGCACAAATTACTTAGCTGGTTGATTTGCTCCAGAAAGAAAGTTATTTTTCAGAATGTTTGGGTAGGGCTCATGCAGAATAAGAGCTTCTTTAATTTTATGAATTTAATGCCAGGTAGATTGCAGGATATTTAAATATTCTTTCTGACTGGTCATATTTCTCATTAAAAGGTATTTTTATCAGCTTCTGTTACCTTCAATCTGAAGAGTTCATCTATAATCTCCTTCAATTGCCCATATTCAAAAGGACTACTATTGATAATTTTTAAATAATATCAATATCAATAATTGTAAGAGAGGGATCTATACCGAGTTGTTGTAAGTGAGAATTTTCAAGTAGCTAAATCTGTCACTTTGTAGAACTCAGACAAGGAGGTTTCAGAGAGGCAGAGTATAACTAGGTCCACAATAAAATAAAGTGGAAGTTTAAGAACTAAATTTTGTCAACTTGCTTGTTTTAGGAAAAAGCCATGGGTAAAACAATTTTTTCATTTGCTGTGTTCTTATGCTGTGAATGAATAAGTATTACTTTATATTACTACTTTCATCAGGAACTGGAGCTGTTGAGCCTATCAAAAACTGTTTTATTCATGGAATAAAGGAATAGAAGAGATACTATGGACTGGTAACCTGTCTACTGTTTCAGTGGAATAAGAGTATTCCTCTTAGAGAGCAGTTTAAAAAAGAGTATCCTTAAAGAACAATAGAGATGCATCTTACAACTAATTGATGATACAAGTTTCTCAAGTATGTATTTGATAATAAAAATAATGTATGTCTTACTATAGCATTTTTCATTAAACAGGTAAAACTTTGTGATTTTGGCTTTGCCCGAATCATTGGAGAGAAATCATTTAGGCGTTCAGTTGTAGGAACACCAGCCTACCTTGCTCCAGAGGTTCTGAGAAACAAAGGCTATAACAGATCTCTGGATATGTGGTCAGTGGGTGTCATCATTTATGTAAGCCTCAGTGGTACCTTTCCATTCAATGAAGATGAAGATATACATGACCAGATCCAGAATGCTGCTTTCATGTATCCACCTAATCCATGGAAGGAAATTTCTCTTGAAGGTAATACCTGTTTGTGGCTGTTCTTAGATAAATGCTAGAAAGAGTAGATGTATTTTGCTTTATATTTTCTTCCTGTACATAACAGCATTAAAAAAAAAAAATCTGAGTTACTGTAATGTAGTGTGTCTGCTTTGTGCTATCAGCTGCTTTAGACATTTCCTACAGAGCACATATAGACTACATATGGCATAATCTTCTAGCATGGGATCTCTCCAGGAGGTGTTAATGGAGGCACATAACCACCTACAGATGAGATTGCTATGGAGTCTGTGGGGAACTTCAGCTGCTGGAATTGGTCTTGGGTAGATTTATTAATGTACCTCATCCTTCAGCTCTATTGTATCTGCAGTCTGTTTCTTGTTCGACTTGTTCCAGTAATTTAATTTGGTTTCAATAGGATGCTGTACTCTGATATCATTGTGTGGAGAAGATAAAACTGAACAATTCCAAGTAGATGAGATTTCAGGAACAGTGTGAGAAAATGTCATACAAGAAACTTTATGCATGGGGAGAAGGCTTGGAGATAACTGTGAGACCTTTGAAACTTGAGTTCTGGTCAATGGCATCAAAGACTTCTGATAAAAACTTAAAGAACAACGTGAATAGTTCACTAGGAACATCTTTAAAGAAAGTAAATTAGTTCTGTTGAAGACGTCTCTAAACACACTAAGTATGGCATTTAATGAAATTGGCACTTGTGGTTTCACCAACATTTTTACATACATAACATTTTCAGGCAACTTGATTTTCTTCGGGATTTTTTTTTTTAGTCCAGAATTTTTGCAGGATTGCTTCATAAGTCTTAAAGCAAAGAACCATTATAAGCATCAGATTCTTATATCTTTTTCTAAATTTTAATATGTGCCAAATTGAATTACAATACTAGCATTTACAATTTCTGGTATTTACAGTAGTTTTTCTGGTTTTCAGGTGATATGTTTAATGTACCTGTTAAACATAGTTTAGAGCAGTGTGCCTAATGCTTACTAAAATATATATTACAGCCATGTAAGAGTCTCTTTTGAAAATGCTCTGAAAGCATTGTTTGTTATTTTATCTCAGTGGCAGATGAAGTTTGAAATCTGTTGGAGAAAAAAAAAAGCTATAAATCTGCACAATTACACACTGAAGTTCTCCTGAACCTCCACACACTTTGATATGTAAGCTGACAGAATCTGTTGGCAGCAGTGCTTTATCTGTCGCTAGAGATAAGCAAACAGCAATCAACACAGGGGAAGCTGCAAGAAATTGTCTCCCACAAGTTTCTGCTGTGGCAGACAGAAGATCAATTTTTGCACTCAGAGGTGAACATTCAGTGGAGCACCTACAGAAAACTCACCTACTTGGGTGTTATCTCTCCGTTTGTAGAATCGCAGCCTTCATTAGGAGCTGACGGATACCAGGCTGCAAGCATGCAAAAGGGAGGGAAAAACATTTTAACAAATTACTAAGTTAAAATCTGCTTATACATTGGGATTTTATTGCATATTTAAGTCGCTAGCTGATGAACCACTCTGTTGTGCTAAATGAAAACCTGGAATGTCTGAAGAGATTCCATTATGTCTAACATAGGCAGTTGAAATCTGGATCTCCATCCAAGTATTACTTGATAAGGCTGAATTTTAGAGCTCAAGTTTGAACTCAAATTCCAGATTACTTAGGGAAAATAAAGGGATGATTTTCCCACATCCTGCTCCACTCTCCTGCACAGCTTTGTAAGAGAGCAGGCGCTGGGCCCTGTGGACCTCCTGGCTCCATCCAGTTTCTATGACCTCTGACAATGTAGCATGGTTAAAATGCAAACCTGCAGTCGGTGTCTCAACACATCTAATCTGGATTACAATTCTGAATAGTGCCATGTTCATTAATGCTGCAAATGATTGAAATATTTAGGGGAGAAACACAGATAATTTGAAAGGTTTTATGAAGGAACTTCTGCATGCCTATTGCAATGATTGGTGCTAGGGAAAGTCGAAGAGCAGCTAAACCTTTTGTGTCTTGTCCATGATTATTGCTGTGACTCAGAGAGCCAAATGTGTAAAATTTCTTGCAACTGTAGCTATTTTAGTGCTCTCTGCAGACCATTGCTCATTTAAAAAGTTTAAGAATAGCGAAATGTAGTTATTGCCATCTTCTATTTTTATTGTAATCAGAGAGGAAAAAACACTATTTCTTTTAATATAGTGCAGAAATTAGAGTAAACGATGCTATGTTTATCATCACTTTGGTTTTAGTGTACACTAGATGCTTTTTCTGATATTTGCTAAAAAACAGCATGTTAATTTGTGAGCTGGAAGGCAGAGGGTAGTAAAACTTTAAAAGGAAAAAAATTAGACTGATCATACGTAAACAATGTGTCTGGAAAAGCAACAACAGTGGGAAAGTAGACTAAATGTTCCTATTATATGTTACTTAGTCAATTACTGGTCTTCAGGTAAAACTGGCTTTTAAAATTTTTAATTGCACTGATGAGGTGATAGATTCATTAAAAACACATGACCCATAACAGTTTAAACTGCATGGCAATATAAATAATATACTTTAAATCTAACAGATTCAGAGGAAAAGCACATGCAGATAAGTTGTGTTTTGGAGGGAAAGTGTGTCATATTGTGCAATATTGTGGTCTGTGTTAGTTTATTTTCTTGATAGTTACTTTTTCTGTAGCGTTTTCTAGCAATTCTTAAAATAAAAATCTGCCGTCACAAGCCAAGAAAGAAGACAGAATCTATTTGAGAATAATATTTTTTGAGTGCCTAATGTTTTTAAGTCACCGTCAACAGTTCTGTCTTCTCTGCCAATCATTTATGTGGTCTCGTCATTGACTGAGTCTTCTCTTTCCATAATGTGTCTGTCTGATGCCATAACTCCTGGATTAATTTCATCAACTCTTCCTGCTGAGAAATCTAGCTTTTTTGTGTCATGATTTGTCCTTCCTTTTCACCATTAAAATGTAACTTATATCAATTAAGACCTTGCAATTTTGTAGGTCTCAGATTTCTCCTTAGGGAATTCTGATTTTTACCTAAGTGGCTTCATTTTTGCATCTTTTTTGATTAAATTCACCCTTTTGAAAGGGCACATCCCAAAACTGGAGTCTGGTTTTGGATGTCTAAATAGAATTGTAAGACATTACTGGACAGAGGTAATTTTTGTGGTAGACTTTGGGTATATTTTAGAAAACCAGGTTTTGTCACAGCCTTTCAGCATTCCATTGCCCAGTCTGCTATTTCTGCTCTGTCTTCAATGTTTGTCAAGCCAGGCTACATTTCCAAATTCACTGAATTGCTGTATGACAACTTGAACTTAATTTAGTCTTCGTTGTGGCATTTTGCTAGATATTGATATAGAGGAATCTACTTGCAGAATTCTTATCTATTTTATAGCTGTGAATTTCACATCTCTCAAACATGGAACCTGTTTTCAATAGCTTTACTATTTGTTTCCAACTTTGACCTTCCAGTCTACCAAATTTGCATAATCTCAAAAGATTTATTTTGACTTTTTTCATCAGCTACCGCCAACACAGCCATTACTACTAGCCTGATGAGCTGTGTGATGTGCACATCATCGATTAGGTGCTTCACATTGAGAAACAATGCAGTTCCTTTCATGCATTAAATGTGACCATGGTGTCCCTGTTACAATATTTTGTAGTCATAAATAAATATCATGGCTGCCTTCAAGCCAGTATTCATTTACCCTTGTTACAACATAATGTGAATAGAAACTCTGAGTGTTTCACACGTTAATGAGAAAGTCACATGAATGAGCGAGCATTGAGTATGGGGAGGTCAATACATGTTATAGCTCAAAGATGCTCTGTGCCTCTGTAAATGTTTAGCTAGCTGTTGAAACTGAGGTCTTGGCTCTACTTACACATTTGCTAGGATAAATTAGTATTAGGAAACCTCTCCTGTAAGGCAGAAGCTTAGAATTGCCAAGGATTTCTTTTGAGAGTACAGCTGATTCGATGTCCCTGAAAATCTCAGCCAGCTGAAGATCATTTTATGCTAAAACAACTGCATGTACACTAGAGCACTTGTCAACAAAGCTGTATTGACCAGCAGCAGGAAAGTGATTTATGTGTATGAAAAATTATACCTCTATTCAATAAACCTATTCTTAGAAAAATCCAGAGCCTTAGAAGTCCTGGGCCTCCTATATGAGTGGCAGCAGCTTAAACTTTTACAAATGATGGCAGTAAGAGTAGGTAATATTATATGTGTACTTTAAAAATTCTGAACAAATTATACGTTTATCATTAATTTAGTACTGTGTTTTATTATATATATCCTTAAGGTGATTTCTTGTTTATAAATCACATAAAAAGTTTAAGTATGTAGGGAAGGATTAAATGAATGATATGTTCATAATTGGATTTTCAGATATTTTGTAAACTTTTGCATTTATGTGTGGGACATATCCTAATTGAGTTAAAGCAGTCATTCCTATGAAAAGTAATTATTGTGCTAATTTGATACTTAGAGTGAAAATTGTGACATTGTCTTTACTACAATTAATTATTTGTCGTATTAATAAACTTCCATAAGCAGTTTAGAATAATGAACCTCCTGACTGTAAAGATTCTTTCCAGTGAATTGAAACTGAAGAGCCATCTTTCCTAAAATCAAAGGGATACAGAAAAGTTTGCATTTGTGTCTTTCTGTTGGGGATTCTGCGGAATGATCACCTATCTAAAATAGCAGTACTCATTCTATTGGAGTAGTTGGAGTTTTATTCCCTTTAACAAAGTCTCCAGCTCCTGGAACTTGATAAGCCCTCAGGTGGCTGCTTACACTACCCTTAAGTCATGGAAGGTAAACAGGACCCATAAAAGTGTTAGAAAAACAGTTCCATAATCCTCTCAGAACTTTCATTCAGGTTGCCCTCTTGGTGATAACTTGTTGTGTTCCCATAGATGGTGTGCAGCCCATGGGTGGTCTTTCTTATTGCTCTGAATTTATTTAATTATTGATTTTACAGAGGAATACCATAAAATTTTATAAAGCTCCTAAAATGTATGACAAAAATAACTTTAAAAACTGATTTAAAAAAAAAAATCTGTGAAAATGCATAAAATTACTTTAAAATACAGTGTAGTTGCTACCCTCTCATCAAAATTGCTTTATCTTCCTAGACAGAATATTTAATTTTGTAACAGATGATGCCCATATTTAGTCCCCTGAAGTTGTATGTCTAAAATAAATATTAACGCCTTCCAAATTTGTACCTCCAATGTTTTTAAGCTGTACAACTCAAAGTTTAATCATTAAACAATTATGCGAATTTTTAAATTAGATTCAGAAATTGAGTCAACATGAATCTTACTATTCATTCATTTTGCATGAACTGAAGCCAGACTAAACTTTGTAAGATAGTGGCTGTCAGGACACGATCAGAACAGGGTGGGTTTTTTGTGAGTTGAAACAGAGAGAAAAACCAGGAACTTGCCACTTGTCTTTTAAGTATTTTAATTACAGCGCTCACAATGCCAGTATTAAACTTCCTAGCTTCTTCTTTGCTTTACACAGCACTGTTCTTTTCTTGCCTTGCCTGTGTGTATCACTTGCATCTTGGCTTCTGATACTCAGACAGAACCCTTATGCTTGAGAACTGGCATTTCTTGAATTGCATGATTTCCTAGTAAAAGTAGGAAAGACTCTTTGCTGTTGAAACTCATGTTTTATTTCTTTCTTCACCTAAGTTTTAAAACTGAGTAATAAAGCAAATGAAATTGTATCAGATAGTTTGAGTTTCTACTTCATGTGTACTTCTAGTAGTCATGTTGTATTTCTGCTTATTTATTTATTTCTGCTTATTTATTAAGAGGCCAGTGATAGGCAAAAATTTCCTGTCCAAAAGAATCCTAGATAAAGAACTAAAAACAAACAGCAAAACTTGTTACAGAGACAGCTGTAGTCCAGAGGTGAAACAAGCAGACTATCTGTGTAAACTGTTCCAGGAACAAATGATTGCTCAATACTGACAGTTCTAACCATCCAGTGAAGCTGCTTTTTCACTTTCTTCATAGTTTTCTTCCCTGTCATTTTTTATGCACCTTCTTGTGACTTTTTATAGACCACTGCCTTTCTGGTCTGTTCAACAAGCCATGGGCAATTTCCCCCAAGAATACAAAGAAATAATGTTATTCCATGTGATACATCTTTGTCCTGAAGTAAAAAAAGGGGAAAAGGGGTCCTCATCCTCTTATAACTTGAGGGAGGTTGAATAGCTATAGAAAATTTCATCACTTGCAAGGCTCGCTGTCATATCTCTTCCAGTGGGTTGCACAGAAGGTCTGTAATAGAGACATTATCAATCCTCGACAGCAGGAGGAACCTTCAGCAGGTACTTGCAGTTACCAAGGCACATGCTGGGATATGTACACCCACATCGCAGCAGTTACCAGGACAATCAACCCTTTAATCAAGTTTTTTACCTGTTTTCCAAACTGAGGTTCATAGTAAACAATGAAAAATGAACTCTGAAGATCATATACACACAAATACCACTGAAAATAATAAAGAAATGGTAGCCTTACTAAATTCATATTCAGCACTGGCTTATGTATCAAAAGACAGACTGAATCTTACTGTAATTCTGCTGAATTTAAGGGTAAGTTGACAATGTTGCAGAAGATGTTGATGTTTGCTGATACCCAGATGTACTGCAGTGGGTAAGGGACTATGTTTACCTTTTCAGAAGCATCAGATAAAAACAATGGTCACTACTTTTTGATAGGTGATACCAAAACCATGGTGTATGACTGACTTTCTAATCTCTTCCCCATAGCTTGGAACTTGAGAATGTCTCTTACCAATAAAGGGGAAGAAGATTAACTCCACTATTTTGGAAAATAAATTAAGAATGATATCTGTCAGTAGTGGTCCTATGGGGTGTCCACTGACTTTCTTATCCCACATGGACTTTACCAGCATTTTGAGAGGGAACAAAATAAAAATCAGTTAGAGAATTTAGCATGAACTGTACTTGATGCTAAAAGAGACAGTAGATAAGAATCTGTTTGTCCACAACAGAAAAGTAAAATTAGGACCATCTGTTCCAGGAAAAGAATGGCTTGGAGCCTCTGGCAATGCTTTCTTTGTCAAAAGTCCTGAGATTCATTTTCCCCTCATTCCCACAATTGCTTTGATTTCCAAGACAGTATTCATCACCAGGAAGTCAGGGCTGCTTTAGTGATAGTCTGCTATTGCTAAGAATAGTTTTGTCTGTCAAGCTTACTGCGTACATTCCGATAGGCTGCCATGTGCATTCCCATTTTCCTGGACATTGTTTCCATTGTGCTCTGCCCCGTGGCAGAAACACACATAAAGCCCTAGATGGCAAACTGAGCCTGCAGACGGGAAGTCTCGGTTAAAAAAGGAAAGCTTTTCCATATTGTTGTACAAAATACAACCTCAGAGATGTATTGGTTTAAAGAATTCTGTCCCATCTCGTACTCTTAAAACAGACAAGATGATTTTTCAGTCCCTTCAATACAGCTGGCAACAATATCCATCTGACATGTTTCAGACCCAATGCCCCTCAGTGATGCCATGTGTCTTTGTTACTTTCAATACCATCTTGCTCTGTCACTAAAATATAAACAGAGAAATAAAGATGTAAACCAGCATACTTCGGACATGCCAAGGGGTAATGTGATGAAATGGAAAAATTGCAGGAATATTATCGTTCCTTGTGGCTAGTCAATTATTCTGTAGTAACAGTAACTTTCCACCAGAACACATGCTGAACTTTTAGCACCACCTAATAGGATTTAACCTTTCATGATACCCTCATTTTTAATTGTTTTTAATGTTTTCTGTAATTGCATTCAAAGCAAAAAGAAGCCCTCTCACTTTTCTGAAACAGCAGACTGCTGACTAACAAGTAGAAGCAATGCTCAGTTCAAAAGAATAGTATTGCAGGGCTTGATGACTTACAAAACCTGACTTCTCCACTCAGTGATTGGGAAGGTGCTGCTGTCAGCTAGAAGCGACACAGAAAGTCTCAGAGAAATATATACATATATATGTTTATTGTGGTATATGAAGAATACCATTCTTGTGAGGAAAGGGTTGAAGCTGGAAGATTTGGCAACAAGGGAATATTTTCACTCAAAGTGACCTTGTACCTTGCTAAAAATGTTGGTCTGGGAAAACTCCATTTCTTGTGCCTAGTGTTGCTCATCATCTGCCTGTTTTGAGAAGCAGAATTCCCACGTAGAGATAACACTCACATGCCTGCTTGAGCCTCCTGGTGGGGAGAGGGATCGCAAAAGCACAGCCTTGAGATGACCTGCAGGTGCACAGAGCCCATTGATCTATTGGGGCAGGCAGTGCCCCTTCTGCCAGGATGAACTGAGCCATGTCCCCATGTCTGTGCCACCCAGTGCTGTTAGGGAGGTCATGGAATAAATCTACTCCTTGCATTGCAGCTGGGGCTTGGTGGTCACCTTGGTTACCTCTGTGTGTCAAATCACACAACTAGTCCACATTTATGTGAGTTTTTTCTCACTTGAGCAGGATCCAAGTGAGAATTATTTTCTGACAACTGTTCAGTAAAACAGTTTTAAATCCCATTAGGAAGGGTTGCATGGGTACCTTCAGGTATATCAGCATTGGCTGCAATTTGCAATAAGCTGAGATAACTTCCCTCTTTTTGCAGCTCCCATGTCTGTCTAGCTCTGTGTTTGCATGTCCTAGTTAAAACAAATACATTTAAACTAACATTTTCCAATATTATTTCTTTTCAGCTATTGATCTCATAAATAATTTGTTGCAAGTGAAAATGAGAAAGCGCTACAGTGTGGACAAAACATTAAGCCACCCATGGTTACAGGTATTATTTCTACAAATTCTATGTTTTTACTTACGCATTTAGACTCTAAGAATATAACCAATCTTCATTTTTAAGTCCAGTCGAGTCTAAGAAAATCTACAAACCTGACGGTGTTTTCAGATCCTTAGAACCTCATGCTCATTCACCAATTTGCCTATAGTTTCTCATAAATTTCTGAAGTATTAATTTCAATCCTAAACCATCACATGCTTTCAAAATACACTACAAAAATACTTAATAGTATTTGTCTACTGAGAAAATTATGTATATAAAAAAACCCTCGTAGTCATTTGACTCACATTATTTCGTTGCCTGGAGTTTTCACTTATTAAAATTAATCAACTGGCTTTCACTTCACAGTCATCACAAAAACTAGTGAAGTTGCATGCTTTTCAGGAAAATACATTAGCCACATTCAACTGAATTCTACTAAAAACTGAGATGTAAGGAATTTTTAAGATGCTAGCAGTGTCTGTCTCAAATTACCATATGGTGCTCACCATATGGTAATTTTTTTTATCCTGGCAGCAGCTGAACCACTGCAAATTCAAGGCCTAAGACAGTGCAGTGAGGAGCCAGTGCAGTGAGGAGCAGGAGTATTGGAATCTAATACTTCCCCGAGCCAAGGAGCAGGGAAGCCTGGGGACAGCCCAAGCCAGGGCACTGGGTCCCTCCCTGGGGATGAGGCCAGGCTGAGGCCAGACAGATACATCAGCCTGTCAGATCTCCCACGGGAGCTTTGTTTGCTTCTAGTCATGGTGCAGGCATGGCATAGATCAGATACACGATCCCCAATCCCAATGAAATCTTTGTCAAACCAAAAAACCTGAGTTCTGCTCTGGTATCTTATAGCTGATACTGTTTCTCAAACTAGATTGTGACCTTCTGGTATAGGAGGAAGAAGGGCTGTAACCTCCCACGCCGCACCCCACCTTCCTCAGGGGCATTTATCCGGAGCTTGCTTTCTTCCTCTCAGATTCCCGGTCCCTCACTAGTTTTTTCCTCCAAGACTGCTCTTCTCCCTGGCAACCATTGCAGAATGCATTTGCCTGAATCTTTGGGGATCAGAGGTGTCTGGGCTAAGGTCTGCAGCAAGGATGCTACCTCTCCCACGTGACAGGACAGATGTATAGTTTAGATGTATACATTTCTTTGAGCACACCAGTAACTGCCCAAGTTCGGAGAAGGAGTTTTTTCCTAGTCCAAGCTGAATTTATGTTCTGCATCATTTTACTGAGATGCAGACTCAACTTTCTTGACTGATACATATCACTAGAGTGTGCATGTATGATTTAAAGACGTTTCTTCTTCCATATTCAACTTGTGACTGGGATGAGGAATTGCTTTACCACCACACCTCGGTTAGATATTATGGCAATCTATGTGTATCTGTACATTCTGCAAAACAACCTATAACATCTGAATTCTATACTTGTGATAGAGTTTAATAAAACTAATTTATCAAAAAAATCCTCTAGAGATGAAATCTATATCTCTAGGCAGATTTCATGTTTATATATTGTAAGATTTTTCCATTCTAGAACAATTGGGATGACCCTTAGAAAGCTTAGTAGCACTTTGCATATTATTGATAGCAGAAGGGAATGCAATTCATTTTAGGAAATCTAAAACTAGTACTGTTATTCTTTTTCAGGACTACCAAACCTGGTTAGATTTAAGGGAACTGGAATGTAAAATGGGGGAACGTTACATCACCCATGAAAGCGATGACTCCCGGTGGGAACAGTATTCAGAAGAACATGGATTGCAGTATCCAGCACACCTTATCAGCCCAAGTGCTAACCGTAACGAAAACACCAAGCTAGAAGAAACAGAAATGAAAGCCCTCAGTGAGCGTGTCAGCATCCTTTAAGTTGCATCCCCTATAATCTGTCAAAACACTGTGGAATTAATAAATACATACGGTCAGGTTTAACGTTTGCCTTGCAGAACTGCCATTATTTTCTGTCAGATGGGAACAAAGCTGTTATGCTGTTACACTGTTGATATATCTGAGTTGCCAAGACAAATCAACAGAAACATTTTTGTGTGACCAACTGTGTTGTATTTACAAAAGTTCCCAGAAACACTAAACTTGTTATTGTGAATGATTCATGTTGTATTTAATGTATTAAAACCTGTCTCCATGGTGCCTTTGCAAACTAGTGGTTTTCTTACTTGAGCCCCATTTTGGTAAGAGAGAACTTTCCCGTGAAGATCTCGGGGGTTTTTTGTGCATTGTTAGTATTGTAATTGTAAGCAAACTCTTGAAGAGTAGATTATAACTGCTGTTCTGTGAACAACTTCTACCATTTGGATAAAAGCCTTATTTAGTGTTCTAAAAATAGAAAAGGCAAAAAATAATAATTTGCATAGAATTGTACAGTTTCAAATCAGATAACCTGTATGTATTTGTGTGTTTGTGTATATAGATACATGTACACATACACAGAGTATAACTTGCTCTTAAACCTAAATGCCTTAGTAAAATATAAACTGCAGCATGTCAGTTGTATTTCCCCCTTTCTTAAAATATTCTTCTCTAATACGAATATTTTCTAATATGTACATTCAGAACCTAAATAACGTGTTGACTTTGTGTATGTTTTCAATAAAAGTCTTGTTAAAATAGGTTCATTGATGAAACTTCCTTTTTAAAGTATTCCTGGAGTGGCATCAGAAGTAGGTAGAATAAATTAATTCATCATTAAGAAGGCAGTGCGGAGGTAGGTGGGAAAATGCTGCTGGCTAACCTCTGTACCTGTCACACATATTTTCTGAGAATCTAATTGGACTGGTCATGAGTTCAATCAGTTTTGAGACATACTGAGGGAATGGGGAAGTTGAGGATGCTTTATAGGGAGTTTAGTTTTTTGAGAAATGTGCTGCTTCTGTTTTTCCACTGAGTTCCACTGAACTGGCAAGGTATTGCAGATCTTTCTTGCTCTTCTTCCCCTGAAAACTATAAAGATACTAATTGTCATTTCTAACAATTACTTAAGACTACCAATGTTAAGCCATTTAGTTTTCACAGTGAGAGATGTTCAAGGTGTGCTACAAAACCACGTGACAGAGTAACTTGGTGAAAAGCTGAAATTTATTCTGTGCTATGGTTTATCTCAGAAAAAAACAGTTAATGCATAGGTATTGAAGACTGAGATTAAAAATGTAACGGTATATTGGATGAGAGGCAGAAGTATGCAAAGATAAGAGCTAATAGCCACGTATGGTAAACCTCCACTGCTCAAATCTTGGCTTTATGTTAGAAACATGAGCTCTTCAGTAGATAAATCCATTCTTTCATTGAAGAAGAGCTTTGTCCTGAGGAAATTTTTGCCTGAAACATAACATGACTAAAGCCAGAAGTAATTTTCTTAGGTATTTTACACCTCTGCTGGATAGTTAGTATGTACTATCAAGGAAATGAAGAAAAGGCACCTTTATTCAAACAGAAAAAAATATATCTTAGAAAACTAAAAAGTATAATGAAAAATTATTAATAAATCTCTTCTCCCTCCTCCCCACCTTCTTTCCCTATTCCCACTACCAAAAAAAGAAATCCTTTTTCACTTCAGTCCTTTGAGGAAGGTCTCTGATAGTCCTGGCCTTGTGACGTGTTCTGGAGCAGCTCTTATTGGGCAAGTTCAAATGCGTTGACTATTCTGCCATGCTGTATTTTCTGCTATGTCTATATTTTCCATTAGGATGATTTTACAAGACTAAAAAGTGGCTAATAATTGGCCATTGTTTATTTTTCTTCCAGCTTTAAGCTTAATCATCACTTGACTAAAGCAAACATAAAAATAGGCTTGGGCTGATTATCAAATTTTCTGTGAGTAAAAGTGTATGTGCTTGTGTATATTTAAAAGCAAGTCCACTTACTGGTGGATTCATGGATATATAAAGACTGTATATATATTTAATTCTCTGAGGACCCCAGGGATCAAGTCAAAGAAACTAACTTTTCTAAAAGGAAATTAGGAAAATTACCAGAATCATATAGACTTTATTCAGATGTTGATATCATGACTGCTCATAAGGAGCCAGGACTTCACAGAAGTGCCTTAATTTTGTTGTGTTGTTCCTCTGAATTAACCAGTAACAGATTTAGAGCTCTGCTTTCATATTGATCGATGTAGGTGAGTTGGGGTTTTATTAGTGACTTGGTTTCATTTACAATTAGTGTGCCAACTCTTGAGCACAGGTAGCTTTAAACAACACAGATAAATTCTCAGAAATATCAGATAGCATACTGGCACTCTGTTCTTGAGCATGGACAGTAGTCAAGAGATAAGAGAGGAAGAAAACCACTGCAACTCACAACAGCATCTCTAAGAAGCTGGGTGACAAAAAGAAAAACTGCAATTTCTGGTGAAGGAAGAAGAACTGATTACTTATACTAAACCCATGTCTGCTGATTTCTGCCGTAACAATGCTTTTTTAATCTCATGGAGCGCTTTTGATAAACTGTTTGCCAACAGAGCAAAGATGAATGTATGAATAAATTACTGTCCCGAGAAACTTTCTGACTAGCTACTAGACATGATTTCTAAGGCCTTGTTTTATTACTAGGGGCAGATTTCACATTTTTCTTCTCCATGCCTGTTTCATTTTTGTGGGGTTTTTTGACCACTGAAGCTTGCTTCATTACTTTAAGAAACTTGTGCAAATATTCATTGCTTTTCAAAAAATAATCTGCCATTAGCTAATATAATACATTAAAATTTTCCCTGCTGCTGTTCAAAAATGTTACACTGTGAAATTTGAACTGTTTGCATTTCAGCCAGACAGATGAATTCACTGATTCCTAACTCATAGCCTAAATGGAAACTTGCTCTTCCAGACATATCAGCATCAAAGTGTACTGAAGCAAATCCAGGGTTTTATCGTCCTGTAATAATTTTCCTTTGATTTTTTTACTCAGGAAAAAGGAACGGTAAGCTACTCATTGGTAATATTTCCATGGCCTCTACCATTTTCCATTAGGCCAACAGTTCCTGCAGATGCATCACGGAAGCAAAACCAGGAGTGGTTATGCTGCATGTGTTGAGCTGAGGATCTGTGGATGGTATTTCCTTTCCTGTTGCACTACACCATTTGCTATGCATATCAACCACATGTGTACAGGTAATCATATATCTGAAGACATGCTTATTGTGTCAAAACTTAGCTGTGGGGTACAGATGAATATCCAAGCCATACTTGGAAGTCAAAACTTCTGATTTATGTTAAGTTGCCCTTTTCACTTCTGCAATCTTTAGTCATTCAGATACACTTAGTTTATCCAGTGTCTTGTCCAGGTAGTTTAACTAAACAAACAAGGTGAACAAAAGCATGCACTTGTGCAGTTTGTACAGCTCAAGTGTCATGCAGGTGCTCAGCCACCTGTGAACTTCCATCAATCCATGCATTTGCATCTTCACATCATAGGATAGAAGGGAATTCCTGTCAGTATGCCTTTTTCTCCTATTCTCTCAGATATCAGACCTTCTCACTCTCATCTTAGCAGGATCTCTTCAAAACCAGTTGAATATTCTACCTTCCCCTTTTTCTGTCCTACCTCCTCTTACCCCTCTACACCTCACTCCTGAAAAGCCTTCCTAGAGTCTCAGCTCTCCAAGGGTTAGAAAGTAGTCAATCCTGTCTTCATGGCAAGGCAATAGCTATATTTTTTTTTTGTGTTAATAACAGTCTTTTTTGTTTGAGAGATTCTTTATTTTACATACTGAATAAATCAACACTTCTTCTTCACACCTGAATTTATCCTGGACAATGGAGTCGTAGAGGTGACAGGGAAGATGCTAACGAGCTGATACAGATACTTGGCATCCTATTAAATTAGAGAGGAAAGAAAAGGTAAAAAAACTTCAAGGGAAATTTTAAAAATTAATCACTAGGCAGGTTAGCCCCCCTATATTACTTCAGTCCGTAAGACTGGGCAAAAGATCAGAGTTGGGTAATTATGGATTATGATGCTGTATTATTCAGCTAGGTCTATCAAAATATTGGCATCCTGGAAAATCTCTACTTCATGCAGATACTCCAGAGACCAGTATCTGTAGGTGTTAAGCACCCCAAACTTAGGTAAACTTACCACTTTCACAGAGAAACTAATTTTTTTTTCCCCTAGAATAATAGGCCATAATGTATTCAACAAAGGAAGCCAGACACATACTGCACTGGCCGCCTTCTGCCTCACCAGACCTATGGCATCTGAACAAAAAGTCTCATGTTCCTGGGGTTTCCCATGCATATGCCAGGTGGGAAGGAACTCAACCAAATCAAATGTAAACCAGAGGAACTGCCTTGGTAGATGAGGCACTTTCCAGTTGTGACAAATTTGACACATGAAGGGGATGCAACTTCCCCTTGCTTTTTGCTTAGCTTGTTTCTAGCAACTGGAGCGAGTCAATGCTGAAATTGGAATCTACTGGGTGAGCTAATATTTGTCTGTGCTTCCTGATGGATCACTGCTTTATTGCGGTGAAGAACAGGCAGCACGCATTAAAAGTAGCGTAAACTATTTTGCTGCCTAAGCACATCTACAAACTTGAACATCAGCTGTTCACAAAGAAAAGTTTAGTAAAAGCCTACTTCAGTTTCATACTGAAAACTTGCTCTTTTGAAAGGTTCCATGAAATGAAATGTTTTGCTTGGGCATCCAAGCACTAAGGCCCTAAACGAAGGGAATCTATCTCTGCTGTGAGTCTGGAGAACCTGAGGCATCACACTGCAGAAGTCTGCCAGGCAGGGTGCCAACCAGGGGAGCTACAAGGAAAACAGGCACGATGAAAATGTGCCTTTAAGGCAAATGCCGAAATCTGTAAGCATGTGTGTGCTGCCAAAGTTTGACAAAAATTGGCAGATTTTATTGAAATATTTCTATCAAGACAAACTATTTTTCAATATAAATTTATGATACATTTGCCAACTATAACTTAAATAGTTTTCTGTATAACTTCCAAAATGAATAGTGACTTATTGGTAATGACCTCTGACACTTTTAATGAGGACTGTTTTTTCAGAGAATCCTAATAACTACCCTTTGAAAAGCAAGTAGTTGTTCTGGTTCCTCTGTTGACTTAGGCATATAAAAACATGACTTATTTGAGCAGTTAGGTCACTGAATTTAATACATGGAAACTTAACTGACATATTCTTTAAAAAAAATTAAAATTGACTTGAAGGACCTGGCTCACATTAACCAAGTAAACAGCTGCAGCAGTTTAAGATGTTACTGTCTCAGCCTCCAGCTGTTTGTTACTGGCCTTATAACAGAGCAAAAATAGAATATTTCAACTTTTCTGGTTGACACTCAGAAGAATCTAACCACAGTTTTTATCTTAATGTTTAAGCTAATTTGTCCAATTGTGAATTAGAGCTGTGATGCTCCATTCTGCCAGCTCTGGCATCTGGAAAAGGGGCAGGAAGGAGGGTGAGGGCATTCTGCTACTGTAGCTGAGTTTGCCAGAAGTCACGGGTCAGAATGCTTAACTGTATTTCTCAAAAGTGAATTATGCTTGCAAGCACGAATCCCTGAGGGTTTCTAGGTGTGCCAGGCTTCCTGATTTCTTCTGAAATAGGATTTAATGTCTTCAGAGAGTAATTAGGGACTGCTGAGATTTCTAAGTTTGCCACTTTTGCTCATGGCATTGTATCTCTATGCCCGCCACAGATGATCACTACCTGTGTTATGAATAGGAATCTAACTAAAAACAATAATTAAGGTGATTTAAAAAACCCATGCTCATGTAAAATTTATGTATCCACAGGCCTTACTCTGCCATGTGCCAAAAGGAAGTTCAGTCAAGAGTATGCATGGCACTAAGTGGTGAAAAGTTAGAGTAGGCATTTGGCTTACTGCACCAGACTAGAAAACCTCTAATAGGCAAAATGAGACCTACTAGTAAAACATAATGCCTGTAGTCTTTCTTAGGGAAATAAGGAGATCTTAATAAGGAGTGCAGTTTATGTTCCTGGGTTGAACTTGACTTTGCCTTTATCCTAATGGGAAGTTTTGCACATCAAAGTTCCCTCTGGAAAATGAGCCAGTTCAAAATTAACTGCTTTGACTGTGATAATGACCTTTCATATTCATTGTAGTCTGAAAAAAATCGCCCTTGGCTAAATAATGCAGATGTACATATATACAAGTGCACTAACATTAAAGTTGGAAGAGTTCCTACTAAACAATCAAAGAGTCATCAGAAAGTATTTATTTAAAATTGAAATACCACTTCTTGTTCTCAGAACTCAGTAAAACATAAAGGAAAAAAAAATTCACAGACCGTGGCTTTTCAAGATCACAACATTTCAGGTAATTCAGAGGAAGTTTTAGATTAGGATGCTGAATGCATACTTAGAAATTGGGGAAGAGCACAAAGCAAAACTACTAAGTATCCAGTATACCTGTTCCCCATTTGCAGCAATTGAGATGCACAATATTTGTACCTATTCTAAAAACTTATAACTATTAGCCACTTGCCTGTGAGAAAGAATACAACTGCTTGAGCTTCACAGCTTGGGTAGCATAAGTTTGCATGCATGAACTGGCTTGTTCTAAACAAGCTCACATTAATAAAAAATCAGTCTCAATGCAGGAGTACCTTCACAGAGAGATATTATCCTGACTTATATCTTAGTTTTCTTATGGATTACTGACACTTGGAAAATGCAATATTCAAAACCATGCAGGAATGTAAAGTATTCTCAGTCAGCCCCTCATTATGTTTCTATATTTAACTACATTTGTAGATGGCAAACTGACAAAGAAAGTAAATGAATGACTTGGTCACAGAGAGCAGTAATCTGGAACTCAAAGCCAATAAAAGGCAAGCACACTAAGTTATATATTCTCACCTTTCCAGTTAACTTAGACGCATCCAAAGGTCCTTAGATGAGATGTTCTGTGGGAGGCAAAGGGTATACTGTGTCCATAAATTGTGAATTACAATCCATTTACAAAAAAACCTCTTTGTCAGACATTTAAAGTGCTTGTAAATACACAGACTCCCTGCAACTACAAGCAGTTGCCTCAGAGGCCAAGGTATCTATAGGGTGACTGCCGGATAAAGGCACAGCCCTTGAAGTCCTAATGGCAGACACTGCTTAGTCATGGCAGATCCGTGGGTTTCCAGCTTTGTTTAGCACTAATCTCACAGCACATTGCTAACAAAGTACTGTGACAAAGTAGAATATAATTTCATAGTATGTCAGATTAAACTGTACCAGTGCATCTCCTATCCCTGCGCAAAACATGGAGCTCGATGTGGGGAAAGAATGCACACACGAAAAGACCTATCTGTCACTGGTGATAGCACTTAAATCCTTCACAGGGCTGTATGAAAAAGTATGGTTGCATGACATAATTTACTCTTTTGATCAATGGCACAGAGGTGTCAGTGATTGTACTAGAAATATAATTTCTTCTGCATCTTTTTCCCAGCCTTCCAGTCAAAACTGACCTTGTTTGCTCCTGGAAGCATCTTGTAGCTGGGCTCCAGTTCTTAGAGCCCCTGCTCCAGCAGGGAGCACTCCTTGCTCTTCCTCAGAAGCCTCAGGGCTTTGTCCTTGCATCTTCCCAGTGCATTTTGCATTTCACAGACCTGCTGCTTCCACATGTACTGTAGATCTGCTACACCCTTTTGCTTGTGAGGAGGCTCTGGCAGCTTTTGGACAAGAAGGAAGGAGACTGCCCACCAGCTCTTGCACTCTTATAGCAGACAGCATATGAAAATAATAACTCCATGACTCTGGGAAGGAGACAACAGAGTGGGAAGGTGAGGTACTGCAGAGGATGCAGGAGTGGTATTATAAATGCTGCAATATTCTGATGCTTAATAACACTCCTATCATACATCTTTAAAACCTTGGTTCACGTACTCCCTGTCTAATTTGTTTTGAGCAGATGTGTTCATGTATTCATAGCCTTAAGGGTGACGAAATTAATTTATTACTCTAATCCTCTCTCAATATTTGTACTCTTTTGTTGGCTAAGCTGGGGCTTTTACCAGTAAAATTATATTGGCACAGCTTCTAAAGTAGGCATATTTATATGAGCACAAAAGTGTCTTGTAACTATAGCAGTTAAATCCCTACTCATACAAAAGTAGGTGTACAAGTATAACTAGATCCAGACAACAATATCACTTGAACTCAATTCTCATAAGTAGCCCAACTTTACTGTTCAAAGCCTTAGCCTCCTCTCTCAAATGGCTTTGCCAAGTAGCTGTCATCATTTTATGATGTGAACAATCATGCATTTGCCTGAAACCACCAAAGCAATCTCTTCTGAGCCAAGTGGGTAATATCCCAATTCTAGACTGAACTCAAACCAACGATCAAAGACAAAAATGCCAGGGCATTGCCAATTCTCTGAGCCATCCAGTAATCATTACCTTCTGTTTTCTGATTTGCATGACAATCGTAAAATAAGAGCCTGTGTGGTTGTACCCCGTTACCAATATCNGTGGGTTTGGGTTTTTTTTTTGTATATACGTATCAACACCTTCTTACCCACCCCAGCGCGGAGTGTACTTTTAAACTGTCCTGTTTTAAACTGTCCAGTCCTTTTAAACTGTTCAGCAGGGCCCACCCTTGGAGCAGAAGGAGTGCGGCGGAGCCCCGCGGGCCGTCCCGGGCCGGGCGCGGCGCTCGCAGCCGGAGCGCAGCTGGAGCTGGAGCCGCAG